>JAWNNJ010000392.1:600000-969322 GCA_035045125.1 Hypselothyrea guttata | reverse complement strand
TTGTTTGGTTATTTAACTAATTATTGTTATTTTGCAATTACTATTATTTCCGATTTATATTTATTGTTATTATTGAATTCGCATGTAATGTATTAATAGTTGAATTTATGTTGAAATGTAATTGATGGAATACCGCCACTGTTAAAATCAACTACTTCATGTAAACTATCGATAACTTGATGCCTTTTTGAGTAACAGCTGCTTACATATAAAATACCATCACAATTGTACATAAACGATCGAATTGAATTGAAGACATTAAATACGCAACATAGAAGCAAACGGAATAAAGAGAAGCACTAAACACGGCAATAAACTTCTTTTTATATATTCATTAATTTGAATCTCAACATTTGGCGACCGTGACAGGATTCTGGAAAACGATATCGTTCGTTTGGCCAGATTATTGTGGACCTGCAATTGCTGAATATTCATCGCGCTGCACTTGGCTGTCGGCGGCTGGATTTACATTGGATTGCAGAAGTAGAAGTCGTAATCGAGCCATCGCGGGACAAATTATTGGTCAAAGGAATAATTGCAATTCGTATACCCAATTAGTAAGACATATAACTAATTCCTTTGTTCAACTGTCTTTGCATATTGGCTGCGATCACAACCACACATACATACATATATATTCAATTATAGCGGCAATTGAATGTACATAACATTGGCGGCATTTTGAATACATGCAACTTTAGCGGCAATTCAACACATAAATCATTAGCGGCAATTTAATACATACAAGATTGGCGGCATTTTCAACATACATATAAAGGATTGGCGCGAAGGTTACAAGTGCAAGTACATTTAAATTGGATATATACATGTAAGTGTTTTGTGATCAATAAATACAAGTGTATAGTTTCACTCGCTACTTTTTGCTACTTTCTTGCGACTCTTGCTGAGCAATTTATTAAACCTACATATTAGTTAGAAATTAGTGGAAAATAGTTACAAATGAGTCCACCTACTGTAGATGAGCAGCTAATTTCGCTTAGGCAACAGCGAAATACCTACGTGAAACATTTAGAAAACATTCGAGCTACAATTATTAAAAACAAAGACACTGCAACTGTAAGTGAATGCGAATGCCGGCTGCAAATTTTGGAATCGTACTTCAAACAAGCGAGCGTCCTACAACAGCAAATCGAAAAGTTGGATTTTACGGATGTATCGCGATTCGAGCTTGAAGAAGCATTCGTTATGGCAAAATCGCCCTTATTGGATCGGATAAACGGAAGCAAGCTGCAAGTTCCATCGGAGTCAACCGCACTCAATGCCACACTTAGCAGCCTGGCCATAAACCAAAGCATGAATCGGCTACCAGCATTGAAACTTCCACAGTTTGATGGAAAATACGGAGACTACAAGCGGTTTATCTCTGCCTTTAATAGCCTTGTCCACGACGATCACTCCCTATCAGGAATCGATAAATTCAATTATTTATTGAGCTGCCTGTCTGGAAGTGCATTGAAGGTGATTCAATCTTTTGAAATTAGTGCAGAAAATTATCCTAAGGCTCTTAAACAACTTCGAGAACGTTATGATAAGAAGGTGCTGATATTTCTCGAACACATTAATAACATTTTTAATGTGCATCCGATGTCTCAATCAGATTCAACCTCTCTGCGTTCAATACTGGATACTGTGTCTGCATTACGAGAATCATTATATTCGTTGGGCAAGGAAAAGGAGATTTTAGATGCGATTTTAATTCACCATGTCTTATCTAAGGTTGATGTGGATACAAAGCTGGCTTATGACTCAAGGCTGGACTATGAGAACTTTCCAACATGGGAAAAATGCTGCAGTATCTTGAACCGGCACTGCCAATTTCTAGAGAGTAGCGCACGGCATGTATTACCAGAGAAGCCGAAGGTTGTTAATGCTGCCCATAGTTCCAGAAAGACAAGCGGGTCTTACGTCAATGCTCAAGTTGCTGTTAGTTGTCCTCGATGCCAAAGCTCTGAACATCAAGTCTCGCCACATGCTCCCTATTCAACTGATATGCCTTTTGATAATCGGTTTAAACTTGTTAAACAATTATCGCTTTGTTTGAATTGCTTACGTAAGGGTCATATAGCTTCAAAATGTATAAGCAAATTGCTGTAGAGTTTGTCAGAGGCTACACCATACCAAATTGCACAGCGATAAGTCCTTTTCAATTTCTCTCCAGCAGTTTGACAATGCAGGAGTAAGTGGATCATCCCAACCTAAACGTTGAATGCAAAGTTGTTGAACCAGAATTTTACAACGAATTATAATGGGGCTCAGAATACCAAGTGGATCATAAATCCGAGCTACTACAGAGACAATTGATCGACGAGTGAGATTTTGTACAGCCGGTAACTCGTATCTAAAGCAGAAGATATCCTTACGAGGATTCCATGAGATTCCCAACGCCTTCGATAAATCTTGATCGTCTGTGTTGATAGTTACTGAATCGCTTCCCACTCTCCACTTCTCATGATTTGAATTCCATTTAGCTAATTGCAGCCCTGCACGCTCCATTATTGAATTCAGTTCCTGTACCTTGGTATCTAGCTCTGCAACTGTATCTGCGCCAGTAAGAACATCATCCACGTACATGTCCTCCTTCAGGATCCTTGCTCCTATTGGATATTTCTCCGTAAATAAATCAGCGATGTACTGTAGACTTCGTATTGCCAGAAATGGAGCGCAGGATAATCCATAAGTTACTGTGTTCAGTTTGAACAGTTGCAAAGGCTCCGAATCACTATTCCTCCATACAATTAATTGAAAACAGCGATCTTCAGGGTGTATTATAAACTGTCGATACATCTTAGAAATGTCCGCAGTTAATGCATAGCGATGTAGTCGAAATGACAATAGGGTGATGACTAAATCTTGCTGCAACTTCGATCCTGTAAACAAAATTTCATTGAGCGACAATTGTGTGGAAGTTTTAGCAGAAGCATCAAACACTACTCGAAGTTTCGTAGTTTTACTCTCCGGACGAAGAACACAATGATGCGGTATTACATAATGAGGCTGCAATAGATCCATATCACTAGCCAGGCTCATATGTTCGAGGGATTTGTACTCATCCATAAATGCGATGTATTGCTCCTTAAGTTCTGGATTCTTGTTTAAGCGAGTTTCAAGCATCCGAAAACGACGTGTAGCAACTTCAAATGAATTTCCGAGGCAAGTAGCAGGTTGTTTGAAGGGTAGACGAACTTGTACACGACCTGAATTCAAAACAACAGTATTGTTCACAAAGTGATTTTCGCAGGCTAAATTATCCTTCGATTGTGCGCTACCTATGCTTGAGTCGTCAATTTCCTCCAAATCCCAGAATCTGTTCAAAGACCGTTCTAAATCAATAGTTGCCAAATTGCAAGTTCTTAATTGCGGTTGTACAATTTGCTGAACTTCACCTCCCACTATCCAGCCCAGTTCGGTATTCAGCAGACATGGTCTTCCTTCTCCCAACGAAATCTTTTCAGCTAGCAACAATTTGAAGAAATGTTTAGCACTGATGAGAAGGTCAATGTGTTGTGGCTTGTAGAACAGTGGATCAGCAAACTCGATGTCTCCGGGAATGTTCCAATTCGTGGTATCTAGTTGATGGTCAGGCTGCTTCAGAGATATGGCTCGAGTCACTGCCAATTCAGATGACCAAGCAAACTCCGACACACGAGATTTAAGCGCAGCAGTCACAACGAATTTGAGAGCTGTTCTCACATCTGCAATGCCTGAAATCTCAGTAGATGACCGTTCAAATTTAAGCTGCAATCGTTTAGATAGTTCTTCCGTTATGAAATCGACTTCTGAGCAAGAATCCAACAAGGCTCGAGCTGGTTGATAAATACCGTACTTATCTTTTATTAGCACAACTGCTGTAGGAAGGTGTGCGCGACTAGTAGAGCGGCATACGAGAGACACGTTTGGTGAGCCAGATGTACTAGGTAGATTTGATTGTGGGTCCACAGTACTTGTGTATTTGTGCAATTTGGTATGGTGTAGCCCCTGACAAACTCTACAGCGAGATTTGCTTATACATTTTGAAGCTATATGACCCTTACGTAAGCAATTCAAACAAAGCGATAATTGTTTAACAAGTTTAAACCGATTATCAAAAGGCATATCGTTGAATAGGGAGCATGTGGCGAGACTATGTTCAGAGCTTTGGCATCGAGGACAACTAACAGCAACTTGAGCATTGACGTAAGACCCGCTTGTCTTTCTGGAACTATGGGCAGCATTAACAACCTTCGGCTTCTCTGGTAATACATGCCGTGCGCTACTCTCTAGAAATTGGCAGTGCCGGTTCAAAATACTGCAGCATTTTTCCCATGTTGGAAAGTTCTCATAGTCCAGCCTTGAGTCATAAGCCAGCTTTGTATCCACATCAACCTTAGATAAGACATGGTGAATTAAAATCGCATCTAAAATCTCCTTTTCCTTGCCCAACGAATATAATGATTCTCGTAATGCAGACACAGTATCCAGTATTGAACGCAGAGAGGTTGAATCTGATTGAGACATCGGATGCACATTAAAAATGTTATTAATGTGTTCGAGAAATATCAGCACCTTCTTATCATAACGTTCTCGAAGTTGTTTAAGAGCCTTAGGATAATTTTCTGCACTAATTTCAAAAGATTGAATCACCTTCAATGCACTTCCAGACAGGCAGCTCAATAAATAATTGAATTTATCGATTCCTGATAGGGAGTGATCGTCATGGACAAGGCTATTAAAGGCAGAGATAAACCGCTTGTAATCTCCGTATTTTCCATCAAACTGTGGAAGTTTTAATGCTGGTAGCCGATTCATGCTTTGGTTTATGGCCAGGCTGCTAAGTGTGGCATTGAGTGCGGTTGACTCCGATGGAACTTGCAGCTTGCTTCCGTTTATGCGATCCAATAAGGGCGATTTTGCCATAACGAATGCTTCTTCAAGCTCGAATCGCGATACATCCGTAAAATCCAACTTTTCGATTTGCTGTTGTAGGACGCTCGCTTGTTTGAAGTACGATTCCAAAATTTGCAGCCGGCATTCGCATTCACTTACAGTTGCAGTGTCTTTGTTTTTAATAATTGTAGCTCGAATGTTTTCTAAATGTTTCACGTAGGTATTTCGCTGTTGCCTAAGCGAAATTAGCTGCTCATCTACAGTAGGTGGACTCATTGTAACTATTTTCCACTAATTTCTAACTAGTATGTAGATTTAATAAATTGCTCAGCAAGAGTCGAAAGAAAGTAGCAAAAGTAGCGAGTGAAACTATACACTTGTATTTATTGATCACAAAACACTTACATGTATATGTCCAATTTGAATGTACTTGCACTTGTAACCTTCGCGCCAATCCTTTATATGTCTGTTGAAAATGCCGCCAATCTTGTATGTATTAAGTTGCCGCTAAAGATTTATGTGTTAAATTGCCGCTAAAGTTGCATGTATTCAAAATGCCGCCAATGTTATGTACATTCAATTGCCGCTATAATTGAATATATATGTATGTATGTGTGGTTGTGATCGCAGCCAATATGCAAAGACAGTTGAACAAAGGAATTAGTTATATGTCTTACTAATTGGGTATACGAATTGCAATTATTCCTGTGACCAATAATTTGTCCCGCGATGGCTCGATTAAGACTTTTACTTCTGCAATCCAATGTAAATCCAGCCGCCGACAGCCAAGTGCAGCGCGATGAATATTCAGCAATTGCAGGTCCACAATAGTCTGGCCAAACGAACGATATCGTTTCCAGAATCCTGTCACGGTCGCCAAATGTTGAGATTCAAATTAATGAATTATAAAAAGAAGTTTATTGCCGTGTTTAGTGCTTCTCTTTATTCCGTTTGCTTCTATGTTGCGTTTTAATGTCTTCAATTCAATTCGATCGTTTATGTACAATTGTGATGGTATTTTATATGTAAGCAGCTGTTACTCAAAAAGGCATCAAGTTATCGATAGTTTACATGAAGTAGTTGATTTTAACAGTAGTGGTATTCCATCAATTACATTTCAACATAAATTCAACTATTAATACATTACATGCGAATTCAATAATAACAATAAATATAAATCGGAAATAATAATAATTACAAAATAACAATAATTAGTTAAATAACCAAACAAATATTACTGGATCGAATTAAACAAAAAATACTTAGTTGTTGAAAACGTGTTCTCTATTTTGAAAGTAGTTCCATATTTACTAATTTTACTGGATTGAATTGAACTAAATTACATGATTTTGAACATCGGTTGTCTATTTTTGAAAATCAGTAGTCTATTTTTGAAGCTCTTCAATGCTTTCAGCCTTTACTGGGTCTAATAACAAAGATACTTAATTTTTAATAATTGTTTCTCTTTAAATTTTTAATTTATTCAATGTATACAATATAGATCTCACAGTAGATTATCGGCAATGTAGACGGCCTCGGAGTCGCCTCCGCAGATCAGTTGTCCCGCCTGCAGATCAAAGGAGTTCATGGGTTTCTTGACGTTGGTTACAACGCCGTCGATGTTGATCAGTTGACCTACGCGATCGCCGGAGAGCCAGGCGCTGATGCCGTCCTGCTGGGCCGCATCCAGGCGCACCTTGCGCTCCGACCACATCCACACCTCGCCCCCCTCGACGGCGGTGAAGAGCTTGCCGGGATCCTGGCGATGGAAGCGCAGCTCGTTGATGGGCGTGGTGTGTGCGCTGATAAAGGAGGCGGCGTATTTTAGATTTCTCAAATCCCAAACTGTTATGGAACCGTCCTCAGCTCCACAGAGAAGTATGTGCTGCTGCATCGGATGCGAGGTTATGGCGGAGACGGAGTTGACGCCCTTCTGTCCATGATTCGCCACCTGCAAGTAGGGATGTACATCAAAAGGAAACATTGATGTATTCAAAATGACCAATCATAAAATCATCGATGTACCGAAGATACGACGAACTCCTAAAAGCATCGGAAAACATCGACCTCAAACCATCGTCGATGTTCTATTTATAGATAGTTTTTTAATTCCCTACCTGAAAGGAGATATTCGCCTGCCCCTCGCTGGCGGTACGTGCATCAAAAAGGCGCAACACGCCCATCCGATTGGACGTGATCAGCTGCTGCTGGGCGACGTAGAGGACATCCATCAGGGACACGCTGTCCGCCTTAATCGCGTTTTTCACCTGCTTCAGATTTTGAGCGCTCAGTATGTTGAGGCAACCGTCCTCGCCTATGGTGGCAATATCCGTGCCGTAAACGGCGATGCCGGTGCACGTGGCAGCCGTGCCGCTGCTGCTGAACCGATGCAGACACTCGCTGCGCGCCATACGCTCCAGCTGATCCTCTTCAATGGCTTTTTGTACTTTTAGCAAGCTCAGATGTCCTGAAAATATACAGCATATATATATAATATATTTCTATTTGTATATCTATTTATTTAAAATTATTATTATGCAAACATTAGAATGCAACGGACAAAGCCGGCCAACAATCTGGCAACGCCGATTGCGAGGCGCCCTTGACACGTCCTACCCACTTGACCACAGACACTACACTGTGATCAGCAGCACTGCCGCAGCTGTCTCTTATCAGTTCTCAAGAATAAGAAAGAGAAAGAGCCAAGAAAACGCACCCACTAATCTGCAGCTGTGTTGAGAGAACATATCGACCGCTCTCTATGCATAAGCTCCGGGGCAGCGCTTATCTGCTCTCCTTGCTGGCTCTCCAAGCATACCTCCTGCATTACATGTAATGCAGCGGGTATCCGGCTTGCCTATAGAGAACACATCGACCGCTCTCTATGCATAAGCTGCTAGGCAGCGCTTAGCCGCTATTTTTGGTGGCTCTCCAAGCATACCTCCTGCATTACAAGTAATGCAGCGGGTAGCCGGCTCGCCTATAGAGAACACATCGACCGCTCTCTATGCATAAGCTCCGGGGCATCGCTTATCTGCTCTCTTTGGTGGCTCTCCAAGCATACCTCCTGCATTACAAATAATGCAGCGGGCATGCGGCAAGTAATGCAAAAAAAAAAGTTAATTACCCTGTTTTTCCCATTTTTCAAATGGGCACAGGGTATAAAAATTAAACATGACAGCATTTGCTCGAAAAATGTGGATTCTAAGGCCAATAATATTATCATGGGGGTGTTATTATTAGGGAATTATCACACCTTAAATGAAGAAAATCTAGCGCGCGCTGCTCGCTCGACATACACTTGTGGGGTCTGCCACGCCTTCTGCTGCCTGTTAGAAACATACCCCCAAGCGTATCAACCCGCTTTTAATGGGTACAGGGTATATTGATTCAAATGCTTACCGTCGGCACAGGGTACAGGGTATATTGATTCAAATGCTTACCGTCGGCACAGCTGACTGCAAGGAGATCATCGTTGACGAACTCCACGCCCGTGACGTCCCCCTCCACGGCCACCTTGTCGTGGCAGCGCAGCGAATGCTTCAAGTTCTGGACGTACGTATTAGGGGAAATCCGCCAAATGCGCACAAAGTTGTGCTCCATGTCCCAGGAGCCTGTGATGAAGCGCTCGCTGTCCTGCAGCTTTTCCGGCACCCAGCGCACCTTCGACACTTTCTCGGACACATAATGCACGGAGACATTTGTGGCCATTATTGATAATTACAATAATAACAATAAAATCAGCAACTTAATAAAATAAAAGCAAATGCCGGCTGCTGGTTCAATAGCGATGACACTTGCAGGCAAACATGTGATGGACACAAGTATTTTACAGTGACTGTTATCGAAACGGAATTGCAATCGTTGTAAATGCACATTTAATTATATATGATATATTTTATAATGCTTGGAATATAAATTTATTTATTTGCATTTTGCCTAATAATATTTAACCAAGTTTATTAGCTTATTTTTCCACATGATGCGCTCATCGATATATCGATTTGCAAGCGCTGTTAAAAATACCAAATGACAATTTACAGCACTGTTGCGTTTTGGCGCCAACTGCCTGGTAGCTGCGAAATATGCATGCATATTTTAAAAATAATAAAACCGTATCATATACATGCATTGTTTGTGCAATAATAATAAGTTTGTTTAATGATACTTATTAATTTTCATTCAGAAATTACGCAAACGGAATGCTGCGTTCAATATACGCATATCGATATATCGATTAGCCAGAATAGCTCAAAAAATACCAAATGCCAATTTATAACACTGTTTGGTTTTGGCGCCAATTGCATGTAAACAAACCGAGTTTTGCCAACAAGCTGAAGAAAATGGATAAGTTTTTAATTAAAATGCCTAAAAAAACGGAAGATAATAAAACGCCAGAGCAGGTATGTATAGTTGGTGCACTAACAAATAGTTTGCTTAATAATATGTGTTTATTTTAATACAGAAATTACCCGAACTGATTGATATTCCCAAGCCAGCTGCTAGAAGGGGCAGACCAAAGCAAACTGATAAGCAGCAGAGCCCGAAGCTGGCGGACAACAAGCTAGTAAAAATAGAGGCAGAAACCAATAAACGCAAGAATCAGAACACGCCGGAGTTGGTAAGTTCTCGCTAAAACTGCTAAAGGCAGATTTAAATGCAGACTTTTGCAGACCAAGGATAAGGAGAACGGAGCTGAGATTGAGGGAGAAAATCCTCCCAAGCGTCGGAGCACGCGAGTAACGCGCAGCACGCGTTCCATGGCCGAGGAGGGCGTGCCCTCCCCGGAGGCGGAGAAGCCGGAAAAGCTGCCGTACATTAAATACAAGGGAGCTATTAAATACTTTACGGAAGTGCACGATATTGCAGCCTCTGCCGATGAAGTCTTGTAAGTAAGCTCTCCCATCTGAACTATAGCTTACTATATTCGAATTTCACAGGGATTGGGTGAACAAGCAGACCACGGCGGATGTTGTGCCCATGGCCTTTGACATGGAGTGGCCTTTTTCGTTTCAAACCGGACCCGGCAAATCCTCCGTCATTCAGATCTGCGTGGACGAGCGCTGCTGCTACGTCTATCAGCTGAGCAATCTCAAGAAGATTCCCGCTGCTCTGGTGGCGCTCATCAACCATCCCAAGGTGCGCCTGCATGGAGTCAACATTAAGGCGTAAGTGCTGTCTAATTTTAGGCAGTAGGGGCGGGGCAGATACGTCGGACGGAAAGCTACAGTCAGTAGAAGACCCTGTTTCCATAATCACTGCACCACACAGGCAATATATGATGCACAAACCACTCAACCTTTAACCTTCAACCTTCCGGCTGTTACACACATTTTGTATTTGCGCTTAACATACCCTTTTGTACTAGATTTTAGTACAGGGTCTAATAAAATATTAGCACTAATTTCTGCTATTTTACAGCGACTTTCGCAAGTTGCAGCGCGACTTTCCCGAGGTAAATGCCGAGCCGTTGATTGAGAAGTGCGTGGATCTTGGTGTCTGGTGCAATGAGGTGTGCGAAACCGGAGGCCGATGGAGCCTGGAGAGATTGGCCAACTTCATAGCCAGAAAGGCGATGGACAAGAGCAAGAAAGTGCGCATGAGCAAATGGCATGTCATACCACTCGATGAGAATCAGCTGATGTACGCGGCCATCGATGTTTATGTAAGCCACAAAAACCAAAAACAATTCAAGGCCTTGATAAATTTTTACTTTTACAGATTGGTCAGGTCATCTATCGTGAGCTGGAAAAGCGGGAGAAGCTGAAGCTGGAGGAGGAGGCGAAATTTAAGGAGCTGAATGGAGAGGCTGCTTTTAAAGCCGTCAAAACGCTGGGCGAAACCTTTCTCTCCAAGATAAACGAGATTTCACTTTAAGCTTAATTGGTTTTTGAGTTTGTTAAACTTTAAAGTTAACACTTGTGACCAGTTTTGCCGATCTCAAATTAGTTTTAACGAGATCAACGAAATTGCAGTTTTAATTGAATTGTTTTTAAGTTTTCTACACCTTAATTATACACAATTTTAGGCCTAGTTGCCAATATTTCAACTCAATTTAAGCTTTCTAAACCTTTATACTCTTTTAGGGCATTATTGCCGATCTTAATTTGGTTTTAAAAATAGTTTTCAAATCTAAACTTTATAGTTTATAGTTTTTGATATTTTTAAATCACTTTAAACCAAATTGTTTTTGCCGATTCTCAAGTTGAGTTTTTTAAGTTCAATGATATTTTAAACAAAATTGTTTTTAAGTTTTTTAATCCTTAACTTTAAACACTTCTCAAACCTGTACTTTTTCATCAACTTGCGATAAATTTTAATCTTAAACTCGTTTTAAACATTTCAAAAATTAAAATACAATAATGCTTAGATCTCATTTGTATAGGGGGCGTCGCGTTCCCACCGCCTCCAACTTGCGCTTTAGTACATCGTTATCCAAGTCGATCTGGCGCTGATTTTTCTTGCGATTCACAGCGGCGCTCGTCATGCGTGGAGCGGGTGGCGGTTGTTTCTGTAAGTTTAATAAGTTTTAGAATATAAAACCGCATTATTATTGATCTATAATCTCATACCTTTGCCTGCAGATTCGTGCTGGACTTGATGTTTGTGATGGTGGGCGTGATTGTGGGCTTGACGTTCATCATCTTCCTCAACAAAATGTTGTTCTGCCGCTCGATTTCACGCACCTGCGGATTGGTGAAGCTGAAGCTCTTGCGCCCCAGATTCTTGTAGCTACAAGAGAGATTAGTTTGTAATACAGTTTAAAGTTGTGGTGCCCACGCCGTTGCTCTCTTTATATTTGCAACTGCTCTTTCTCATGAGATGACCAGCAAAGCAAATTACAAGAACAATTGCGTGTATTTTTTCTCATTCTACACAAATTGCTTGTCGCAAACTCCAATTCTTGGAATCCCATTCGCTTTGTCGGGCTGCATTGAGAGAAATCAATTCTGTTTTTGGGCACCACTGGTTTAAAGAGCTTGCTTGATACTCACTTGACCTTCTCGGAGGAGGCGTTGGAGCGCGGACGCCGTATGTCGAAGTGATAATTGCAGCTGTCGCTGTTGAAGCTGCTGGGCGTTGTGCTGCTCACGCGACAGTTGATGTGATCCTGCTCCGAGTGCACTTGATGCTGATGCTGATGGGCATAGCGCATGAGGCCATCGCCCTGCCCACATTCGTCCATCAAGTAGGGATGCTGCTCCATGTGCTCCTGCACACCAACGCTCATCGAGGAGGGACAGCGACACTTCCTTTGAGGCACTGCATCCTCACATATTGTGGCTAGCGTTGGAGCTGCATCGATTGTGAGCAGCGATTCCGTCTCATGCAACTCCGTCTCCGACTGATGCTTGCTCTGCATCTTCATCAGCTTTGTAGCCATCGCCAGCTGTCCCAAAGCACCGTTATCAGGAGCACCTCCGCTGAGCCGGAACGTCTTCATGATCATCTCTGACATCTGCGTCATCTGCTGCTCCAGAAACTTAACGTTGAATGTGTCTGTGGAATCGACGCCCTCGAAGCCAGGCAGCTCGAATGGCGGCACCTCGCTTGGAAGTTCACTGGAACCTTGATTGGACACCTCACTGGAAACCTGACTGGAATGTTGACTGGAAACTTGGATTGGAACTTCGCTTGGAACTTGAATGGAAACTTCGCTTGGGAGTTGACCGGAATCACCGCTAGGAAATTGACTAGAAACTCCGCTTGGAGGTTGACTGGAATATCCACTTGAATGCTGACTGGAAACTCCCCTTGGAAGTTGATTGGAAACTCCTTTTGGAAGTTGAGTTGAGCTTGACGTTCCAAGTGAAGCTTTACTGGACACAGGCAAAGTCTTAAGCGTCTTTTTCGGTTTCGGCGCAATGGGCTCACGTTTAAGATTTATGAACGATTTTTGTATGCCCTCATTCATGAGTATCGCACAGCTGGCTTCGTCATCCGAGTTTTGTGGCGTTGTGTCCTGTCCGCTGTAACAATCCTCCACGCCCACGAGACCTGCATTAGCCAGCTGCTCTTCCAGCACAAATTCCGCTATTTCCACATCCTGCTCGTCCACTTCCTCAATAGGTTTTGCCAGCTCCCAAGTGAGATTATCTTCCACTTCAGTGTCATCGTCCAGCTCGGAGTGCTCGCCATTGGGCACCAGAGTGCGATCCGAAAAGGTCTCCTCATCCGTCAGCACTCGTTCCCCTTTCAAATGATTCACTTCCACGACGGTTTTGGATATAATCAGCTGTGCCTCATCCTCAGAGGAGCTGTTGTATATCATGTTCTCCCGAGGAAAACCGCTGCCTCCGCCGGATCTCTTGCTCTGCAGTTGATAGCGTCGTGCATGGGGCTGTGGGTGATCAGTTGGATCAGTGGACGGTTGAGGCGTTAGTCTGAAGTGTTTGATGGTCAGCTCATCGAGCTGCTCGGTTCTATCGACACTCACATTTCCGCGCAGAAACTCCGCCTCGACATCGCTCTCGGAATCAGTATCGCCTAGGGACAGACCCTCCACGGCATCTTCCTCGATCTCGGACAGCGACTCTTCGTCGAAGGATTCGTCCAGATAATAATCCTCATCGGAATTAACGGGCGGCGCTGTCATAATTCTAATTCTATTTATGTTTCGATTAAGTGTGTGTTTTGGGTCTGTAAAATCTACTTCGAACAATGTCTTTGGGTTGTGGAACTGGAAACAGTGCCGGGCGTACTAAAACTTCTCCATAATGTCAGTGCGCACGTCTAGGGCACAGATTACTGGGTTAACCGAATCCGACTTCTGGCTACGTCTCACAGTTTTGACTAATCTCTGGCACTTTGACGCCCCTTCGACGAGGCGCCCTACGTCCACCCGCACTCTCCGCCCCATGGTATCCTAGGTATAGCTAGGGTTAGTTATATACTAGGTTGAGGCAGCTGTTTTGTAGGCGACGATTACATTTATTTATGTTTCTACTTTGATTTCCGTGTGCCAACTAACCTTTCCTTCTGACCTGACACTTGCACCTGCCAACAGGCAGCAGCTACACAGAGAGAAAAACGAACTACTAACATTAACAGTAATCTTGTTGCAAAATTAGAAACAAATGTATACAACATTGAAATTCGAAATACCCGATTATTCTGCAAAACAATGAAAATACTTAATTCAAGTAAATTTAAAACTTCATTTATATATTAAATAATTTTTAATAATTAAGAAAAATAAATATAAAAACAATTTATTTATGTTTAATCATATTTTATTGATTTATTCATATATTTTATAAGTTTGCTTAATCTTAAATCTAGAAATTTTACGAACCTCATATATGTTGTGCTTTCAACTTTACGTTTTTGGTTTCAAGAACGAAATTCCCGATTGTTTCTCTCTGTGTATCCCATTTATTTGCTTCCGTTGGCCCTGGCAGGTGTACGTTGCCTAGGACTACGGAGCAGGCGCAGTTGATTTGTTGCTGCACACTTGTTGTGCAATCGAAATATTTCCAAACACTTTTCTATTCCCAAGTATATTCCTGTTTTAGTTATTGGCACTTATAAATTGCCGCCAGGTGGCGCTTTATTACATTAAATATATATTTGTGCCTATGCCAAATTTCATATGCTTATGCCCGACACTGGAAAAATTATAGGGTATTAAACAAATTAGAAATATTAATTGATATTATTGCGAAACAATTAGTATCAAAATTATTCAAATTTTTAATAATATCTTAGCATGATCGTACATATAATTCATTATTTAACTTAACAATATACATATATTCTTATGTATTAATTAAGATTAAAACTTCGTTAACTTAACCACGAGATTAAAATATATATTTAGATTTATTTATTAAGATTAATGGTTTCTGGAGTTTTCGGTTTTATATAATTTTCTTCAAACAGAAACTTCCTGGACCAGTTTTCAGTTTCAGTTTTGGTATTTTGACTTTCGAAAGAGTTACGTAGTTTACCAAATATCGGTTGTTGATCTCTGTCCATTATAATCCATATGGGATTATCGTGCTCTTCGAAGGGAGCATTTGTTATATAGAGTATGCAATCGGCGGTGTTATGAACCGTCAAAATTTGTAAGATTAAAGGCTCTACAGTGCTGAGTTCCTGCTTTGCTTTCTTTCCAGCTGCCATTGGTAATCTTAAAGTGCAAAAAGTAAAGTTGTTTTTTATTAAATTAGAAATTAAATATAATATTGTATACTAATTTTTTTTACCTGCTCTGTTCATAATTCTGCGCCAGCTTATGCAGCACCAGCTGTGCGAACAGTCGAGTCTGCAGTTTCGATAGCAGTTCGATAACCTGCTCCATTTGCTGCAATTCCAGGGATTCCCAGTGAAGCATGCAGTACATCAGCAATGTGGATATTAGAGCATCCTGTTGATTGTCTGTCAGCGTGGATATTTCAGAGAATTGCCCCATTAACCGTTCGAAATCTGGTTGGAATTTTGCTATCAGACATTCGTACAGCAAACTTATGTTCAGTTGATTTGTGGGTGCCAACAGTGCCTGCCATAATTCTTCAGTCCAATCAACTTCGGGTTGCCATCGATGTAAGGCTCTGGCAATACGCATTTGTATTCGGTGCTCTTTAGAGTTCAAAACTACTTCCGACTGGCTGGAAATCTGCTGATTGATGTGTAAGAATTCCTCAAAGAGCTTGCACATGTCGTCTCTGGGAAGTTTTTGGACATAGGATAAATAATAGTTGCGTCTCCTGGTAGTGTCGTGGTCCAGAAAACTCTCAAAAGCCAGCTCAATGCTATATACATTATAAAAATTGGTAAAAAGAGATACAATGGATAACATTGAATATCGGAAAAATAGCATGCCAAATATCGATTTCGGTTTAATCCTTGATAAACAAGACTCAGCGACGATCTTTCGTTATCGCAAGAGAAGGACCTCTGCCGATACAATCGTTGTTCCAGCTTTAGCTTCGATAAACAAGACTGATTGTTGATAATTTGCGTTCGTTAGAGATAAATGTTTCTCGATTTTCAACATCGAATAACATCGATTTAATTATTATATGATATTTAGTAGACTCGTACTTACCGTGCATCGCCAGTTTTGAACTCATCATAAAGCAGCTCATGTATTAGCCTAGATTTTGGCACTGAAGTTGTGTTTTCCAAGATTTCCGACAGTACATCGAGATCGTAACAGTTATCGATCAATTTATCCACAATTTGTTCCCTTTCAGAATGCCTAAGATTTCTATTGACATAATCTAATAAACTCCTTGTGCTGCAAAAGTAGAATACTTTTGAAAACCCAGCTACTTATTTAATAGAACTATTCTTACTGATATGGATAAATTTCCCAGTGTTCCAAGAACATGTGAAGTATAGAATCATCCTCTAGTCGGTGCTTATGGTTTCCCAATAGCCAGGACAGATGATCATAGGTAAATGCGGTACCCTTCTGTAGAATTTCAACCGGATTCAGTTGTAGCTCTTGCAGTTGTTTCCAATCCGATAGGTTTTTATGGAGATATCGATCCATGCTTCTCTGCAGCACAAACGATTTTTCCTCTTGGCTGTGGCACTCCAGTTTCTCTAGCAAATGTTGCTGTAGCTCTTTGAGATCTTTACATTCTTTAACGAGCTCCACATCTATATTGTATTCTTCTTCATAAAAGTCGTATAGTTTTTGTTTGTCCTCCTCAGTACCATACCACATAAAGAGAGGGGGCAGACGCCACCAACCACGTTCACTTTTGGGCACATCTCGGAGTTGTTTCAGTAGTGCATCGTAGGGCCAACTCATTCTATGGTATCTATGATCCAGCATATCGAAGGTACTTCGTCTCAGCTGTGCAATATCGAAGCGCTTATTCTGGATCTTAAAGTGGAGATGATCGAATACCTCGGTGTAGATCGTCTTGTTATTGTGAAAGAGTTCCTCAAGCAATATCAAATATTCGTCTAGAGATAAACCACTTATGCTCTTCTGTAATGGAATGTATTGGAAAAGTTAAAATTTTTCCATATTACGGTACAAAAGCAGACTATGAATTTTGAATATATCGAGATAAGTTCTTATTCTAATGATATAGGTTATGATTTGATCGGTTTTTTAAGTAAGGGTCAATGAGAGGTACAATGGTTGTTTAATTGAAATAAAGACGATTATTTCAAAGTTTAGGATCTCTAACTTATTACCTCGTAAGGTACATGTAAGGTATAATGTAAGGTACAATGGTCGTTGGATTGAAATAAAGACGTTCAAAATTCAAATATTGGTTGAATACGTTTTAAGAAGAGTTTATTTACTTACCTCAAACAGTATGAAGATTCGTTTCTTAGCCCATCTTTGCAGTATGCGGTTTTCAATGCTCACAATTGATTTACAGAGTTTCAGCAGAGTTTTCTGTTGAATTTGTGGCATGTTGTCCGGTTCCATCAGATAGAGCCAGCGCACCAGGGGCACAGATAACCAGGGTATCTGCACAAATGCATTCAGAAACTGTTTATTGTGAACCTTCGAAGCAAAGTTTCGCATGAGGTCTTCAGGCAGAAAGTAACCCTGCATATTATGCAGTTCCATGCGGTTGGTAGCGCCGATTAGATCTTTTAAAAGATTGGATTCGACAAGTTTGGGCATAGTTAGATGGGTCATCATGTACTCTAGGGTGCAGCGGAACAATAACATATTATTCGACTGCAGAAGGCTTATATACCAATCACGTAGATAGTGCAAGCGATGGTGATCTGAGGATTTGTTGTCCATTTGCTCTGCGTCCAGGCATTGCATTATGCTGATATGATACAGGAAATCCAACTCATCAAATTCTTTTTGTTCTTGACTGATCTCAACTCTATTCCGAATTCCATTAACCAACAGCTTCTGAAACAAATACCTTCCAGCCTTACGCTGTACGCCTATCTCAGAGCCATAAAGCTGCGCCAGACGGCCATAAAACTTTGGAAGGTGGGCGCGGATAGAGCTCGGTTTGACCTTTAAAAAATTATTCGTCAGCTTCAGCATTACTTGTGCTGGCTCTGTGCGGTCTTTAGCGAGCAGATCTAGTGCCAAAAGCTCAGTGCCGGCTTTGGGTAGATGTTGGGTCCAGCAAACGGCACACAACATTAGGTCATCGATAAGTTCCGGATGGCGTAACTCAGCTGTTTTGGAAATAATCACACTGCTCAGCTTATAGGCCAACTTTAGATACTCCCGATTATCCTCAATGTTAAGCAGACCGCAGACAAAGCGTAGAATGGGCTTCCAGCTCTCTGGCTGCGTAAAATCAATCAGATTTAGCAGGATACCTAGCAGCTCATCAATAGTTGCGGCATCCAGAAGAGCCGGAAGTGCGATCGAAGTTGACATTTTCACAATCTTGTGGCAAATTTATATATTATATTTTTACTAAAATTAAAAAATGTAATTAATGAAATACACTAAAGTATACCCTGTAATAAATATCGATTTACCTGTGTATCCAAACAATTAGTTGACCATAAACTAATCCTTGATAACAGCAGTTCAATACTTATCACTATCTAATATTTTCTGTTAACAGAATTTCACAATTTTCGTTAATAGATCTCCGTCATAACGTTGTTGCCTCTGAGCTGTTTTCTGTTCCACTAGGAATTGCAAATGATTCGCCGGCCTTATATAGTCTTAAAGAGAGAGAGAGAGAGAGGGAGTAAAATATAGCAAACAAAAAGAGAGCGATAGTGGGAGAGAGAGCGAAAGATAGAGGGAGAATGGAAGGCTACGCAATATTTGTCTAATCTTTCTTGATATGGAAAGCTCATTTCACTTTTCATACTCTTTCCCGATCACAATAGCGTACGGAAATCTCAAAAGCTCTTTTTAACGCAGTTACTTAGAGCAACAAAGTTATCAAGAGAGGAAAGCCGTGCTCATTTTAGTAAAATATCTGTTATTATAATTTTGGCCAATACTAAATGTAAGTGATAAAAGCTTTTGAATAATGTAAAGCTGTTTTTAGATGTATTCTTTTTTTTTGCAATAAATGCCAATAAGCAAATACTTGTAATTAATTGTATACCCCACTTAAAGCTTGCGGTTGACGCCGCTGCCCAAGCGAAAGCTTTCGCTGTTATTGGTGTTTTTCTGATGCTTTTGTGCTAGGGCAAGTGGCAAGCGTGCATGCAAGCGAAGTGGCGGCAACTTTAAGCGTCGCAACTTTACAAATGCTGAGAGAGAGAGAGAAGCGTTGAGTGTGCTGCCCTGGCGCAGAGAGAGAGCAGAGAGAGCTTACAGTTATGCTGAATGGGGCAAAGGCAACTTGGCCAGCGGGCAATTCATTTGGCCAAGCAGCTTCGTGGCGTGCGGGCGTGTTAACGGGCCGCAAAATGCGCGCGTAAACTGATAAAAAGAGGAAATAATAATAAAAACCAAAAAGAAAGAAAATAGAAATACAAATAAAAGTAAAAGTAAAAGAAGCAAAGGCATAAAGCAAAAAATAATTAGAATTGGGCAGCAGCAAAAAGTGTAAAAACAAAGGCAAACAAAACAAGCTAAAACAAGCTAAAGGCTGTTAGCCGCAACAGCAGCAGCAGCAGCAGCAGCAGCAACAACAGCAGCAGCAGCAACAGCAGCAGCAGCAATGTGTTTATGTGAATGAAGTGCCAGAAATCAACGCAAATGAAATGTTGGCCAAATGTTTGGCCAACAAGCGCAAGTACGAGCGAGTTAATTACCAAAGCAAGCTGCCAGTGAAATAATGAACAAGTCTAAACACACACACACACACACAAAGAGAGTGAGACAGCAATACAGAGAGAGAGAGAGAGAGAGAGAGAGAGAGAAAGGAAGACCGGCTAATGAAACGTAATTAATTAATAATAAAAGAAATGTGCAACAGCTGCGAGCGCAGTTAGAGCTTAATAGAAACATATAACTCTATATAAATAAATAAAAATAAAAATAAAAATCATAAAATCAGTCGTAATCAGTTGGCGTGCCTGGTGCGTAGCTTGAAGTTGTTTAATCAATAGCTCTTGGCTTCAGTTAGCTGCGTGCCTTATTAGCCATATTGCTCATACGCCGCGTTGTCAGCGCATTAAATCTGCTCGCGGCAGCTTGTGGCATGGCACGACAACAAATACAACGGCGACAGCTCAAGTTACAGCTAGAAGACACAGCTAAGTAATTGCAAATTGCGTGCAGTCAGAGCCAGGCTAACTGCAATTTGGCTAAAAGCCGTCCTCAAACCCCCTTCCCCAACCCCCTTTGTCACACCCCTTTCAAGCTGGAGTCAGAAATAGCAGCAGCAACTATGTCGAAAGTCAAACTCATTAGAGCGCGCTGGGCGTGGCATGGGCGTGGGCGTAGACGTAGGCGTGGTCAAAAGGAGTAAACATGCCAGACTGCGGCTACAGCTGCGCTTCAAGCTTTTTATGCCTTTTTTTAGGTCTACTATTTATGGGCTGAATACACTCAAAAAAAATAAAAACAACTTAACAGATAAACAGTCTAATATCAAGAAAATCTGCTTTAATTCGCAACTCAAATTTTTAGTAAAATATGTCAAGAGGTTTTCTATATCATACGATAGAGTTTATATAATAAAATATTCTAATTTTGTTTTATTTAGGAAAATAAAAAGAGAATTCGCTATAAAATAAAAGATATTTTATGAATATTATGAATCTGCAAATCTTTAATTTACGTACTTTTAGGAACATGTTCTTTAAAATAAAATACGCAAGACACTTTGTACAAGTTTGAAAATATACAATATATACAATATTTTTTATAAGAAATTATTTAAATTAAAATACTTCATTAGGATATTATTAATTTTATTTTGATAAGAAACACAGATTTAACTGACAAATAAATTAGGAAAATTGTGTCTGACTATTTAAACAAAAAACAGATTCTTTAATTTATAGAAAATGTTGTGCTAAAGAAGCAAATTTGCATAAATTGTAAGAGCTGAATATATTGTAGGTTAATGGGACGATTTACTAAATAAATTGTCTGATAACTTGAATAACTTTTTTTTAAGTGCATGTTTATTTGTATGCGTGTGTTCTGTTTTTTTTTTGTTTTTTCATTTATCGATTTTTGACACTTGACTGCCAAGGAAGCCAAGGCGGGCAGAGACAGGTTGAGGGGCAGGGAGGGGCAGGGCAGGGCAGAGGGGAGTAGGCCGGCTAATAATGCTTAGTAGGTCAGCGGCACGGCAGCTTCAAGTCTGAAGCTTCAAGTGCGTTGGCAGAAGCAACAGTGGCCAGCGGCCATAAAGCTGAGCACGAAAATAAAGAATGTGAACAAAAGCGAAGCGAAAAAGGGCATAAGGAATACGAATTGAAGCGCAAAAGGGGCAAGGAGTTGGCCTAAACTGGAGCAGCAGCAGTTGAGGCAGCCGCAGCTGAAGCCGCTTTCAGTTGAGGCTTTTAAAAATAGCAAAAAAGCAGTTAGGACGGGGCAGATCAGTCTTAGGGAAGGCTGCAGTCGGGCGTAACCGACAGTAGCAGACGTTGTACTTTTTCTTTTCATAAGCATCACACCAAGGTATAATAATAATCAAAGCACCAACCACTCCCCAGCCCCCATGCCCAGTCGTGCAAATTGTCTGTTGCATATTTTTGCTGTTTCTCAGCCAATCGGAGAGCCTTAATACCAAAAATGCTGCCTATGGCACTTATAGTTTACAAGATCTAGTTGGCCTTTATGGTTTTTAGCAGTTAGGAATGGGAGATATCAAAATTCTAATACAAACATGATCAGCGTACAGTATAGGAAAACCTATGTAACTACCAAAAATGGTGTCTCTAGCTTTTAGAGTTGCTGAAATCTATGTGTTAATACGGACAGCTGACAGACGAACAGAAAGGCGGATAGACAGATGCACATACAGACGGACAGATAGTCGGATAAAAAGAGGGACAGACGGACAACCCGACATGGCTATATCAGCTCGTCGTTCTGACCAAGAATAAATACTTTGTAGGTTCGACCACGCCTTATTCTGGTTGTTACACACATTTCCCATTTGCACTAACTTAATAGATCCCTTTGTGCTGTAGTACAGGGTCTGAAAGGAAGAAAAATTACAGAAAAAATGGGAAAAAGCGTAACCAAACGCCGAGCGCACGCAGTGTAAACTTCAAACGCGCTTGGCCTACTTTCGGTGTGTGTAATGGGGTCTGGCAACCAAGTTAAATGAGGCACATTGCGTGGGGCAGGCAAATAAATGACCAAAAGCAAAGGCAGCCTGCCACAGCTGCCACTGCCTGCCGCAGCCCCCCTCCACCCCCTCCCGAAATTCCCACCACAGCTGCTGCATAGAGAAGCGCGCGCGTTAATCATACGCCTCGTGCGCCAATCCCAGCAATGCATAGCCGAAAGTCAATCAGCCTTTAATTGACAGCTGCAGTCAACTGCAGGCACTCTTCCTCACTCCCTCCCTCCCTCCACTCACTGCCCCTCTCATTGCCACATGCCACAACATGCAATGTGGCATGAAAAAGTTGCCTCTGTTTTCTTTTGGCGTCATTAGCCAACAGAGTTGAGTCCTGACAGCTTGGTTAGCAGAAGAAATAGAGCTAGATTATGTCAACTTTAATTGATTTAAAACTGTCGAAAAGTTGCACAATGAAATGAGTTTTATCTGTTGTACAGATAGCAATTTAAAACTAACTTAAATTTAGTTAATCAATTCCAATTCTAGACACAAAAAGCTTTTTCCGTTCAGCCTTTTATGGTCTTTAAAAAACGCACACAATTTAAATTTTTAAAATTTATTAATTTAATTCAATTTAAAATATATCAAGCTCGAATTCCATTTAAAATCCTCAAAATTTAAGACAATTTTTAAGTTTTTCTACAATTCTAAGCATAGATCGTTTTCCAAGTTGAAACTTAATTTTATTATTAAATGATTTATAAGCCACTAGTTTTTATTGACCACATATCTTGGCTTATGTCAATCCTAACTATTATTAATCCACCCATAAGCTTAGCCAGAAGCTGCTCATCGCTGTGATTTATAGCTTGTACTTGCAACTAGCTTTTTTAGAACTTGCTTCAGAGTGGGTTAAAGGCATTTGTCCCATGCGATTTGGTGTTGAGTGCCATATTTATTTTGCTTCAATAAATTTTAGGGTATACAGAGTATATAGGGAAGGCGCACAAAATATTAACTACTGAACCTCCAGTTATCTATAAATAAATAAATACTTAGATCTTGGCAACTGTATTTTTTAATATTTTATTTAATGTTCTTGTACATTATTTATTATATATTTATCATCAATCAAGAAAATAAAGTTAGATTGTTTATTCAATATTGTTATTAATTTTTTTTAATTGTTTTTAAATAATGTAATTTGATTTAAAATAAGAATAATATTATTATTAAAATTAAATAATAAAATTCATTTTATTCCCAGATTATCATTATCATTTACTTTTAATTTAATTCCTTAATTTAATTTCAATATTTATTTTAATTTGTATTTTTAATTTTCTATGTCGACTGACACTAGTTGACAATTAAATAAAATAAAATTAATAAAATAAAATCAAATGGGCACAGGGTATAATAAACAAAATGGCTTATATATATTGAACTATTTATTATCAGCTTAAACAACCAGTTGCTTTGTGTGCGGCTGTCGAGTGCTTACGACTGTAGTGCTTTCTCCGATGGGGTTTTTGCGCGTCCTTTTGAGTGTGGAACGTAGTAAGTCGGCAAACTTGTCGCGTTTTTTTGGTAGTTCGCTCATTTGCCAAATTAATTGCCAGCTGTGCGAAGAGGGAGGCAGAAAAAAGGAGTGAGTAGGAGAAAGAGGGAGAGAGAGGGGCAGGAAGGGAGTGAAGGAGGGGCGGAAAAAGAGACAGAGAGGAAAGCAGGAAAAACAGCATGTCAAACATGCGAGGCACGTGAACAGCAGGCAAAAACAGTTCACACACTGTGTGTGTGTGTGTGTGTGTGTGTTGGTATGTGCGTTAGTGTGTGTATGTGTGTGTGTGTGTGTGTGTGTGTGTGTGTGTGTGTGTGTGCGTGTAGTTGTAGGTGTGCGTTGTGGTGCGTGTGTGTGCATGTAAATTACGAAATCGTGCAAAAAGGTGCCATTAAAAAGCAGAGAACGCGCTGAAACACGCGGCGCCAAATAAATAAAAATAAATAAATAAAACAAAAAATAAAAGAAAGAAGAATAAAAGAAAACAAAACAAAACAAAATAAATGATTATGAGCATGAAAATCATAAAGAAGCAGAGAGCAAGTGCAATTGAATACATTTGTGTTTTTTTATTTTATTCATTTCGCGCTCGTCACGCGTTGCGCATACGACGCGTGTTGCGTGGGCGCGTTGGCAACTCTAAAGCGATGCCTTTTTCGATAATTGCAGGGTTGCCGTGCGGCTGTAAACCATAATGTGATTGTCGCTGAATGTGCCTGGAGCTGTGCCTGGGCGCAATCAACATTTGAATAACTGTATAAGCAATAACAAGAAGCACACATAAGCGATAACGATAACGATAACTATCACTATAAAGGTAACGCTAACGATAACGATAACTGTGCGTCATGTGCAGCAGAAGAACTGTTAGTTCAGTCAGCTTATCGACATGATGCTGAGCAACGATTGGACTCGGTTGGAGGTTATCGAACTGATCAACGATAACGATAACGATAACTATAAGGCTAACGATAACTGTAAACATTATTACGATTACGATAAATATAACAATATAGATAACAATAACTATAAATATATCGATATCGATACCGATAACGATAACTAAGTGTGCGTCATGTGCACAAGCAGCACAACAGCCAGCAGCCGAACAGTTAACTCAGCCAGCTTATCGAGATGGTGCTAAGCACCGAGTGGTCTCAGGTGGAGGTTATCGATCTGATCAACGATGGCAACGGCCTGGGCTTTATACTGGTGGGCGGACGGAGCACGGGCGTGGTCATCAAGGCGCTGACGCCAGGTGGCGTGGCGGAGCGGGATCAGCGTCTGCAGCTGGGCGATCATCTGCTGCAGATCGGCGAGGTGAATCTGCGTGGCTTCAGCTCGGAGCAGGTGGCCACGGTTCTTCGTCAGACTGGAGCTCAGGTGCGTCTGATTGTGGCGCGTCCAATCGAACCGACTGCGATCGATTATCATGCGCTGGCGAGCAATGCGCCGATTATACCAACTAAGCTCCTCTCCGATCCCGAAGAACTGTCGCGTCATCTCTTTCAAAATGCCAGCTTGGTCACTGCGAATGCCTCTGCCGACGGCTCCGCCCCCGCCTCCGCACCCCTCGCTCTACCACCCTCCCTGGATGTGGGCAGTCTGGTGGGCGTGGTCACCGGCGGCCCTGCGCCCGATGCCGCCGACCTTGGCAACGTTTCGGCGCCTGTGATAGCCGATGCGAAGCTGACGAAGCTGACGGAGCTGACGGAACTGGCGGATCTGCCACTGCCCCCCATACCCAACAGCAATGCCCTGAGCAACAGCTGCCGCCAGCAGCAACTGGACATTGTGCCCTACTCGATACTGTCGCCTCCCCCCAGGCAGTCGCTGCAGCTGCCGCTGGACACCAGCTGGCGGGGATTGCTCTGCGACGACAGCACTGTGATAGCCAGCAAGCAGCTGGCAACCACGGCTCCGCCCACAGCTCGAACCACGCCCAGTGCGCCCGCCGAGGGCGATGGCTGCTCCCTGGGCTCCGGCTCCGTCTCCTCCTACATCGATTCGCCGGAGACGGAAACCTACATTGTGGAGCTGCACAAGAACGTCTACGGCCTGGGGATTACGGTCGCCGGATACGTCTGCGAGGAGGAGGATCTGTCCGGCATCTTTGTGAAGAGCATCATCGAGGGCAGCGCGGCGGAGACGAGCGGACAGATACAGATCAATGATCGCATCGTAGCTGTGGATGGGCGCAGCTTGGCGGGCGTGACGAATCATCAGGCCGTGGAGCTGCTCAGGAATACGGATATCCAGGTGCATCTGACGCTGGAGCGTTTCCTGAGGGGTCGCAAGTACGAGCATCTGCAGGTGGCGCTGACGGACATGAAGGGCGACGGCGACGCCCAGTCGCAGCTCTCCATGCCCGCCTCCCCCTCCATTGCCACTCTGAGCTGGCTGCCCCCCAAGTCCGCGGATGCGGACTCCATTGCCACCGATGCTGGCGCGGATTTCGTGCACGATCTGCCCTCCAGGGACACCGTGGACTCCAACATGTCCCACATGCTGGACAGCGCTCCGCCTCTGACCAATGGCAACGGGCACGCCCACGATCCGGACAGCGGCAACGACACGGACGAACAGATCCAGGAGCAGGAGTTCAAGTCCAAGTCCCGCTCCCACTCCCGCTCCCGTTCCCGCACCCAATCCCAATCCCTCACAGACGCCGAGTTCGGCAAGACGCCCACCAACGAGCCCATAGAGACGATTGCCACGATGCATCGGAACAACGTTACGCCCCTGCCCACGCCCACAGCCATCACGCCCACGGCTCAGGCGCTGCCCTCGCCGCCGCCTCCTCCCCCGCCGCCCACGTCCACAAAGGTCTCCAGTCCCAGCCAGGAGTCGCTGCGCGTGGCCTGGAAAAGTGAGTCAAATCCCACACGCAAAAAAGAACTTACCCCAAATAAGTTAAAATCAACCTAAAAAGGTTTTTATAACAAGCTCAAAAATTGCTACTTAGGATAGGAATCGTTTAAAATTAGAAATTTATTAAATTTCAGTTAAAGTCAGATATTTTAAATTTGTTTGAAATTCAATCAAGATTCATTTAAAATTTAAAGCTTTAAATGCTTTTTTAAAATTGGTTATTCAAAAAAAAATTTGATACTTCCTAAAAAATGTGTTTATTTATTGAAAATAAATTTTCCTCAGATTTCTAAGCTGTTTTATATAAAAGCCAAAATTTTGTATTTAATTAAAATATAACTAATTTTAAAAATAAGCCTGTAATTCCCATTTGCAATGGGTACAAGGTAGTATAATAACTTATCCTCAGATTTCTAAGCTTTTGTTTCTGAAAACAATAAATATAATTTTATTCTTACAATTCATCTTACTTTATTAAAATAAATAAATTTTAATTTAAAAAAAATATTTGGACAGGGCAGATCGAGTCGGACGGGACAGATCAGTCGGACGGGCCCGACTGTAGAATACCCTGTGCCTTTTATTTTATATACAATTTTATAAAACTGTCACACTAAGCGTATCAGCAGTACATCTTCTTCTTCCCTTTTTACGTGCGCCAGCTGCGCTGCTGCTGGGCTGCGCTGCCAATTGCGTAGCTTATATCTACTTTGTTTATTGACCGATTTCAATGCGCTTTTTCAGGATAGTTAAATATAATAGAAGAGAGTATATATACCAAATAACAACCTTTTATGTTCAATATTACGCTTGTTTTTCAAATTTTAATTTCAACTATTGTGTTGCTTATATCTCCTGTGTTTATTACCTAATTTCAATGCGCTTTTCCGGACAGTTAAATGTAATAGTAGAGAGTATATATTCCGAATAACAACATTCTATGTTTAATATTACGCTTGTTATTCAACTTTTTATGTTAAAAAACACGAGGTTGTTTGGGTTTTATTAATTTTTGGGCGTCAAGGGGGCGTGGCATCAAATTTTCGAAATAAACTTGATCTGCGTAAGATAACTACCTATCTATAGCAACCAAAATGGCATCTCTAGCTTTTGTGGTTGCTGAGATCGACGCGTTCATCCAAACAGACGGACAGACAGACAGACAGACAGACAGACAGACAGACAGACAGACATGTCTATATCGACTCGGTTCTTCACCCTGATCAAGAATATATATAGTTTGTGGGGTCTGCCACGCCTCCTTCTGCCTGTTACATACATTCTGACAAAGTTATTAACCCTGTTTTTCCCATTTTTCAAATGGGCACAGGGTATAAAAATTAGTTTTATTAACTACAATTTATGTTTTTGTAATTTTTACATTTTCATAGCAAATCTTTTAATCGATAGAAATTCCATAAAAGAAATTGATAGGTTTTAAAATAAAAAGTACATTTTTTAATTGCACAGTAAATAACAAAATTTAAAACTGAACTTTCAGCTTTGGGAATAAGCCTGGAGGGCACCGTTGAGGTGGATAATGGTAACGAGAAGCGTCCTCATCACTATATCCGCTCCATATTGGAGGACAGTCCCGTGGGACGCCAGGGGGTGCTGCGACCGGGGGACGAGCTGCTGCAGGTGAACGATCACAAACTGCAGGGTCTGCACCACGTGGACGTCGTACGGATACTGCAGGAGCTGCCCACGAAGGTGAAGCTGGTGTGTGCGAGGGGCACCCGACCCCCGCCCCTTGGGGGCATGCATCCCCTGCAACACGCCCCCGCCGTGCTGAGCAAGGCACAGTCGGAGACCTCGCTGTACACCTCCAGTACGGCAACGCTGACGGACGCAGCGGCGGCGGCGGCGGCAGTGCAGAGATCGAGATCCCTGGAGAATGTTTCGGGACTGGCGCTTTGGACCTGCGAGGTGACGACTGTGAGCATCGTGAAGACGGAGCAGGGCTTCGGCTTCTCCATACTGGACTACCAGGACCCTCTGGATGCGGAGGCCAGTGTTATTGTGATACGAGGTCTGATACGCGGCGGCGCTGCCGAGGCCACCAACGAAATCTTTCCCGGCGATCGTCTCATCAGCGTCGGCGATCATAACCTGCAAGACCTCGACCTTGACGAGGCCGTCGCCATCCTCAAGGCCATGCCCCCGGGCAGGACGCGACTCGGCATCTGCCGCCCCCTGCCCACCTCGGACAGCAACAGCAACAGCAACGTCGCCTCGCCCATTGCCGACTCCGCCAACAGCACATAGTGGCAGGAGGTGGTGGAGGGGGAGGAGGAGGAGGAGTTGGAGGAGCAACTGCTCCTACATCAGCTCTTAATAGGTGAGTGTTGAAGTTACTCATATATTATTTTAGAAGAAGGAAAAATTTGAAAATTAGGCGTATAAATACATTATTAAATTAAATTATTCTAAATTTTAAGAACGCTGGGAATTCAAAATTAAATCAATTGAATTTAAATTAATTTTGAGAAATCCGAGAAATTCAAGATACCGGAATTTTAATAGTCAAAGAAAATTGAAATCCAATTCAATAATCTGGATCAAAGGCTACCAAGTGGCCTAATAGTATATTCTCTAAAAGGCCAGATAACTAGTTTTTTAATTTTCCAAAAATTAATTAGGGGTTTGTTCAAAAAAGAAGGTGTTCACTGTGAAATTCAAAGGTATAATTTGTATAAAGGTCAGTCTGAAACGTGCCTTCGCATATAGTAATTATTTTAATTATAATACGAGTGTTGGAAGTGCCCTTTAATCTCTTTATGCCCATACATTATGGTTAAAGCGGGTATACTTGATTTGTAGGCTCTATTAAACCCAACTCACGTATTGCCGAAACCCAATCCCATGCTATAACCTCGCTCTAAATCAATTTCAACTGTCAACTGAGCTCTTCTCCCTCCGTTTATCCCACAACTTTTAACTCAATACGGTTTAAATGTCAAACGGTGTCTATTGAGAGTTCCTCAGGTATGCAAAGCAGCTGTTAGTTTTGGCACCTGTTGCCGAAAACTCGGACAAAATGAATACGAATGCGATTGTCATTGGCGTTGTCATTGCCATTGGCATTGCCATTTCCATCATCGCTCTCATTGACATGGCCTTGGGCGTTATTATTGAAACATCTTTTGACGCAGCTGTCGTCAATTTCCTTCAAATACCCTGCACAAAATAAATGCATTTCAACAGGTATGCAAAGCTATAAAAAGCAGTTAATTTCATTAAAAATTACCTACAAATCTCAGATATGAACTATAACCGATTGTAACCGATTCACAGTTTTTAAAAAACACAATCGATATGCAAAGTTATGTATATGATCTAGTATCGATAACAGAAAATTCCTAATAATCGATTGTTACGGTTCAAAAATTAATTTTAAAACATATTCCACTATATTGTTATCTAGAGTTGTCGATAGTTATTTACGTTAGAATATTCAACAAGAAGAATTTTAGAATGAGTAGCAAAAAATGATGCATGACATCGAAATTTTATAATTAATTATAATAAATTTTATTGACGTGAATTTATGAAGAATTTTTAAATTAATTTTTGTTTTTTTTTTAATTTTACAACTAATTATTCACCCAAGAAATTTCTGAATTAAAGAAATGCTGTTTGTTATTTTTCCCTTTTATAGGAGATTTAATTCTTCCCTTACTACTGTTCATTTGTTTTGTAGGGTATCTGTTCGTCGAGCAGCGTGTTATCTTTACAGTTCTTCCGCTTTTGCGCTAAATTGAATTGTGAGCGCGTCTCTGGCTGTCGCTGACAAATGTTGCCACTTCAATGGGCCTTCTTTAATGTTGGCTTTTCCATTTTCCATTTTCCATTTTGGCTTTTCAGTGGCGTTGGCTTTGTAGTGCATTTGAGCCTTTATTTAATTGCTGTCTACAAACCGCAGCCACAGCCACGCCCCCAAAAACAACAAAGGGGCAGAGGAGGCAACTTTTTATAGCCGCTGTCAAATTTATAGCACTCAATCCTGATAGGGACTCATATGCCAGGCGAATATGGCTGCGTGTAGAAAAAACAAAACAATGCGGTCCTTTAGGACCCTTGATGGAAAGGAGAAAGAGTGGAGAGGGGAGAGAAGAGTGGAGAGAACAGTTTAGAGAAGTGTGGAGTAGAATCCTTTCGAGTGTTGTCCATATGCCAAGTGAATTGTGCTTTTGTCAGCCACTTGTTGGCGCCATTCTAATATGCTTTTGATTGCGACTCTGTCCCAAATTCGTGAACTGTCACTGTCACTGTCTCTGTCACGGTGACTGTCACACCAAAGTTCAGGTAAAAAGTTTGTTCAAAGTAGAGCTGTGCTTTATAGTTCCTTTCAAGGAACTAGTTCAATTTGTGCCGAAGGAATCTGTTTCGTTCAGTCCTAGTGATGACACGATTTATCATATGATACCTAAAATTTGATTATTTTATTTAACTGAATCGATAACTAGAATTCTGTCAATCGAATTAGTATAAATCTTTTAATTTATAGTAAATAAAAATCATTTCATTAATAGATAATTCTTCTTTTGATCTATTCCGATTCATATTTACTCGATTTATCTTAAAATAAAAACTAATGCAATATGATGTAATACCTAATCGTTTTCTATAAAATAGAACGGTTGGCATTTTATCGATATCCACCCTAAGCATTATTTCCGATATTTGGGCTTGGAATATCAACAATATCGATATTGATGCAGTTCTTGCTTTGAAAAGCGCAACAACCTTATCGATTTTTTCATTATTGGTCAGTGATCCAGATTTGCTGAAAGAAATTCAGAGACCCAGTGAGTTAGTTCATTGATTCAGTTCATTGAGTGGTTCAATTGAATTGATTCGGAATAATTTGACCCAACTCTAGGTCAAAGCATTCCTGGCATGTGAAAAGTTCCACATCACACATTTATATATGCAACAAAATTGCGAAAGTCCTTTCCCGGACTCGTCACATATGGAAAACTTTTAATACACCCCAATGCTTTAACACCTAACGCACCAGAAGAAGAAAAAGAAGAGGGTGATAAGGAGAGGAGAAGGAAAAGAGAAGGAGCTGGGGGAACTTTTGGCCTGGCACATTAACCAGCCAAGCGGCTTTTGTTCCATAAATAATTCATGCATAGAAATAAATACAAAACTTTGACAGGACTTCTGAGATGGCGGTGTCCCTCTTCCATCGGACAGGGGGGACAGCCCGGGACAGCTCGGGACAGACAGCAAATTGCTACTAATCCTAGGGGGTCAACAGGCAGCTCTACATCATTACGCACACACATATATGTATATGTGTTTGTGTTTGTATTTGTGTGTCTGCTGAAATCCCATAAATAGTAATTTTGTTAATTGAGTGCGTTGTTGTTCAGCTTCAGTCGGGCATTTATAATTTATTTATAATTTATTATGTGTGTGGCCAGCATACTTTTTGCCATTTTGTTTTGTTTAAACAATCATATTTTGGCGCTTGTTAAGAGCATAAATTAAAAGCAAACATAATACGCCATGCCGACGTTTATCATGGCTGCTGTGATTTATGCGGGTCTTAAAACGGCCAAATTCCCTTTGATCTGTGGCGGCATTTCGATATATACTTAAATATCGATAGACATTAAATTGAATTGGCAAATAGTGTTGCCAAATGTGGTTTTCCCCGTCGAATCTAAATTTTTTAAAAGAATAATTAATAGAAATCTCTAAAAACCACGACTTATGGCCCTAAAATCCACCTTTTCAGTCCAAAATCTAAGTTATCAAGTTTTCCGACCTTTTGCTATTGTCATAAAATGGTATGTCATGCCTTATAAGTACTTCATAAACTATGTTTAACTATGCTATACAAATCGTTTAGAACCTAAATATAAATCTTAATTAGAGGAAAATAGTTAGTTGGTTATTTAAAAAAATTATTTTATTATTAAGGAATTTGTAAAAAATAATTTAAGTATTGTACAACAAATTCTCTAGTTTTGTTTTCATATCCTTCCCGCCAAAAACAGCTTGCTCGTGAGTTATATGCCATTTAGCTTTTGTGCGCGTGCAGAAGCTAATTGATATGCGCAACCAAGCTTGTTATTTCGATAGTATTTCGATAGCACTTGAAATATCAAAATGCGTAATGAAACAAAAACCATTTTTTGTTTGATTCTGTAAAGCGCATAAATTAAAGAACGGCATGATAACCATGCCAACTCAGACTTTCATTTCGAATCGTTTATCATTGCGGTTGTGATTTATGTGCTGCACTTCAGCCACTTCTTTTATGTTTTTTATGTTTTTTATGTTTTCTATATGGCATAAAGTCAGACTGATATATGGAGCGTTGCCCGCAGTGCATTGTCCGGCAGCTGCTGCAAAAATAATAAAGCCTCGTGCCACAATTATAAAATTGTTTGCTCTGCGTGCCTTAAAAAATTCCCATGTACTTGCTACACACACATACACACATACAACCACTTTGTATGTTGCTAGAGTGTTTAATTAATTGCTATTAAAAGTGTTGAAAATTGAAAACAAAATTTTACGCTCACGAAAAATACAATTTCAGCTGCTGTCCGGTGATCATGCCGTCGACCGAGCAACGTTGCGGTTCATTTCATCTATAAACTATACAAATAAACAGCGATAAACAGGCAGATATAAATCGATAGGCTAACAGATACCCTGTACAAATAAAGATAGATTAAAAATACAAATATTTTATATAAATATATCGCTGACTGATGCATTAAATTAACGAAAATTCGTTACTAAAATTTAAATGTTTATCGACATATGCATACAAAATACATTATTGAAGAAAGTTATCTATAACACTGAATTAATAATAATATAATAATGAAATAAAAATATTTGCTTCTATTACATTTTGATAAAAATATAAGTACTTCAAGACGAATCAACCCATCATTTTTTTCTGCAATAATTTATTTATATATTTTTATAAATAATCTTAAACTTACCGCATAATAAAACAAATTAATTTAATTACTGAAACAAAAACTGATTGTTGAACACCAAATCTAGTTAGAGCATCAAATTCTTTTCAAAATTGAAATGCAGCTTTCCAGCTCATAAAAACAGAAACTTGCTATAAACAATTGTGGTTTATTCGGGTCAGTTTAAAATATCAATTTGCTTATTTATAATGAAAACAACTTAAATATTTATTAGCTGTTCGCACCCAAGTCCATTTTTATGGCTATATTGATTGATTGATGCGCGCGGTATAAAAAACACACACACAAAATTTAAATAATCTTCAACACGATTTGATTGATTAAAAAAACGTTTAGTGAATTTCTGTATTGAAAGCAGCAACTGAATAATTACTGCTGCAAATATAAATATTTAATTTGCCAAAGCCACGTTAACAATGCCAAATTCATAGGTCAAGTTTATGCCAAATTCTCTGGCATTCTATAGAGTATTTTTAGAAATTTTCTGGCATTTTTTTTGCTGATTGTAAATGTTTTGATATGTCAAATTGTACATTTTTGACAGCTTTGCCGGCAGTTATGACATGGACATCGTTGCTTTTAATAACAATTTAATTAACTAAAAAGTTACAAGCTGAAAATCCTCAATTTGCTGTATTTGTTTACAGTTAACAGTCGGCGTTTTTCAGCTGTATTTCAGCCTAGAGACATTCACCCATGTATCGGAGCTGTATCGTTTAGTTCAGTTTGTTGGTTCAATTGAAATTTTGCCAAAACTGAACTAAATAACTGTGTGTTCTGATTGTAGTTCAGAGAGCCGTTGGGTGAATCAAAGTTCACTTACATAGTTCCAAGACAAAGCATTAAATATCTTAAAAATTGTTGTAGAACAAATATTAAAACATTTAATACAAATATAATAAATATAAAATTTCAATTAATTTTGAAACTAGTTTTCTATTCATAGGGTAATTTAAACTTAGCTAAATTAAAGTTAATTTTGTTAGTAAAAATTTGTTTGTGCTAATTTGTTAATATTATTTAAATATCTTTAAAAATCTACCAAACGGAATGTGGCAATTTTATCATAAAATCAAAATAAATATATTTTTATAATTTTCTATATTGATTTAATTTATATTATTTTTATACCCTGTGCCCATTTGAAAAATGGGAAAAACAGGGTTAATAACTTTGTCAGAATGTATGTAACAGGCAGAAGGAGGCGTGGCAGACCCCAAAAAGTATATATATTCTTGATCAGGGAGACAAGCTGAGTCGATATAGCCATGTCCGTCTGTCTGTCCGTCTGTCCGTCTGTCCGTCTGTCCGTCTGTCCGTCTGGATGAACGCGTCGATTTCGGAAACTACAAAAGCTAGAGATGCCGTGTTGGTTGCTATCGGTAGGTGTATTCAATACGCAGATCAAGTTTATTTCAAATCGTTGATGCCACGCCCCCTTGACGCCCAAAAATCAATAAAACTCACATAACCTCGAATTTTTAACACAAAAAGTTGAATAACAAGCGTAATATTGGACATAGAAGGTTGTTATTTGGAACATAAGCTCTGAAGTATTATATTTAACTATCCTGAAAAGCGCATTGAAATCGGTTAAGAAACACAGGAGATATAAGCTTCACAATAGTTGAACTTGAAAGTTCAAAAACAAGCGTAATATTAATCATAGAATGTTGTTATTTAGTATAAACGCTCTTTTTAATTATATTTAACTATTCTGAAAAGCGCATTCAAATCGGTTAATAAACATAGGAGATATAAGCTACTCAATACTGCATGTATTGCTTCGCACGGGCCCTGCAGCCCAGCAAGTGTATGTGTGTATGTATAAACAGAAACACACATACATGTAGAATAGACGAATACCATATATGCATGTGTGCATGTACGCATGTAAACAACACCAATTGCAAGGTGCCAAAATAAGATTACGCAAAAAAAGCAAGCGACAAGTGTTTGAGCGCTACCTTCATCGTGCCAAATTGAGTATTGGCGGTAGCGTTGCCACATCGTCAGATCGTTTTGTGCGTTCGTTCGATTGCTGCCTAATACGTTGTGTAATTTTTAAAATATTTAAAATATTTATAATATTCGTACTATTATAAATAGCTTAAAGCGCGATTATCATTGCGACCGTTAAGTTAGTGAATTAGGCGTGATCCGTTGCGTGCAATTCGTGCGTTTAATTATTTATTTAATAGGACTCTTGTTTATGTGTGTGTGTGTGTGTGTGTTGGTTCGCGCATTTTGGCGCTGAACTATTAAAAACTATAATTAGTACATTTGAAGGTACTTTCAATAAATAATATTAAGAGAATATTTTACATTATATATAGTACGGGCGAGCGCGCAGCGCGAGCTGTGGTACAGGGTATAAGACAGTCGGGCTTGCCCGACTGTCAGGTCGAGCGCGCCTGAGCGCGCGAGATTTTTTTATATTTGCTTTGGCTAGTTAGTTAGTTAGTTAGTTCATCATAAATTGAACTAAAGAACCAAGTTCTTGAATGGAACTACAATGAGCAACTCTAACACACAGACAACGACCAAAGATAATGTGTGACGTAATGTGCGTGCACTGCATTTCAATACAAATGCAAAATGCAAAATGCGAAATGCGAAATGCAATTTAATGTCAAATTATTGTAAACAATGGCATAATTGACTGGCAGTCGGGGCGAGCAGAGGAGCGGAGCTTTTAAATTACATAAATGCTTTTACCACTAATAATGTGGACACTACATACACATGTAAATGGAAATCCCCATTATGTAAATACCCACATATACATACCTACATACCTATACATATACGTATGTATGTCAACATAATTTGGCCAGCTTAACTTGTCTGTGATTAATGCATTTAGCTTTTGTTCTACAATGTTTTGATTGCGCCTGCATTTGTGTGATTTCCCTGCATGCAAATGCTAATTTCTGCAATTTCAAATGCTTAGATTTGCATTACAACTGATTGCCGTAAACTAACTTGATTTAAAATATCTTTTAAGGGGATATTTTTGGAAGTTACGGGCTATCGATGCCTATCGATTAAATTTGTAGTATTGATTTCTGTTCAGAAACTGTTGAAATAATCTAAATCTTAAACGTATAAATCATTTCAACTTCGTGAACTGACAGATGACTGGTTTTAAAAATTCCTATAAGAGATATTTTTCGTTTAATTTCTACATATCGATTGCGTTTTTCGATTACCATTTTTAAAACAGTTCTTACACCACTAGTGACATGCCATTTAGCTTTTTAGAGCATGCATTACAGTAGCCTAATCAAATATGGCTGCATTTCGATAGAGATAACTAAATACCGTATCGATAAAAAACTTTTGAATGCACATAAAGTTTGAAACTTGCGTATTTAATTTCTTTGCTTTAAGTATGACCCATTTGTTGCTTGTGTGTGTGTGTGTGTGTGTGTAGTTTTTCTTATCACGCACATGCACACAGTTGCTGATTACAAGTCTTGCAACTTATTACACGAGTAAGAAAATAATTACAGCAGAACAAAAACTCATTAGAACGCATAGAGCATGGTGCTCAGGATGCCGCAAACACGTCTTAAGATGATTGTTTAGAATGCTGTCCATGCACACACACTTACTCATTTCCACACACACACACACACACATTCGCACATTCGCACATTCTCACTTACACACGCATACAGATGTAGTTGCCTGTGTATACATGGTGGATACATCTGTGCAAATCTATCAACTGTGTTGTGTGCAGTGTTGCCATTTTTCACATGAAATCTAGCTTTTTCGAAAAGCAGAGTTCGAGTTGTTTTCACAACAGATTTAGCTTTTTCGGCTTTTTATTAGATTTATATAGATAATTTTAAACAATTATATATTCTATGGAAAACAATATGAATATGAGAATTAATTATAGAACTTCACAAATTTAAATAAAATCCTCTGAAATCATTAGAGAACCGTAACTTTTTTTGTGGCTTTTTGTTTTTTTATTTTTATTTTTTTAGCAAATTTTATAGCTTTATTTCGTTTAATTCCTCTCCTCCAGAAAGCTTGCCAACACTGTCTGCGAGGCATATTCTTTCTGCTGTTGCGTGTGGCGCTCTGAATACAAAACATTTATTTAATGCAACAATTGTGTTGCAAGTGCAGCTGCTCTCGCTCCTAATGTGAGGGTGAGAAAAGAGACAAGCAGCAGATGAAGCTGCAGCAACTTTTGCAACTTGGCAACTGGAATGACAACAACAACAAAATAAAAAAAAAAACAACAAGAAGTTGGCTTTATCTTGGCATATCGACAATGCCAGGCAGGCGACATTCGCCCTCCATGTACGTCAAATATGAGCTTGTAGTACTTTTCCCCTCCCTAAGCTGCGCCCCCTCTCCAACACTCGACGTCTAATTGAAAGCTGATAAAGTACAGCATTTTTGGGTCTTTATTTTCCACTGAGAGAGCGAGAGAGAGCATGAGAATTACAGAGGAAGAGAGGGAGAGTGCACTCTGGTTTGATTTTGCTTTTCATCATCATCAGCATTACGTGTATCGAGTGCTGGCTTTGATACTCGTATTTATTCTTATCTTTGGCTTTAGCCGACTCCACTTCGAGCACGACACGTTCTGACATGTCCGCTTATTAAGACCGTTAAGTGCGCTGATTACAGCAACAACAGCGAAAACGTTTTTAAAAATACATTACACCAAATAAAGAGTCGCTGCGCTCTGACGCAGTATTTTGCTAGCAGCCAGCTCCCTCCCCAAAACCCCCACCCTTCTGACCCATTTAGCGCAACAGTGTTGCCTAGATAACGAAGTAAAAATTCAGAGTTGAAAAAAGCTTTAAAAAAGTCTATTCAATTTCAGCATACATTTTAAATTAAATTCAAATTTTACACGACTTAAGTAAAAAAGTATGATTAAGCATTATAACAAAAATTAAAAGAAAGCAAAAACCTTTGAAAAAGGCTAAAATGTGACTTTTTTAAATATAATAATTGAAAATTAATTTGGAAGATTAAAAAAATTCTAGGAATTTCTAGAAAATATTCGAATACTTTCTGCTTTTTTGCATTATTTTATGCATTACTTGTAAAAGTAAATACAATCATTCCATTACAACTGCTTACATTGTAATGTAGAATGTGTATCGAAACGTTTCTTTTAAGCTTCGATTAGCAATTGTCCTGCATTACTATTCAAACAGTAGTAATGCAGTATTTCAGCAGTCATTAAATTTAAGTATTAATTATATATAATATCAAATGTTAGCTTCACTTGAAAAAAATGCTTAAAAATATTTAAATATTTTACCATAGAAAAATTGTCAAATCTGACGGGAAAAAGGCTGGTTAGGCAACACTGTCTGCCTTTTGCTCCGCTTCTGCTGCTCCTGCTCCATCTGCTGCTCCGTTTGTTTGTCATTAAACTTGTAGCTGGTTCTGCAGGCCTGACGAGCTATAAATATTTGAGAACTTGCAGTTCGTCAAGTGATTTAACTTAATTCGCTTAAATTATAAACTATTCGCATGCAGTTACGGGCGATTGTTGTTGTTGTTGTTTACCATGTCTTTTAATAAATATGGTAAATAAAATTCCATCGTCCTCTTTCTTTTCCCCTCCCTACGCTCTGCTGGCATTGTTTTTATTGATTTTCTGCCAGTGGAAAACAGAGAAAAACAAAGGGAAACATATGTGCTCATATTTAATTATACCCATGCCACAATTCGTGACGCAATTTCTCTCTGTGTACTCACATGTGTGTGTCTCTCTGTGTGTGTGTGTGTGTGTATGTGCGTTGTAGTAATAATCATAAAGTCGTGCCATTCGGTTCCATTGTGAGCTTGTTAATGTTTTATGGTCATTTCGAGTGCGTGTTTATAGGCACCCAAAGGTACTCCAATGTCAACTCCTTCATGCAGCTGCAGCCACTGAACTTAAAGCCAGACATCTGCTTGAATTACACTGAGATTTACTTGTTAATATCCCTGCATTTGGGAGTGATCACTTTTCCCTGAGAGTTCCTTACATTTACGAGCTGGTCTGATTTTTCTTGCAGCCTCATTCGGCCTGCAATTGCGTTGCATTTCCACAACAATTTTCATAGCATACTTTTGGGAGCAAACAAAATTAGTTTTCTTCTGTGGAAACTATTTTTTGTGGTTTAAAAGACAAAATATTTTTAAGGTATGTAAAGAATAGTTTAATTTTTTAATTAACCATGATTTATTAATTTATTGGTTTAAAATTTTATATGTAAAAATTTAATAAATTTACTTTTTTTTCACAGTTTATAGAAAAATAGATAAAATAAAATAAAATGCCAAGTTTCAGATTAAATAAAATACTGTTTTTTATTGTGCTCTACAAGCAAGATATTCAAGAAACAAATTTAAGTTTGTTTCAAGATACCAGAATAAATTTGTCGTATAACTTTTGAAAAAGTAAATTCCAGATATTCCCATTTTCTGTGCAAATGCCAAGCAAGCAGAACTATTTTTTTTAAGTTTTCCCAGAGAATTGCAGTTTGCCTAATGCATCACAGACGTGATAGTTTTTTTGAATTTGCTGGGAAAATAAACATTTTTTTTTACGAAATTGAAAGCTAAATAGATTGGAAAACTGAGCTGGTTGGTATTGGCACTTTCTCCAGCATTTGCTCTTCATAAACAAACACTTAATCACTTATGCCAAATAAACTTTATTGAAATGACTCTCCGGATTGGCCAAAAAGTCCGATATTAGTAAATACGAATACACTCGAATATAAATGAATACATGCGAATATATGCAAATTTTACGCTTCATAAATTGGCATGAGTTTTGATTTGGATTTCGATTTGAATTTGATTGCATGGAGTAAATATGAAATATGCAGTTGATATGGCAGCACTGGCTTAGAATGGAGTGTTTTCTGGCAAATGAGTGTTGATTTGGGCTGACAGGGTTGTCTTATTTATAAAAATAAAAGAAAATTAAATTAAAATTTAAAAAAATATGCATTTCCTTTGAATTAAAATAAATCCATCCATTACAAGTTATTGTTTCTTCTAAGATTTGATTACAACTCTAGCAGTAAGCAGCAATTGCCATGCATTACTATTCAGCTGATAGTAATGCAGTTTTTCAGTAGTTTGCATACAGCCCTGCACCGTTGGGTATTTGAAAATTGAAACAAATTTATTTAAAGTGCAGCTTGCATTACAAAATTTGTACAAAGTAAGAAAATTAGCATAAAAAGTACTGACGTAGAAATATGAGATACGCAGTTGATATGGCAACGCTTGCATAAAGTAGAGTGTTGTATGGCAAATGAGTGTTGATTTAGGCTAATAGGGTTGCCACACCACGTGCAGATTGAAGGTGTTTGTGCATCCAGTTAATTGCAATACAAATCTTTGGCCATTTTTGTAGTCAGTTTGTTTGCGCGGCTGAATGTTGTGCACTCGCTGCAACGCACCGATAGCAACTCTACACACACACACACATACACACGAATACACACACACACAAATACGAATAAACACACACACACACACGCACACCGACGCATACTGTTACAGCAGAGCGCACGCATTGGGAGCTCATTGTGTATGCAAGGATTACCGCATAAATGTAGTTGCCTCCCCCCATGCCCCATCGCCCCTCCCCCATCAGGCGTGCAACCGAACAAGTTCTGGTCCTCCCCCCCACCACTCCTCTTTAACTCCTACCCCCCACGCCTTGTCAACTGTGTTCGGAGCAGCAGCTGCTGCCTTTGGCCTAGAGGCAACTTGTATAAATTGCAATGGGATTTGAGCTGAACAAAAAGCGAGCAGCATAAAAGAGACAGAGCGCGGGCTGAAGGCATCGATAAAGTTGTGTTTTCGCCCACTGTGCCGCGACTCCGCACGTTTATATTGTACGTAATGTCATTTCACAGCTGTTGTTGTTGTTGTTGTTCTTCCTGCTCTTTGCATGCATATTGAATGAAGATATACGCGATTGCAAATATGAGTGTACTACTACACTCTAAGAAATTTCCCAGCATTTGTTCCATAAATATTAGATATTCATTAAGTTTTCGTTTGGTATAATTTAAAAATTTTAAAAATTGCGCTCAAATTGACAGAATTATAAATTTTATATTAAATAGTTTTCGTCAGAATTTTGGAAGAAAATATATTTTTAAATAATACGATTTAAAAACCAGTACAGTTTTTTTTTAGGAATTCTTTTAGCAAGATGTCTAAAATAAATTTTTTTAAAGATAATCCTTGAGCCATTTTTCGCACAAACTTTCAATTTTTAATTTATCAATTTATTTTTTATACCTTGATTTCAAATATAGTATTTCTATCTATCTAATTTGTAGACAAAACCAGTCTGAAAATATCGAGTTTCTATAAACTCAATAATTTATATAATTTCATTTAAATTTTGTCATCCATTTAAAATCTTAAACCAACAATTTCTATAGCCTAAAAAAAACTAAAAAACCAAAATTATTTAGGTATTTTACGCAAGTATTTTTGTGAAGAATGTGGTTAAAAATACAGAATCCCTCTGGTTTTAGGGCAAAAAAACTTCTACAAACTGGGCTTTAAACATAACATTCCTATAATCAAAATAATTAAGGCATTTCTTAAGCCAAGTTTTTAATTAAATAAGATCTAAAATAAAGGGTTTTTATGGCCAAGTTTTTGGTTAAGAAATATCCATATATCATGTTTTTTTTTTGTTTTTTTCGAATAATGTCCAGAAGATTTTATATAAATATAATTAGTAGATATTTAAGTACTATATACATTTGCATAATTGACCTTAATTATTAGAAAACTCACACTATAAGATTTTTTTGAGTACACTATCTACATACTCCTAACCCCTCCCCCGCCCCGACCCCTCTGACAATTTCCGCCTCGCTCATCGCTTGTATTTATATTTATATGCATACATTACGCATACGCCACGTAGACGCCAGGACAAGTTCGATCAAAGCGAAAGCTCGCGTACAGGCACTTGACATGCCCCCTCCCCAACCCTCCCCCACCTCTAACTGCCTGCAGCGTTATAGGAGGTTATAGGGGATATGCGAGTATTTATATGCAATTCTAGTTCATCTTTTATGTATGTGCGCTGTCGTCAGACAGGCTTTCATATCCTTTCGAGTGTGCACATACTTATTTATTTGATGTCAGCCTGCCGTTTGCATATGTAAGTCACTGTAATGATATTTGTTTGTTTGTTTGTTTGCCAGTTAGTTTGTGAGTGCGTTGAAAGCATTCAAATGTTTGCCACTCGATGGCTCCCTTCCCCTCTCCCTCTTCACCTCTTCTACCCCTTTGCGGCTCATTTGAATACTTTTGTGCACTTTTCTAATAGCCAAGTTGCTTCCCTTCGGGCTGTAGGCGCATTACAACACGCTTTCCATTCGCAGCACGATTCAATTACCACATGACTGCCCTTTCTGCCTTACATTTGCATACTTCCCATACTCTTCCCCATTACCCCTTACACCCCTTACTCCTTTTCCCGTAACCCCTACAACCCAAAGACATTTGTCAGCGCCAGCTGCACTCCCCTAAGTGCACACACTCAAGCCGCAGTCAGGCCTGGCACATAAAAAGCATTAGGTATATAAGCACTTGTTTCGGGCCAAGAATTTATGTCCCATACACACTTGTACTTAACATATTCCAAATAATTCAAACTGCTTAAAACCAGCCTAAATCACAGGAAGAATTAAAGATTTCTTCCCATAAAAAGCAATTAAAACTTCTGTTTGTTTTAAGGAAATATTGACTTTGTATCGATAATATCGGAGTTTGCAAAACTTTTTCCAATAAACTTCGATATTGTTATGTCTTCAATATATCTTATAAAAAATCGATAACTTAAAATATGGTTAATTTTTGTATCGGTTTTGATTTAACATTTGTTTGCAGCAAAGGCGATTTCTAACTACTTCTTGTTCAAAAGAAATGTGAATTTATATTATTTAAATATTTTGTTCCTATCATCTTCGAACTAATAATTATATTAATATAGTATATTATCAATATCTATTATCAATATCAATATCAATATCAATATCAATATCAATATCAATATCAATATCAATATCAATATCAATATCAATATCAATATCAATATCAATATCAATATCAATATCAATATCAATATCAATATCAATATCAATATCAATATCAATATCAATATCAATATCAATATCAATATCAATATCAATATCAATATCAATATCAATATCAATATCAATATCAATATCAATATCAATATCAATATCAATATCAATATCAATATCAATATCAATATCAATATCAATATCAATATCAATATCAATATCAATATCAATATCAATATCAATATCAATATCAATATCAATATCAATATCAATATCAATATCAATATCAATATCAATATCAATATCAATATATTTTATTATATTTTATATATTATTTATTTTATATTTATAATATATTTTAAAATATCGTTGATTTCTTTTTTCTTATTTATTCAACATTTCTTTGCAGCAAAGGCGATTTCAAACGACTACCAATGAAAACCAATATCAATTTATATCGATTAAATCGATACTTGCAGAATTTTTTCCAATACTCTTTTATACTGCAATATGTTCATTATATCCTTCTAAAAATCGATAGCTTAAAATATCGTTTATTTTTTATCGGTATTGGTTTTTAGTTTCGATACAACAAAAACTTTGGTTTGTCTAATAATTCTTGTTATAAATTTTTGTTTCATTTGCAAAAGTAAAGCTCTGTATTTCAATCACAATCATTTTGTAATTTTCCAGAAATTTTAGTTGAAAAACTTTGTACATTTTAGAAATGGTTTTATTTATTTTAAATAAATTCAATCTTTGAAAAAAACAACTTAAAACCTTTGCATATTTTCGATATTTATTCATATTTTAAAGCGATACATCAAATATATTTTATAAATATTGGTATAATTGCAATACTGCATAGCTGTATATTCTTGTAGGTTTAACTCCGTATAATTCTGTTGAACGCAGTCATGTGACTTTGAAATATCATCGTGTTTGATATACCTCAAAGCAACCCTGAAATATATAATTATAATGTTATAATGAGCTGGAATGTGCAATTCATAGGGCATAATTTGAAAGCATTTGGCTAATTGCTTAACTAATACGCCTAGATATATACGAATATACATATATACAAATATATATTACGCTGACTTGATGCTATTGCAAGTCACCTTTTATTTGAGCTCACAGATTTGCCAGGCAGCCCAGGAGCATCGTTTACAAAGTACTCTGCCCCTGCTCCTCCTTTCCTCCCCTCTTCCTTCGTACCCCTCTCAGTTACCAGATACTTACCACATGTGAATGAGCATCTGATATGTTGCAGGTTGATTGATGATGATATTGGGCCTATGCTGGGAGTAAGAATGTCGCACCAAAGCGTGCTCAACTTATACATAATATATACACTCAGAAAAAAGTGGCCAGAAACTTTTTTGAACTTGCAAAAAAGATTTAAGCAATCTTAAAAAAAATTAAAATAGCAAAACGCGTTTTAAATCCAGAAACTACAGATTGAATAAGAAACACTCAACTTTCTTGCTCAGATCAAGTAAACGACACGTTTGTATTAAAAACTTTAGATATTTTCTCTGAGTGTATGTACATATAGGTATCTGTGTGTGTGTTCGTGTGTACATTATCTGGCTCAACAGGAGTGGGGTGGAGAGGGGAGGAGGGCGTCAGGTTTGTGTATAAGGAAATGGGCTTGGTCGCGCCTCGCTTGCCATGCACATTATCCTGCAGCTTGGCTCTTACGCCTGTCATGCTTAAAACCAGACAAATTCTATTATTTGTTGCCACACACACACAAACACACTCTCTCTCCCCTCCCCCCTTTCACTCTTTCTGCGTGTGTGCACAACACAAAGAACCTCATGCATGCAAACAGACAGGCAGCCAATATGATATGGTTCATATAGCACACTAAATCAGAGCCACGAATGGGGGTATAGGCTCTAAATTGTAAATAGAAATACAAATATAAATATACCAAATAGGAATTCGCTCCGAGTGCAAAATATTTTTGTTTATTTGCCTAGTTTTTGCATGATGGCCAAAACAGCTACAATTGCCATTAACCGTAGCCACAACATCACACTGTCAACAGTCACAGCCGGGCCAACAATTTGCCACAATGATACCCTGTAAAGCAGCGACAAATAAGTTCTAGGGCAAGAGCTTACACTGATAATAATTTGACAAGATTTTGGTATAATTAAATGCAAGCAGAGTGAATTAAAAAGCTGGTGTACAATAGATCTTATAATAATATTAATTAATTAAAAAGCTTAATTTATTCATTTAATTTATTTACAATTTATTGATTTAAGAAATTAAATTCTAAATAATACTAGAGTTATTCGATTATCTTGTTGTATAGGATATTTAAAAATTATACAAAGCGATTGATAAATTACATAGGTAAATATTCATTTAAAAAACCGTTTGTTTTAATAACCAGACAAGATCAGATTGAAAACATAATAAATATATAGGCGTTTCAGAAGTAATGTTTTCTTTAGAATTCTGAAATTACCGCGAATCATTTGGGAAAAAATCGAGAAGTTCTTTTCATGACAAAATTCTACGAAATTTAAAATATTGCATAATCAATTGAAGCAAAGGGCAAGCAGGTCGTATACGTAATGCGAGTAGGTACATTGCGTATACGCTAATTTGTATGCAATCAGTTGGCTTTTATTTGTAGAATCAAGAAATTATATTATCAGAATACTTAAATTTTTTAAAATTGTAAAAAAAAAATGCAAAGCGATTTATTTAAATAACATAAATTTCAATGAACAATTATATTTTATTTTTTTTTAAACAGTATACTGTCTGTTGGATATTCAAAACAGTGTTAAGCAAGAAATCCAGTAATTTATTTAGACATCAGTTTGTAAAATTATGAATTTCTCTGCATTTAATATATTTGCAACAATTACAGGGTATCAGCTCGCTTGGCATTTGCAGCCATCTGCTGTTTCAATTGTTTTCAGCTGCAAATTGAAATTGATTTTACGCAAATTAATTTCATGTGAGCGACATTGAATTGCACTGTTTTGTCAACTCTTGTTGCCAGTTATTGTCGCTTGTTGTTTGTCGCTTTTTGTTTGTTGTTTTGCTGTATTGTTGTTTGTTGTTTTGTTGTTGCGTTGCTTGTTGTTTTGTTGTTTTATGTGCACGCCTCGTCAGGCATTCGAAACGGGGCTAAAATCCACTTACAAAGCATCCTGTGTTGCTTTTTTCCCTCCCTCCCTCGCACTCTTCTGCTCGCCCCTTTGCCTCATCATAACAGCAGCTGTTGTGTTTGCACTTCATTTTCATATTTAAGTTCATTTATTATGCGAATTTAATTAATTATAAAGTTAAGTTCAAGTTAAAGTTGAATTCAGTGTGCCAATTTGACACTCGCAGCGCAGAGGTCAAAGTTTAAATTGATGACATTGAGGTTTCAGCCACAAATTAAAGCTAAGTAAACAATATTTCGAGGCTTAAATAAATCTTAAATATTTAAAATACCACTTTTCTCTAAGTGTACTGAAATAAAAGTCGTTATGCTTGCTGGTCAAACGTAACAATTTGTATCACAGTTTTCATTCTTCTTCTCACTTGACCATAAAAGCAGGTCAATTTAATTTGTGCAGACTGTAGCATACTTATCAGCGCCAGCACTGAAAACAATTTGGCTGTCTTTGGCTCTTTAATTATGCAACATGCTTTTAACAGTTTGCAAAGCATAAAAAATCGAAAGCAAAAATGTTCCTCAAATTGCAAAAAAATGCGCCCAGCCAACAATAAAATGCAAAAGCAAAATAAACCAGTCGAAACGACGCGGATCAGACAGGCGAAAGGCTGCAGTCGGACGTAACCGACAGTAGGAGACCCTGTTCTTTTTGTATATGTACATTTACACACACAAGATGCACACACACAAAGCTATGTAAATATCTCATGCACTAAGAGTATGCAAACCATTCGTTCAGCTAATTGTCTCTTGCATATCTCAGCTGTTTCTTATTCGACTCTAACGCATTTCACAGGTTGATAAATAATGCCATAAGCTACGTATATGGCAATTTGGAAGTCTGTAACTTGTAAAAGGAGATGTATAAACAAACTTATACAAATCATATCCCCTTACTGAATGGGAAAACCTGAATACCAAAACTGGCTTATCCATCTCTTATAGTTTCCGAGATCTAGGAATTCTCATAAACGGAAATAAAGAAGGGCATGACATGATCTATAGACCTTCTTGTTTGCTTTTCACGTACAGGGTCTAAAAATCACAAAAATGAAAATGCAAATAAAAATGCAAAAGAAAATGAAAATGAAAAAAATGCGGCATGGCGGAAAACATTGCTGTCATTTTTGGCAACCCTTTCGACGGGCTGCGCTCTGCATAGTGTGTTGGACACCACATTTTTTGGTACACCCACCTACATCAACACATTATTTATACACACACACACCCATACATATATACCTAATATATATGTATATATATTTCAATGTGTGTGTGTGTGTGTGTGTCAATTTTAATGGCTGCCCATGAAATTGAAATGCAAGCAATGAAAAATTCAAGCATTTCAACATGATGGACAGTGGAACGACTTTAATTTATGGCCCGGCCATTTGTAGTAATGTCAAAATGCAAGTTCTGACAGCCATACTGACAACAGCAGCAGCAGCAGCAGCAGCAGCAGCAACAACAACCATAACATGAGACATAACCACAGCAATAAAGAGGCATATTCTGGCTGACGAATTTTAAATATGCTCAAAGGCTCAGCAGTCTATAAAGCAAGTCAGAGCCAAAGTGCTTAAATTGTGGGCTAAATGAATAAATAATGTTAAGGCATATAATTAAAAGTATTACAATTTGTTTATTAAACATAAATAAATGCTTTTAATTAAAATGCTTTTAATTTAGCATAAGAGACTAAGTTCATGCCTAATAATAATAATAAAAGCTTATTAAGTTCATGCCATTTCAGCAGGTTTCTAAAATTTATGGATACAAATAATAAATCTAATTTTATTTTAATTACTCATTGTTTGTTCAAGCATTTAAATTATATTTTTTGATATATAACTTTAATTTATTATATTTATTTTATGGCAACACTGCTTAGCATATTTTCAATAAAAACTTGCATTACATTCTTTATTATTTATTTTATATATAATTAAAAGATTGCATTTAATAAAAAGCTGTAACTGTAGGAATGCCTTAAATTTATAAAAATATTTTAGAATTAGTAAAATATACGTTAATTTACCTCATTTCTCACGATTAAAATATATCCATATTTTTCTCACTCAAGAATATCCTTAAACACATACTATATTCTTTTTTCTCCCTCAATGCTTTCCAAATTCTTTCTAAAGCTCAACTTTATTTATTTAATCCTCAAATATTCTGCTTTATGATTCACAAATCCAGCACTAAAAGTCGCATCAAACATTACACAATCCTTACAATCTTGTACATACAATTCAGCTAATCTATACAACAACTTGAAAAGGGAAAAAGAGAAAAATCAACAATAAAGAACGAGGTGGATTCAAGCAGATATTTGGGTATCGAAGCCTTTGCAATGTATTTTGGGTCCTCGCTTTGGTTATTTGCATTTTGAATTGTCATCAAAATGTCATTAGGTTGTACTTTTTATATTGTAGAATCCACGCTGCTTGGCTTTTGTTGCGACTTGGCATTTGAATCTAATCTAATTTTAATTATTTGGGTCGACTCAAATGCAGACGAGAACTGTCCAAGTTCTTTAGGCCTTTAACGATCCGGCTGTCTATTGTGAATAGTATAATTGGCCCATCAATCCGGGCATTGCGTTCTATTGACATATTGACGTATTGTCGGAAAGTGAGTGACAAGAGTCCATCGCTTTTCACGGAGAGCACGAAGGCAGCCTAATTGCAATTTAATGATACTTTGGCACATTGAAAGTTCAGCTCGGGCCTCAGCAGGTAATCGTTATCGGCACTATGAAAATTTTATGTGATTTTCCACAGAAAGAAAAGCGAGCAGGGAAAAGTTTTCGACAGCTGCCACAATAATGCCATCGATTGCATAACTTTGCATGAAATTCCGTTTATCAAACTGCAATTCAGCAGAATATAGTATGTAAATAATATAACGCTTCAGTTGTTCCATAAAAAAATACAAAAATAAATGCATAAATTTAATGAAATTATGTTTTCCAAATATGCGCAAAAAACTGCATGCAATTTATGCAGCAGACTGTGTGAAAAATGCTACAACAATTGTGCAAGTTTAATTAGTTTGTTGTAGCACATAAATTGCTGTAAAAATTTGCATAAATTGCGCAAATATTTTGCTAACCCAATAACGAAATTGAAGCTGCCAACAATAACTCAAAATATTGCGTAATCAATTCGAGGACGAACAGCTCGTATACGTAATGCGACTAAGTACATTGCGTATACGCCAATTTGTACGCAATCAGTTGGCTTTACTTGGGCAAACCTTTTGATGGCTTAACTCAATTTGGCAGTTTGATAAGCTGCAAATTCTGTTTACGTGAAGGCATTTCTTTATGCCGAAATCAGCATAAAAAGGATGCAAATGAAATGTATCTATGTCAATGGCTGCCATTCGTTTTGATAAACTCTATAAAAGTATCCCCGGCAAGTTCAAATTCGAAGCCCATTAAACGCCGGACAGACGGACGGACAGACGGACTGCCGAGCCAAATGGGGCAAAGTAAATCCTTTCGACACAAACAAAAAGAGGAAACCAAACGAAAGAGACGCAACGAAACAAGAGACAGCAACAACTAGCAAGAAACGACATTCACAGATAAGGTTTAACATTTGCTTGCCAGGCCGCGTACTATGGGGTAAAATGCTACATTTTGTGGCAGTAATTCATTATGCAAATTTCGAAAAATTCTTTTTTGATTGGCAGAACTTATCGGAGGAACATTTAACTTAACAATTACGTATCACGAATGTTAACAGAGCGCGCCACTGCTAATTTAAAGTCTGTTATCGATAACTCTTGCCAGACTTATCAGAATAACATTAAACTGCGAATGTTAACAGAACGCGCCACTGTTAAATTAATATTTATAAAAATGTTTAATTTTAAAGCCAATTTAATAATTTAAACTATGTGGAGATTTAATATTTTTGAAAATTAATCGGAAGCATATTAGCATATTAAACAATTTAAAAACCTCAATTTAAAATTTATTTCGATAATTCGCGTTATTAATAAATGCCACAAAATGTAGTATCTTTCCCCATAGTGCATCACACCAGGCCAAATTGTGGCTGTTTCCCCAATGGCCTTTTAATAAAAGTTGCGGCTGCAATAATAAAAGGAAAACCGAAAGCAAAACACCAGAGAAAAGCCCACACCGTAACTGTTGCTACACTCGCTCTCTCTTATCTGCAGGATGGCAGGAAGTTTGGATGCCTCTTTGGCTGCGTTTTGCAAATGGAATTATTACATTTTTATGAGAAATTCGCACGACGCGTGTCGTAAGACAATAAAATCCTGCGACAAGCCTGTCAACAGACAACAGACGAGACGAGAGACATGAACATATTTCAGCATGTCACTAGCTTCATGCGACAACTCTAGCGACAACTCTGGCTACAGCTCCCAAAGACGTGCAAATAAATCATTTTATTGCAATACAATTCCGCTCGAGTCCGCCTTCAGCGTCACAAGAACGCTTCCTGTTTTTATGCCCTGCTTTGGGCTAGTTAAAACGGGGTATGCCAGCTATGTAAGGGGCGGGAGTGGGCGTGTCATACACGATATAAAACCACAGAGGGGATGGTTAAACTGTCGGCTCTCAGCTAGTTACATTTTTTATTTCCCTTGCTCTTGCTTATTTCCCAAAACCATCAAAATGTGTATAACGCACAGTTTTGGAGCTATACTTGTCAAATTTGGTATATGGCTAACTTTGTTTTATCTTAAACTATATAAAAAATTTAATATTAGTTGGGTAATAAACATAGAAGTTATGCAGCAAATAAATATCTATATTATATAAATTTTATTAAAATATCGAACTTTCGATATTTCAGGAGTTATTTATCTTTAAATATGTATGAAAGAAGAAAAACAAATATTTCAAATAAGGAGACAGAGAGAGAGAGAGAGAGAAAGAGTGAAAAAAGACAGAAGGAGATGGAGAATGAGATAGAGATAGAGAGATAGAGAGATTGAGAGAGAGAGAGTAGCTAACAGTCGAATACACTTGAGTCTATCAGTTGAGAGTTGCTTGACAAACGGCTAACGGATGTTTACCCCATGCTGCCATTGACTGCCAGAGTTGCCAGAGTTTGTGAGCATTGTGTGTGCACAGTAAAGCATTTTATGTGACCATCGGGAGCTGGAACGACAGTTTCGCATTGCTTTAATATTAATAAGAGTGGGCCTGTCAATATATGTAGTTGTAGCTGCCATACCAAGCGGAAGTTGCCATACAAAGACAGACAGATGGACGGACAGACGGACAAACAGACGGACAGACGGACGGACAGACGGATAAACGGACATTGCTGACTTACAGTGCAAACATCGTATTTCATCCAGGGCCACAATGCTCGATTTTATTCTTTTCTGCTGTGTTTTTATTATCGCCCAATTCAATCTCAGTCCGCAGCTTCATATCTCTCCTCTTCCCTCTCGCTCCATCATCGCCATTTTTGGCATTTGTGGCCTGGGTGAAAAGAAACGGAAACAACAGGATGTGTTGCTTTGATGCACGTCGTCGCGTTGTCCGTTTGTTTGTTGCAGTGTATGTCATTCTCTCTCTTCCTCTCCCTCTCTCTCTCTTTCTCTCTCTGTGTAATGCCCACTTGAGGGAGCAGCCTTGGCCTGCTCTTGGTTCTGGCCTGGTCAGCGCTTTAAGCCAGATTCGACACTGCAATTAATACTTTTACTGCCCTGCTGGAAGTTTAATTTAATTATTAATTCGCAGTGGCCTGCGCTATTATGCTTATTAAACCAAGCGCGAAGCCAATTAACTTTTACACACACCAACACACACATTCATACACTCGAAAAAACAATTTGCCCCAAGATTAGCTAACATCTCACACAATTCAAAAAGTCAAGACTCTTTAACTTTAAAATTCTGAATTGAGAGCTTCTAGATAAATTAATTAAGAAATTTATTGTAAATCTTGAAATTCTAAAGAAAATAAATTAATGTTTTAACTTAAAATCTTGTAATAAATTTCCTTAATTTTAACTAATTAAATCCCTGAATTTACATCAAACGATTTAAGCAAAATTTTACTTCATCTACATTCTGGTTTTATACTTAGTGGGATGAAGCTTATTAAGAATTTTAGTATATGTAAAATTTACAAATTTTTAATTAATTAAATAATTTATCATAAATAGTTTTATTTTTTATGGTGTCATTTAGGTATTTATTATATGTATTTTATTACTCAATTTAATTGTTTACCTACTTTTTCCTTCTATTAATACGTTTTCTTCAAAATTTGAATAAAAAGTTTAGCATAAATGCAATAAATATAAATAATATTACATTATAATATAATATTTATTGTTATACCGACTGATATAAAAGCTTTCCATTTCAAATGGAAAAGTTTTTTCGAACAAAACTTTAAAATTTCTTTTATTTGATTGTGCAAAAAGGTTTGCCAAATTTGCAACATAAATCAAGAGGAATTTGTATGCTTGTTGTAAAGTGATTGAAACTTTCTCCGCTTTGATTTGGCAAGTTAAATTTGTTTGAATTGCTGGTAAGTCATTTCGCTGAGTGTATACTTATCTGCAGTTGATTTTAGGCGCTGCTCGCGTTGCCTTTATTTGTGCAGAGGCCAGCTTAATTGCGTTTGAATTGCAAACAAAGCAGGCTCACAGCGGAGTCGCGTGGGGCGTGTGGCACGTGGCCTGGGGCAGGTGGGAGGAGGGGGAGGCGGGTGGCAGGAAGCAGAAGGCAAGTGGCAAGTGGGTCCAGTTGAAGTTTGTGTTTTACTTGGCCCCCAAAGATCAAAGTCAACGTGTCGTGTTGTGTCGCCTTGCAGCCAAAAGTTTCACTGGCCTCATTTCCTTGACGGTTGCACCTCACGAAACTTTGTCCTCTTGCAACTCCACACTGTGTGTGTGTGTGTTCGTGCCTCCAGCTAGGTGTACACTTAACTGTTTCCACCTGCACTTGCTGCTTTTGAGCCTTTTACTTCTACACCCTAAAATATTCATAATGAAAGTTATTGTTTGCCACTTTGCAGGCAAGCATGTGCGTGTCTGTGTGTGTGTGTGTGTGTGTGTGCGTATCACGCCCACTTCTGAAGCCGCCCACAAAGTTTGTACATTGCTCAGTGGTCGAGTTTGATTGTTTTGTGGCCTGTGCTCTCCTGTCAACTTTGGCATCGATAGTAAAGGATTGTGCACTTCATTACAAAGCTGTTCAAGTTTGATTGGGCCACGAATTGCCATCGAAGGCAAAACATTATTTAATTAAATTATATTTAATTAGTTCGGCAACAAGTTCACCTAATTAAATGTCTGGTTCTCGGAAGATAAGCTCAATTCAAGCTAGAGGGAAACTGAAATCAGAGAATAACAGTTGGTCAACTAAAGTAAATAAAGAAAAGCACAAATATTTGAATCCAATTGAAATTTAGAGAGAATATAGCGTTTTTAGGTAAATGTTGGCAATAAATTGAAAGTATACCCCCTAGGGTATGCAATGAAAATTATGTTTGCTCTGACCTTTGAGTAAAAATTGGAATTGAATTTAGTTTGAAGTTTTGCATGGGTAATGAATAAATCGAATGAAGATTCCAACAACATTTTCTCCTTACACTAAAAAAAATTAAAATTAATGAATTTTTACTTAACGGAGAAGAAATGGTATTACCAACAAATAGACAATATGCGCCCCACGTTAAGCAATTAATTTTGTTTTTCTTTAGTATTTTATCAGAATTGAGAGAGAAAGTAGTGTATTAAAAAGAAATAAGCATATTTGACTCAATTGTTTTACAATTAAATAAATTTTCTTTATTAATTATAAAAAGTAATTAACTTATAGACTATAATTAGCCCAAATTAAATCCTATTTTACGCTTGAAAATAATGTAAATCTCCAGAGCTGAGTTTAATTACAATTGCAGCTATTATTATAATGCTCCTTTTAATTGAATAAAAGTTCGTTCAGGTATGAAAATAATCACATTTGAAGTAAGTATGCTGTGCTCACTTCTTGGCTTAGGACATATAGCTAGATAAATAATATTGACCCTGGTATACAATATTTATTTGATAAATTGCCTGTGCTTAGGGCAGGCGAGCAGGAAGCCCACGATGTTGGCCCTGTTCTTGCCATATTTGGCATATTTCTTGAGGCTTTACGGCTCGTTTATGGCCCACTTGAATACGACATAAAGTCGAGCTATTAAATATAATTGCCAGCAATTTTTACAATCTACTTAGGAAATCATTTTTAATGTGCTTTCAAAGGCCCTGTGCTGTTTGTTTGTTGGGCTTTCCCGCTCCCCAGCACATGCTAATTGAGGACTGTGAAAAGTGTCCACAAATCCGTAAAAAAAGAACAACAAAGAAAAAAACAATAGAGTTTTGCAATTTAAATTAACATTCTGAGTGAATCAAATGAAAATGAAATGAGTCTGTGATAAAAGCAGAACTGAAACAAGAAAACAGCTAAGCAAAGCAGAACAGTTAAATTGTTTTTGACCAGCACACCGGATACGGACAACAGACTACGGACAACCGACTACGGATTTCCATAGATTACACTCAGAAAAATAAAGCGTAAATCTATTACAAAATAAGATTCAAAGAAAGTAAGATTTCTAGAATTCGAAAATAAATCGGAATGGCATTGAAAATTATTTCAGATAAATTGAAGGACAAAATTGAGAGAATCAAAACCGATTAATTTAAAATGTTTAAGAAATTATATATTTTGTGTATTCGTTTTATAAGATTTTATTCTATATTCATTTGTTTTAAAATGGTTATATTTGAAATTAATTATTTCTCTAAATATCTTAGTTTAAATTGTGTTTATTATTTTATTTTCATCTTGCATTTAATTTTAATCATACATATTGACAAGCAAAAAATAGGAATTTGAAGTACTTGAATAAAAACTTTTGTTCTTAAGGGACTTTCTTAATTCAAGCACGTTGACCCTTGATATTTCTCTCTGTGTATGACGTATAGACACAACCTCAACCAGGTGGACATAACACGTTCCAGCTCCGCTTCAGCCTGGGCGTTAGAATTCGTTTTTTCCATGCATACCCAACATTGTTGCGGCTGACTTTGGTTTAATGTTTTTACCCCTTTTCTTTTATATTTTTCCTGTTTTTTTATTTTTATTTTTTTGTTTTTTGCTTGTGCTTCTTGTTCATCTGCTGCTCTTTTGCTGGCGTTGTTTATGTGGTCAACAACAGGCAGAACCGTTTCACATTTCACTCGCTTTCATACATATTTTAATGTGGCCCTTACTCGTGTTACCAAACCCTTTTGACCAAGCTGCGATTGCGACTAGCCCAAAAAGCCAAGCAGCAACAGCAACAGCTACGACTACAGCAAAAGTGGCAAAAACCAAAACCGGCAAAATGGCTAAAGGCAAAATACACACTCACATATATACACTCGAAAAAACAGCTCAGCCTAAAATGACCCGAAATCTCGCTTATAAATATCTAGAAAGTCGCCTTTAGCGTTGAATCCTTTGCCTTTCTGTTTTGAAGAATGAGTTTAATGAATTTGAGAGTTTTTATAGATTTAAATTTGATTAATTTGGGCACACTTTTTTTATACAATAGCAATGATTTTGCTGGCAAATAAAAGAAGATTTTCTGACAATGGATTTTCTGAGAAATTTAAAATTTAACTTGCAAATAAAAAGGGATTTTCTAACAAAGAATATTCTGATTAATTAACTTGCTTTATATAATAACAAGAGGATTATTTTTTATATCATAAAGGAATTAATTAATTAATATTTTTATATACCATAAATAATTTTTATATTTGTTTATATATGACTTAAATTTTAAAATACCATAGTATAAGCCAAACAACTGAGGCCTTCAGACTGATAAATTAAAAATATTTAAAATCGAATTGAAAAGCGTTTTTCAAAAATTTAACATTTAAAACAAAATTATAATTTTTGTACTTTTGTACATCATATTTTATTTTAAATAAATTTCTTTATTTTCGCAAATACTTTTTTTAGTGTATAGACACACAACCCCTCTTTCTCTCTCTATTCGTCTCTCTGCTCTCTCAGCTACACCCACATGCATACATACATGAAATTTCACACTCGCTCGGCCAGAGGGGGCAAAAGTTTGAGGGACGCATGCAAATACACAAACAATGACGGCGTGGGGCTACTAAGCCAGGCTAAGAAGGTTTTGGTAAACAAATACATATACAAACACAGTCAGGCTCACACACACACACACACACACAGGCACATAAACAATGGCGCCGTTGCTGTTATTTTTGTTGTTGCTGCTGCTGCTGTCGTTGGGGACATTCATAGTTAAAATTTGGAGAGACAACGTCGAGAGATTTGGCAAACAGCAGTGGCACATCCCCCCTCCCCCCAACAACCCCCTCTGCCTCTAACCCGCTACCACATGGCCACAGTGCCACGCCTCCCTGGCCCCAAACGCTGTGTTAATCAAGGTTCATACAATCGCACGAGCAGCAGCCAACAACAATACAAATTTAGCACGTGCCAAAATGGACAGACTGACGTTATAAATATGCTTTCTATGCAGGTACTAAGCTCTACAAATTTTACATACCCTACCTCAATAACAGCAGCGTACAGTCAGCATTTGAGTGGTAATTGGGCATGTTTTAAATAGATCGAATCTTATATTATATAATAAATAATATAACAATATAATTATTACAAATAACAAATTAATTAAAAATTTTTATTAAAATTATTCTCTACACCATTCATCAAATATGACGAATTTCACTATAATTCTTTAGATAAGATTTTTATGGAAATTATTTTCAAAACTTTAAATTCAATAATATTGTGCATATTTTCGATACAATTTCTTTCGTTTTTCTTTAATATTATTTTATTTGAAGTGAATGAATAATTTTATGAATAATATTTATACTTTCTCTAAAAGAATTTTTAGTAAATTTAATTTAAATATAATGGATCTATTTAGTATCGATAAAAGTTAAGATTTCAATATAATTTATTGAAATACATATTTCTTTTCATATTATTTATCTCTGATAATTTTTTATTGAAATTATTTTCTTAATAATTTTATAGATAATATTTGTACTTTCGATGCTCTCATTTTAAATTGTTTTTTATTCAGATTATTATTCAATGAGAGCTGTAATCGCCCTCATTTTCAGCACTTAAATATCTCCGAATATATTAACATTTTTAACGATTGGGACTCAAATCATAAACCCCTTCGACCACTCAATTAATGCCTGTTAATACCCTGTACAAATCAGTCCATAATTAGCACATGCAAATAACATTTTGGCACATTCAGGCTGCATAATGTGTTTGTTGAGTTCATTTATCTAAAAGATTATGGTTATTAGCATGGAGTATCCTTTGTGTGTGGTCACTGTGCACAGTGTGCATAATGTGCCATTCAGTTATTTGTTATTACCTTAACGAGTTGCCATTAATCCACAACAATGGCCGGCCTAAGCCCCTGCAAAAATCAATAGATTTCCATAGACAGCCTGCCATATAAATATTTGTGCATAATCTGTGTTTGCTTGGCTTCAGCCAGAGCATAAACAGACATTGTTTGAGCTGCTTTGCGCACTAAAAATAAATTGAATATTTTCGAAAGCCGTTAGACGTAATCTGCTCGTCTATTAAACTGCAAACAGAACTTTAAATGTTTGCATTAAAATTAATAGAGTTATGTGTAGGTAGAAATTGATTTTCCTAACAAGTTTAGATCGAATGATTAATCTGGAATTGGAGTATAAAAAACATAATAAAATTTTTTAAATACAGAAAAAATACCAAACATGTGAGAATTTGGTCGAATAATGTAGATTTTTGGGGAATTATCACTCCTTAAACAAAAAGAGCCATTTTTGTCAAACTTTGAATGCGCATAGCTTTACCAAAACTCAAACGATTTGCAGGCAGTGTGCTTTTTTCGTAATCATTTGAGTTCAAAATTAAATTGCAACGATAAATCAAATCAAATTTTTTAAATTTTTGCAAAAAATTTAATTCTTAAAAGAATATGGAATTTTCGGAAAACAAAATTTTGTCTTAAAATCGTAAGGCAAAATTATGCAGACAGAAACAAACACGGGACGAAAAATATAGGTTTTACTAATCTAATTTGCAAATGAAAGAAAATATTTTCCGAGTGTGAAATTAAATTTCGTAGAACAAAAAGATTTAAAAATATGAGTTTGGGCATAAAAGCGAAATTTTTTGTAGCTTAAAATTTCAATTTAAACTTAAGACACATTTAAAAGTTTTATAAAATGTGTTAAAATATAAATATTATACAGAACGCACAATTTTATATAAGGAAAACTCTTTATCCTGACTGACTTACTTGCTATCAACACCGAATAACCTCATATATGTATTAGGTAATATATTAAATTGGATTTATAGAGTAGAATGTGGAAAAAGAGATTTATTTGTAAGGAACACATTAAGATTATTACAAATTTCAAAGCTTCAACGCTGCAGAGCCCCCAATTCCAGGTATTAAAATAGAACAACATCATGAAATAGAAATTATAAAATTTTTATAAAATATCTGCATTATTGGCGTTGGCAGAAAGTCAGTTTGAATCTGAATAAAATGGATTTTGTGCAGGGCAAACTCATGCAATGGCCATAACCATATGCATTGATATGTCAGGCTGGGCGTGGAAATTCGCGGATGACATTTTAAGCTGCAGCTGAGGGAAAATGGGAAAATGCTGGCAGGCAGCGAAATAGCTGACCCCAAAAGCCGCAGCCGGCGGGAAAATCTAGCGCAAAGTTAGCCATCAATTGGCTGCTGAATGATTTACAAGTGCAAATAAACAAACTGAGAACCGACACATTCATGGAAAACCGCTAATCGAATTTTCATATTTGCTTGCTATATATATTTGCAGATTACAGAGCCCCCATATCGGTCACTTGAATGCGGAATACCCCCAATACAACTGAATAACCCAACAGCGATAACACCAAAAATGCCAGCAGCCAAACCAGAGCAAAATAAACGCATCCAAAAACCCAAAATGCTGCAGCGGAACTGAAAAATGGCACAATTTGTACATAGGATAAGCGCAGCGCCATATGCATCGGTTTAGCATTCGAATGCATTCACACACACTCACTTTGCGCACTCGCAAACACTCACATTCACATCGAGATCTATCAGAGCTTGTCATAACAAATAGATGTGGCCAGGCTGACGAGTCATTGATTGTCATGCAAATAGCAAATAGATTGAATGCGTTTGAATCAGATGAATAAATACAATTGAATAGCGAGTGTTTGGCCGATTCGATGGATCATAGTAGTTATAAATCGCAATTTGCAATCGCAGTAACAAATAAATTATAAACAGCAGCTGAAAACAGTTTCCAAATTTACATAAAATAAAAGTTGCATAAACAAATTATTTAATTAAAAATCTCAACTGTAGTGCACACTTTATGTTTTATTTTTTAGCATGTTTAACAATTGTAAATATTTATTTTATTTTTTTTTTTTTGTAGCCACATAAACTTCTCTCATAAGATTCATTGCCTTGGTGGGGGTTACTGTAGCGGGTGTAGGGGGGTTTCAGAGCATATTCCGCTGCTTTAGTGAGTAGCATTTAAGTAGGAAATCATCAAACAAAAAAAGCTAAACTAAACTAAACAACTATCGTAAATTGTAAATTATTATATTATGTAACTCTAGCGCAATGGAATCGAAAGTTGAATAAATAAATGAATACAAAAACTCTATGCTTAAATATATTATATACATACATATACCTAATTGACGACCAAACGAAAGTTGAAAACTTTATATATCTAGCAAAACCAAATCGACCTACTTTAAATAGTTGCAACTAAATAATATAAACCCAACTTCAATAGCACTCGATAAATCTATTGCATTTCGAGCAACAAAAAACTGTGAATTATTTTCTGTGTTTCGAGCGTTACAAGGCTTCTTAGTGATACTAATTTAAAAAATGCTTAAATCTAATTGTAATTCATTTATCGTCATGTTGAAATTACTACTATTTAATATATTTATGTTTATTTATTTGTCATACTTCAAAGTCTAAAATTTATGCTTGGATCATTTTATTTAAAATTAAAATATTATTAAATAGTGACAAGTACATTTAAAATTTGTTAAAAATATTTATTATAATTTTAACTTTTATTGACCGATTAAACTAAATTTTTGTAATATTGACTGGAACAAATAAAAAAATTTATTTTATTTTTTTATATTCATAAAATATATAATTTTGATCTGCATATATTTATTTTTTTAAATTTGTTATGACAAATCATAATAGTTAGCTAATTCCTAGTATTATTATTTTGTAATCAGCCTAAAGTGTTGACTTGTTTATGATGTGAGTGAAAGAAGTTTGAGTTATGGCTAATGAATCGACTTCATTTGTTGCATTGATTATAACTGATTGTAAATAATGGAATAATTAATAACTACACAAACATAGTTAAAGAACTAAACGTATATCAACTGAATGCATACACACACACACACACAAGTTCCAAGTTCTATATATACACACAATCATACTCACACACATTCACACTCTCACACACTTACGCATCGCACATGTATGCAGTTTATGCAAAATGGAAAATTTAGCAAATTAGCATTAGATATTTAATAAAAACGAACTGTCTGAGCAAAAGCAAACTAACTAAAGCCTATGACTAAGCTAAAACCAGAGAAAACAACTAAATATTTACACACACATACACATCAACAGTGCTGCCAATTTAGCGGGTTTCAGCAATCTATTTTTGTTAATCATAAATCTATTTGAAAATACTCTACAATTATTTTCAAAATTGTTCAAAATAGTTTATAATTTGATTTATTTTAATTAAATTTTGTATGTTTTTCTTAGCTTTTTTTATATTTTCATTTTCAGATCTAGCTATTTTTTGCAAACACTTTTAGCTTATCTTATTGCATATTTTTAATTTTTGTTTTATATTTTTATACTTTTTAAATGCATATTTTAGGTTTATTTTAAACTTTTGCTTCTGGTTATTTTTATATTTCAAATCTAGCTATTTTTGGCAACACTCACACCAATAGGCGCCAACAGCTATACGAGTTTGTAAAATGAACAAATGTTGAAATAAAACCAAAATTTAAAAAGCAAAAAAAAAACAAAAAGAAAACAGAATCAACTTCAATAAAAAGCATATAAATTGAAAATCTTCAAATGTTTTGCCTTCTCTATTACAAATAAAGCTCTCACGCACATTCATTCAGCTGAATTGAATAACCGGAAGTGAGTGTAGAGTGAGTATGGAAGTGGAAAGTGGACTGCAGCTGGCAGTGATTGAATGTGCACTCGTTATGGGGGTCACTCGGCAAACGGGTACTCACAAATGTGAGTGCTTTGTGAGCATATTAAATTAATGTTATCAAGCGCTACACTGAGCGAAACGTAAGTAATATGTAGTTTCAATACTTATTTTCTTCTTTATTTATTTACAATTTACACTCGTAATTGCGTGGCACAAACAATATTGCAGTTTCATTATTTATTATATTGGTATTTTGTTATTTATTTGATTTACTTTTTTAATAATTGCACACAGAAAAAAAAACTAGAACGCAATTTGTTCTTTATTTTATTTGCTACTTTTTATTTCTTTAATTTATTTATCGTTTAATATTTATTCATCGTTAATAGTAAGAATTGGCTATGGACATATTATTATTTATTTCATTATAATTATTTTATAAGCAATTTTATTAATATATACATTTTATAAATAATTTATAAATAAGCCAAAACAGTAAACAATATTGATGTTTTATTATTAACTTGATTATAATAGCATTCTTTAATCAGTAATTATTTTTTGTTTATTTATTCATTTGTTGTTTATAGTTCTTAAAATTTCAGCAATGGCCGATCACAAGCTGTTTATCGATAACCATTCCTATCGCATAGGCGACAGTTGGCCAGTGTTGCCAACTATATAATATATTACAGCTCTGTTCAAACATATTCCATTATTTTCATTGCCAAGTTTGCCACATCAAATGAAATAAATGATTTTCATTTTTTTTTTAAATATCGCAAAAGTACTAAAAAAATGTATTTTATTTACTGTGCTTACCCTTTTTCGAAACACTTTCTGTGGTATTAAATGGCAACCCTGAACTTATCTGTTACATTAACAGAGCTCAACTATCCCCAAGGATTCGCTGCTGTTGATCCTTTGGCTGGCAATTCATGCGTGGCTTAACGTTAAAATGTTGCTTTATTACTGGGTAAACTTCGGCTTAATCACATGCAGATCCACTTTGATGGCGTAGTATCCATGTCAAATGTCAGCAGCACATACAAAAGCCGTTAAATGTAATTAAAACTGCCGCCCGCAAATGAATTAAATAAATTAAATTAGCCAACAGACGGGAGAGGATAAAAAAAAATATATAAAAATATGCAAACCAAATGCGTAAAACCGCCAAAAAGCAAGGCCGCAAAAAACGCTGGAAAATTAAAAAATACGATAAATAAATAAACGAAGTTAAAACCCAAATGAAATATGGAAAAAGCGTGTGTAAATAGCGAAAGCGCGCGTTTTTTATCGCGGCCTGAACAAATTTGCACCTAACCTAAAAGCGACGACAGGTGCTTAGCAACACTGGCAGCAGCTATCCCGCTCGCACACTCACACACTCGCCCCCTCTCGCTCGCTCTATGCCTAACGCTCATTTAAATGCCGCGCAACAAGCATTTATGTAAATTGAAAATATTCCGGCGGTCGGGGGCAGCGGCATTTAAATTCAATTGTCAGCCGCATCTTGTGTCGCCATGGAAATCCGTGTATGAGCACGCCGGATTGAAGTGGGCGGAAGCTGGAAGCTGGACTAAGGTGCACTGAGAAAAATAACCTTGTACAATTCACTATTTTGTATTAAAAAATAAAAGTAAAATCTGCAATATCCAACTTTGATTTCGATATATATTCATTTACATAATTAATCTTATTTCCCAAAAAAAAAATTTGAAATATGATTAATAATTTTTCCTACTTTGTATTTAGTTATTTATTAGACTCTATACTTTAAAAACTACAAACTACCCAAAGCATACATATTCTAAACAAAACCACGAGCTAAATTTCTATGGTTGTCTCGCAAAATATAAATGCTTGACACACCAGTTTTGGTAGGTTTTCCTATGCAGTAAGCACATTATGTTTGGTTTTGGATATTTCCTACCTCATCCCTTCCCACACTAATCCAAAAAAAAACCATAGCTGCCAAGATACAGACTTGTAATTTCGAGTTTACGGAGAGTGTGGCTTTATCTATCGATGTTAAAAGTTACATGACGATCGGTTAAGAAACAGTGAAGATATTCAACAGATAATTTGCTCAACTTTGTCTCCTACCGACATCCGACTGCAACTTTCCGCGTTCTTACTGGTTTTTAGTTCAGCAACAATTTTCAATTTGCATAGGTCTTAAAACAAATTGTATTTTATTATTATTATTTTTATTTATTTATAATATTTTATTTGTCTTTTTAAACATTAAACTTGAATTTGTGTAATTAAAATCTAATCAAAACCAAAATCTTTGTATATTCAACAAAATATTTTGTAGGTGATTTTTACCATATCTTTTCGCTCAGTGTATAGCGCAGAAGGTGCTGCCCCACTGTGCGAGTGCACGCAATGAGAATTTATATTTATTATTACGATTACAGTTCAGTTGGAGTTCGTGGTCCGTGCAGAGCTGAGCGCAGATTCCCCATACGTTCGTCAATAAGCGCGTAGTGACACCCAGAGACAAGATATATATACACCAGATATATACAGATATATACAGATATATATAGTTATATATATAGATATAAGATGGAGCGACTGCTGACCATATTCGAGCAGGCTGATCCCTTCTCCACCTGGTGGCCCACCATCGCCGCCCTGGCTGTGGGCATTGCGATTACAGTGCGGTGAGTGGACTTTCCTCATACATTTTCATGAGGAAATGGAAAACGCGCCAAGCGATAAGACGTGCACAGACAACGGACGGGGGACGGGGGCAGGGACGGAGGGACGGACGTAGGCGAAACTTACGCCGGACAGCGTTTCATATAAAAATGTCGCGCCAAAGTAAAAACTCGTATTATTCGAAACTTTTTTAAGTGGATTTCATAAAGCGGACCAAGACCCCTTCCCTGCCCTACACACACACTTGCCACGCTTTCCCCTCTCCCCTCACTCCCCTACCACTTGCGCCACCAACTGTGCGGCTGAATGTACGGATAATATGTAATATCTAAAGATTATTTTTGCAAGTTATGCTTGAAGCGTTGTCGCGGTTTTTGTGGCCTTTGCCCCCACCTCAAACCCCCCTTCCTCCACTCAACCACCTGAGCTGCAGGTGCAAGCGCGACAAGACCGGAAATCTGGGGCGTGGCAATGAGCAATGGCTGCAGTTGCAATATGTGGCAAGTTGCAACTGGCAACTGGCAACGTGGCAACTGCGGCAAGTGCCAAAAGCTGCTGCAAATATTTGTAAAGTGGATTTTCTCAACTTGACTAAAAGCGAATGCGAATGCGGATGCGAATGCGGATGCGGATGCGGATTCTAAATTAATTCTGAAATGTTGCAAGTCTGCCTGTCTGTCCGTCTGTCCGCCTGTCTGCCTGTGTGGGCGTGTGGCAAGCAGTCTGCATCCTGACTCTATTCCAAGTGCCAAATAAGTGTCAGGCAATGAAGCGATTTCAGCAAAAACTTACTCCAGACAGCTGCTAAATTAGTTGCCGTAAGTGCAATTGTTCCGCTGCAGAATAAGATATATCTGCCATATAGTTACTGCTACGTAAGTTGGACGATTAGCTGAATAAGTACAAGACAAAGAATAAGTAGTATATATATTTAAAAAGACGTTTTGCTAGCAGTAATTGGCTTGTTGTCTTTAATGAGCTGAAAGAAAAAACATCCAACTGATTTATATTACCAATAGTTCTTAAAAAATTCTTCAAAAGATTTTAAGAATTGTGTATTTACAATTAGAGTTTGGAGTAACTTTTCCGTTTCGTTTACATTTTTTTTTTAATTTCTTATATAATTTTCCTCTTATATAACTTTGGCATTTAATTTTGAACTTAAACTTAACTTGATATCCAAGCTATAATTCAATAATTCATAAACAAAATATGGTGCGATAAAAATCTTCTGAATTACATTTTCAATAATCCGTTTTCATTTTAAATTGAATTTTGTATTTCTTTTTAAGTTTCTTCTTTTCATATTGCTTTGCAAATTTTCAATTTATACCAAGTAAAAAATGGAATGCAGTTCAATTTTAGAGTTTTTTTCAAGTAGCTATAAAATTTTCGGTTGATTTTTTAAATTTTGTATTCGATTATATTTTAAGTTTCATACTTTTCTGTAATTTGAATATTCGTAAATTTAAATCAAGTGCAAATTGAAAATTCTCAAACTATTCACTTAATAATTTTTTCTGGGTTTTCCCATATCCTCGCAGCAAATGCTGGACCTTTATTTTTCTTTTTTATTGTTCATTTTTATTTTAATTTATTCTTCCCCCAGATTTTCTTATTTTCTTATATTAAATTTATTTTTTAATTTTAATTTTATTATTCTTAATTTTAATTTGTAATATATTTTTTCTTGGCTGACTGGTCTTAGTTGGCTTTTAAATAAATAAATAAATAAAATAAAAATAAAATAATGTTAAGCTTAAATTTCCTCTTAGGTTTCCATTTTTTAAATGATTTAAAACATTTTTAATTTTCAATTAAATTCACAATGAAAATGGGGTTAAATTAAAAATTGTTATGAGTTGACTATACAATTTTCAGTTGACTTTTTATATCTTAACTTTATATTTGCTTACATTTATTATTCTTCTCATTATGTAATTTGAAATCTGTTTCAACCGAAATTTATTAGAAACACTTTGTTTACTATGAAGATAAATATTCTTTCAATTTTAACTATTTGTCAAAATTTTTATGTGATTTCAATTTTCTATTAAATTCTTTTCAACTTTAATGACATATTTTTGTCCTTCATCAATTGTGTGGTATTTTTAATGGCAAATTTAAATTTGAAGCAGCTTACAAATTGTTTTTTTTTTAACATTCAAAAGGTATATACATTTTTTTTTAATTTCCTTCAAATTATTGTAATTATATCGTTGTGCTGAGAGCGTTTCCTCTGCTTGCTCTATCAATAATTGCATTCGCACTTTCGGCTGCTGGAAATGAAGAGTTGATGATGAATTATGGACCCCGGGCAGGTGCTTAATTATGCGTCTGCATATGCTAATGGGCTGAGCTGATTGCATTGACGCCCATCAATAAGCCAGATGGGTTTAGGCCGCGTGCTGGTTACACATCATTAGGCGCTCCCCCTCTCTCTCTCTCCCTCTCTCTATATATATCTCTATCTCCTTCTGTGGCAAACTTGTGTGATTGTGTAACTTTGCCCGCATTGCAGCACCATAATGAGCGGGCAGCGCTGCCCCAACGATAATCAAATCAAGGAGCAAATTGTCGTTGTTACTGGAGGGAACAGCGGCATTGGCTTTGAGATTGCCAAAGCGCTGGGGGCACGTGGCGGCCGCATTATCCTTGCCTGCCGCAACATGGCGGCTGCGGAACGTGCCGCCTCCATTATCAAACGGGAGCTCGCCTGCCACACCCCCCTGCCAGCCGCCTCCAGCCTAAACCCTACCGAGCTGTACTTCGTGGAGCCGCGACAGCTGGATCTAAGCTCCCTGCACAGCGTTCACCTCTTCGCCCGCCAGCTGATGGCGGAGTTTGAGCGCATCGATGTCCTGGTGCACAATGCGGGCATGGTCTTTGGCGACACCCGGCAGACGACCTCGGATGGCTTCGAGCCCCACCTCCAGGTGAACTACCTGGCACCGTTTCTGCTGACGCAGCTGCTGCTGCCCCATCTGCAACACTCCGAGCAGGGTCGCATCATTTTCATGGCGGCCCATGCACATCAGGCGGCCAGAATCGATTTGGATGATCCCCTCAATGTGGGCACCTATGCCGTACAGCTGCATGCCAGGGAGGCCTTCGCCCACTCCAAGCTGGCCGTGATTTTGGCCACACGCTGGCTGGCCAAGGAGCTGAAAGGTAAGTGCTCTGGGCGCCTATTGGGAGCAATCTGTTTCTGTTTCTCTTTATCCAGCTCTCGCTACGCGCAAATTGAAAATTTTACTTTGAATTATTGAAATGTTTGGCTCGAGCACACTTCAAAAAATATTTATGGTCTATCAATATTTTAGAAAATATTGCCTAGAAGCTAAGTTACCCTTATAATTTGGTTAGTTAAGGTCATATTCGACCTATAGTTTATAAAAAAAATCCTTTCTAAAATGGCAAGAATGGGTGAATTAAGACAAATTTTATTGCAAAATTATGACATTATTTGGTCGAAAAGTGTAGATTTTAGGACCAATATTATAATCATGGGGGAATTATCACTCTTTAAACGAAAACAGCCATTTTGGTTGAACTTTGAATGCGCATAGCTTTTCCAAAACTCAACCGATTTGCAAGCGGTGTGGTTTTTTCCTAATTATTTGAGTTCAAAAATAAAATTTGAGTTAAAATAAAAAAAAAATAAATTTCAAATTTTTGCAAAAATTTTAGGCACCCTTAACAAAATTCAATTTTTGAAAAAAAAAATTTTTTTTTTTAGGTGTTAAGAATTAATGCATAAACGAATTGTATTCTAAAATTATGCGGAAAAAACCAGAAATGACCGGATTTTGTCGAAAAATGTAGATTTTATGGGCAATATTGTTATCATGGGGGAATTTTCACTCATTATACGAATGCGATAATTCTAAAAACATCGATAATATCACCCACTTATTAGATTTTAGAATTGTATTTCAATTCAAAATCTATGGCCTTCAAATAAAACCTTGCTTAGAGAATCGAATTTCGTTAAAAATAGCATTTCTTGGAACTGCGTCAGTTTCGGTAATTCGATTTTTTCGAGTGCAGCATTTCTCCGACTCTATTTAATACCGTTCTGCTTTGATTTCCCCGCAGATACCCGCATCACAGTCAATTGCTGCACTCCCGGACTAGTACGTGGAACCCGGCATTTGCGCAAGTAAGTAATTCCACACACACAAATATATATATACATAGACACACACACAGATACATCTGCTAACTGAAATTGAAATCAAAACTGAAAAACCATCTGAAAGGAAAACCCCAAATGTTGCAGTCAGCGCTCTAACTAAATTTTTAAGCTCATTTCGCGCAAAAAAAAAACTTTGTTGCCCACTTTCATTTGGCTTAGCTTGACCTGGGCGTGGGCAGTGGGCGTAGTGAGCGTAGTTGGCGTAGTGGGCGTGGCATTTCACTAGCCTAGGGTCACGTGCAGTGGAGCACGAATATTGTAGTTCTGACTGTGCTGCGCCACTTGGCAGCGCATCAAGGTACTATCATCAAACACCGAAGGCCAAATGCTAATGTAATTAAAGATGTCCAAATGAAGGAAGATAAGGCATTCGACTATAAGATATCCTTTGTTGCAAATAAATTTTAGCCACATAGAACGTTCGTCTATTTATATGAAAAATTTAATGTGTTTATCTTTTATAGTTCCCAACATCTAATAGATTTTATACAAATATTTAAGTGACATTGAAATGATCTATTTACAAGCCAAATTTGATGTGTCCATCTCTTATAATTCTCAAGAACGAAAAGATCTAATACAATTAAATTAAGCAATTTAACATGGTCTATTTACATGCCAAATTTGATGTAGTCACCTCTTATAGTTCTCAAGATCTACGAGTTTTTCTACAAACAAATTTAGTAAATAAACTAGCGAATTTATATGTCTTTAATTCACATTTCAGTATTTGTTTGCCACATATTTTTATACCCTGTGCCCATTTGAAAAATGGGAAAAACAGGGTTAATAACTTTGTCAGAATGTATGTAACAGGCAGAAGGAGGCGTGGCAGACCCCAAAAAGTATATATATTCTTGATCAGGGAGACAAGCTGAGTCGATATAGCCATGTCCGTCTGTCTGTCCGTCTGTCCGTCTGTCCGTCTGTCCGTCTGTCCGTCTGGATGAACGCGTCGATTTCGGAAACTACAAAAGCTAGAGATGCCGTGTTGGTTGCTATCGGTAGGTGTATTCAATACGCAGATCAAGTTTATTTCAAATCGTTGATGCCACGCCCCCTTGACGCCCAAAAATCAATAAAACTCACATAACCTCGAATTTTTAACACAAAAAGTTGAATAACAAGCGTAATATTGGACATAGAAGGTTGTTATTTGGAACATAAGCTCTGAAGTATTATATTTAACTATCCTGAAAAGCGCATTGAAATCGGTTAAGAAACACAGGAGATATAAGCTTCACAATAGTTGAACTTGAAAGTTCAAAAACAAGCGTAATATTAATCATAGAATGTTGTTATTTAGTATAAACGCTCTTTTTAATTATATTTAACTATTCTGAAAAGCGCATTCAAATCGGTTAATAAACATAGGAGATATAAGCTACTCAATACTGCATGTATTGCTTCGCACGGGCCCTGCAGCCCAGCAAGTGTATGTGTGTATGTATAAACAGAAACACACATACATGTAGAATAGACGAATACCATATATGCATGTGTGCATGTACGCATGTAAACAACACCAATTGCAAGGTGCCAAAATAAGATTACGCAAAAAAAGCAAGCGACAAGTGTTTGAGCGCTACCTTCATCGTGCCAAATTGAGTATTGGCGGTAGCGTTGCCACATCGTCAGATCGTTTTGTGCGTTCGTTCGATTGCTGCCTAATACGTTGTGTAATTTTTAAAATATTTAAAATATTTTATAATATTCGTACTATTATAAATAGCTTAAAGCGCGATTATCATTGCGACCGTTAAGTTAGTGAATTAGGCGTGATCCGTTGCGTGCAATTCGTGCGTTTAATTATTTATTTAATAGGACTCTTGTTTATGTGTGTGTGTGTGTGTGTGTTGGTTCGCGCATTTTGGCGCTGAACTATTAAAAACTATAATTAGTACATTTGAAGGTACTTTCAATAAATAATATTAAGAGAATATTTTACATTATATATAGTACGGGCGAGCGCGCAGCGCGAGCTGTGGTACAGGGTATAAGACAGTCGGGCTTGCCCGACTGTCAGGTCGAGCGCGCCTGAGCGCGCGAGATTTTTTCAAGTAACCTCTTCTAGAACTTTATATTTTAATGAGGTATAAAATACTTATTCAAAGTACGCAGCGATGGACCCAAGAGCTTACTGAAGCAATCAAAGTTGCATAATCATAATTATTAGGTCTTTTATCCGCTTGACATTGCACAAGTTCAGTGAAGCGATATGCAATAATTTAAAAATGATTTATGAACATTTGTATAGAGATTTGCATAGCTGGAAATTAAAAAGAATAAAGTTGTTGAATAAGAATTATAACAAGAATAGATTTATGTATTATTACAGTCATATTAAAATTTCGAATCAAGTTTATTTAATACCAGAAAATATAAAGTTACAAAAAGTTAATAATTATTTAAGAAAAAACCAAAGATTGATTATATTTATTAAGAATTGAAAAATAACCGAATTGTTGCTTATAACAGCATGTTAATTAACAGCAAAATGTTAGCGAACTGCTAATCGATAACTTTTACTTTCTGTGTGGATTTTAATGGAAGCATAATTTAAGTGAATTTTGTGGATTGCGTTTTTGTTTAGCCTGGCGCATTTCTTACGTACATTACACAATTGGTATAAAAGGTCTAAACAAACTAAAATCCATTAGTAGAACTGACAAGGGCAGCGCGCGAATGAGAAAGTGAGAGAAGAGGTAGAGGGAGAGGAATATAGAGGGAAAGAGAGGCACAGAGAAACTGCATGCAAATTGACTGTCAGCGGCTGCAGCCCCTCCCTCTGCCTCTTTTAGTATCCCTCTCTCTTACAACAGGCCATAAACAATGTGTGCTGAGTGTTTGAGTGCATTTGTATGAGTGTGCGTGTCTGTGTGTATGTGTGTTGCATAAACTAAATTTGCACAATACACAGAAAAGGATGTGCAAACACGACAAACAGTTGCAAATTGCAGCTGAACAAAATGACAACAACTCCCCTCCTCCCTCTGAGCAGCAGCTGCACAGATAATCGAGCATCGAGTGCCACTTGCAACACAGAAAGGGGAAGGGGAGAGGGAGGGGCAGAGGGAGGGAAGAAGAGGTAGAAAGCAGAGCTACAACAATGTGATAATTAAAATGGCAACGCGATACCGTTAGGCCGCGACCAGCACTTGACAATTGCCCATGTCTTGCAGCGGGGATTACGATAGAGCGAGAAAGGGGGGACACTTGTAGTGAGGAGGTAGGGCAGGGGAAGGGGGGGTCACAAACTTTGCCTAGATCGTGGCGTTTTGAGTTATTGCCCATTGGAGCACAGCTGACAGTTTGCTGCTGCTGTTGCTGCTGGCGCCGCTTTGTCAGCAGCACAAGTTGCCATGACAAGCATCTACATTGTCAACGCCTTCCCCTGCCCCCTGCCCCACCCCTCACTCACTACATTTGCCACTCTAGTCATCCATCTTGATATGATGGCTGCAAAATTAATGCGAGATTTATTGATGCCTCTGTATCGTGTGCGAATCGCAAATCTGCAACTTGGCCGCTTCGTCTTTGCCTTTTTGGCAGTTATAAATTAGACATTGACACACACACACACACAAAGTTTTGTTAACTTGTGATGAAGTCATTCGTCCACATTCACCCACATTCACCCACATGCGCTCGCATTTTGGCCAGCTCGCCACGCTTAATCTGCGTCGCCCGCAAATATATGAAGATAAATGATAAGCTAAACAAACAAGCGTGCCAGTTCAAACTGTCATCGGCTTTTCACATGTGCATATAAACAATATCATTTATAACTACCAACTGCACAGCAAAGCGAGCGCTGCAGTCGCGAGTGCCCGCAAATCATGCACAAAGTGCTCTAAATAGTTTGTAAAAAATATATAGCATACTTATCAGCGCAGTTTGTTTTGATATTGATATCGCGATAGTTCAGAGTAGTTGTGCAGCAAGATGGCTTATCAAACTGTTATCGATAACAACAGCTGCAGCAATGGATTTTGTTGCCATATTGTGCGCCATTTTATTAATCCGATTTTCTTTTACTTGCTTTAATTGTATATTCTTTTACAATTGCAATAGCTTTTGTCGGTTGCTTGAGAATTATTTAAATTTGAACAATTGTTATTGTTATTATATTTTGTGTATTTATTTTATTTAATAATAATAAAAATTTTTTATGTTTTTTTAAATTTTACAATTGTATTACAAATAATAATTATTATAATATAATTTCATTTATTTGTATTTATATCGTTTACTATTACAATAGCTTTATTCTGTTGCTTGAGCATGATTTAAATTTAAGCAATTTATAAAATTTTTTTTCATTTCTGATTTAATTCTTATTTTATTTTATTTGTAATTGTGTATATTGTAGATGTAAATATTGTTATTATTCTCTTTTATTTATTATTTTTTTATGGTTTTTTTTTAGTTTTTGTTGCCACTCGTCATATAATTGTTTATTTATTTTGTTTATATTTTCCTAGATAAAATTGAAATTTGATAAACGATTAGCATCCGTTGCGTGCGATTGATTTAAATTGCAACGAATATTGCTATTATTTTACTATTGTTTTTAAGTATTTTTTTAATATTCAATTTTATATTGCCAATTCAAATATTATTTTATTTATTTACATATAATTGAATTTAATACTCTTTATTTTGTTTATAATTGCTTCGTTAGCAATGAAATATAATCTATTTCCCACCTTTCCAATCATTGAGTCTGCACTGAAAGAAATGCTTGATATTTTCGGGCAGACTGTTAGAGACTGTAAAGCTGTTTAAGCCCCTACCACAGTCGCTGCAAATAGTGTGTTGTCACCTGGCCTTAAGCTGGATTTACGCTGTCTCTGGCAATAGCTTTTGATAAATGTTAACAAATATGAAATATCAGCTGCCGACGTGCAAAGAAGTTTCCACGTTTCCTCTGCAAAACTAGTTGAATTGAGTCGGGTATATATAATATAATAGCAAATCATGGCTGAATTTAATTCCAGTGCACACTCCAGCAAGCACACCTGTAGCAAATGAAATTGCAAATTACGGAATAATCGAAATATGCTGCTGATATGCCAGGCAGTCGGGTTCGACTTCAGTCCGAACGGACATGCTACACAGCACAAAGTTGAGCTGTCACAAGCCACAATTGCATAATCCATCATAGACACGAAATTGTAATGTCTACATATGTTGAAATGGCAGCAGCAGCAGCAGCAGAGGAAACTCTGCCATTGGCAGTTACGTGTATATGGCCAGGATCAGCCAAGAAACTGCCAGGCAAAACATTGTTAACATGCGTCATTACAATTTGCTGAATAGCACAAGACCCAAGCAGGTAATGCACTGCGCAAAATATATTCAAATAGGCATGTATATTGGCCAACATTTTTTTTTTTTTTGTTTTTTATTTTATTTTATGAAGTGAAGCATCCGTGCAGCAAACATTTCTAATACATATATAAGGTAATTAGACCCTTTACTTTAAAAAAGTAAAAAGGGTCTATTAGTTTAGTGCAAAGAGGAAATGTGTGTAACACCCAGAAGGAGGCGTGGCAGACCCCACAAAGTATATATATTCTTGATCAGGACGACAAGCCGAGTCGATATAGCCATGTCCGTCTGTCCGTCTGTCCGTCTGTCTGTCTGTCTGTCCGTCTGTATGAACACCTAAATCTCAGCAACTATAAGAGCTAGAGACACCATATTTGGGATTCAGGTTCCCCTATTCAGTAAGCAGCACGAGTTTGTTTTCGATTTTGGATACCTCTCCCCGTTCCCCTGCAAACCGCAAAAAGCTGCTGTAGCCGCAGTTTTAAAGCTATTGATTTGTAAATTGGTATTTAACTAGTTTATGACATTCTCTATCGACGCTGTAAATTTTGTCGCGATCGGATAAGAAACAGCGAATATATGCCACAGACAATTTGCCGCACTAGGCAGAGGGGGGTGGTGTGACTTGCATACGCGGGTAGCTTAGTGTGTGTGCGTCTGATTGTGTTTGTATGTACATATACTCAAAGTAAAGGGTCTCCTACGGTCGGTTACGTCCGACTGTAGCCTCCGTCCCACTGATCTGCCCCGTCCCTATATTTTTATAAATCAATTAATATAGCCGTAAAACCTTTTTATAATTTGCAAATTCAGATACATTTAAAAAACATTTATCATCTATGTAGATGTGTAGAAATTAATTGATTTAACAAAATTATTTTAAATAAAAATGTATTAACCCTTTTTTACCCATTTTTAATGGATTCAGGGTATAGGGTATTGAGTCTACGATTGCATAAACTAGGTCGGGCTTGACAAAAATATTGACCCTCAAATCTACATTTTTTGACCAAATGCTGTCATGTTTGGTTTTTTCTGCATAATTTTGCAATACAATTCATCTTACGATTTAAAAATAAAAAATTTTTTTCCGAAAATTCCATTTTTTTTAATTCCATGAAATTTTTGCAAAAATTTCAAAAATTTTGTTCTCTGATTTAATGCACAAATTTTGATTTAAAACTCAAATGATTAAGAAAAAACCAAACCACTTGAAAATCGGTTGAGTTTTGGTAAAGTTATGCGCATTCAAAGTTAAAAAAATTGTCATTTTTTGTTTAAGGCGTAAAAATCTCCACCCACCCCTGCAAGATACCAATATTGACCCATAATTCTACATATTTCGGCCAAATGCTGTCTTTTTTCCTGCATTATTTTGTCATACAATTTGTTTACTCATCAATTCTTACGATTTTAAAACAAACAAACAAATTTTTAAAAATCATAAAAAATTAAGTATTTTAAAAGAAACCTTTGCCTGCATGTACGTGAGTTTTTTTAAGTGTACGCTGCATAGCAAAACAAAAGGCGAAACAATGAAGGAAAAGAAATCAAATGCCAGGGCAAGAGTACAAATCATTTGGACATAAAACGCAGCACCTTGACAGGCGCTGGCTGGCCGTAGGAGCCGCAGGAGGGGCAGAGGGAACGGGAGGAGGGAGGAGGGGAAAGGTAGCATGGTAAGCGGCAATAGGCACGTGGCACGTGACCCGAGCTCAGCGCCAAAGAACAACAGAGAAGGAGAGAGAGTGAGAGAGAGAGAGAGACAAACTGCTTGGGGCTAGGGCAATAAAACAGCAAATGAACAGCGGAAGCAACATCAAGTGGACGTGTATGAGTTGCCCCTCCCCTCCCCCTCAACTACATGCAATTGTGTGTGAGTGTGTGAGAGATAGATTGCTATAGCTTGCAATGCATTTACACTGAGCGAAAAACGAACTCGATTTAGGACTAGGAATGAGACTTCTACTTTATAAACTGACAATTTCTACATCAAATAATAAAAGCTAAAATATCAAATATAATTTGAAAAAATGTATTAAAAATTTTAAGTAACGCAGCTGCAATGCTTCTTCTTCTTCATCAATATCTTCTGTTTCTCTTAACCGATTTCAATGTGCTTATCAAGTTAAATAAAATAGAAAAATCTATTTCAAGCTAGATGCAAAAAGAGAGAATACTTAAATCAAGTTTTTTGAAGCTCACTTTTAGGGATATTAATTTTCTCTCAGTGTACCTGCTGTCCTGCACTCAGACTTGCCCTGTCTTTAGTCTTCAACTTTTTTGCGCTTGTTGTCGGCGTTTTCAAGTTTTTCCAAGAAGATTTTCTATTTACAGACTTTGTAGCGCCAAATTGAACTTTTGTTATACTTGAAGCAGGACACACACACTCTCACACACACACATAGAGACACACACACTGGTACACCCTCTGCATACAAGATAACTCGCTGACTTTCGTTCCGTTTTACGACTGACAGGACCATATCTGCCGTACTATCTGCCGTAGTTGCTGTATCCGCCGTAACAGCTGTCAGCTCTGCTCTTTGGCTGCAGTTTTCCTTGGGTTTTTCCGCCTGCTCAGCTACGTGTGCTTGCGGTGGTCAGGGCTAAGCATATGCTGCCCGTCAATCAGTCAATCAGTCAATCGGTCAATCAGTTAGTCAGTCGCACAGTCTATCGAACAGATTCTGTTTCAACTGAGTTTCTGCTGATTTGCAGTCATTTTTATCTAAAACAGCACACATATTTATAGCTATAAAATAGCAAACGAAAGTATTTGATTGAGCAAAGACCCAGCGGAAAACCCTCAATAAATTTTGAATTTCTGAGCATTGATTTATTTTCTTTTGAATTTTATAAAAATTTAACAAAATAAGCTTGGATTTTTTGCTTTTATTATATTTATTATTTATTTATTGCTTATTATTAAAATCGATCTGCCAATCTGCTGAGAATTTAACGTTTTAATATGTTTCTTGTCTTGACCTAACGATTATCGATATTTATCGCTTAAATTTGGCTTTGACTCTTACGCTTTTAAATAATCGAAATCTTAAGAGAAAAAATATTAACTTTATAGTTTATTCAATTTACATATTTTTAAGTCGCTTCAATTACACAAATATGTATGAATACTAAAAAAAAAGCTGGCCACCCTACTAAGCAGAAAATCCAAAACAGCTTTGATAACGATTATCGATAATTTTATCGGTTCGACCATCAGTTAACACGACTTTCATCTATCTAAATTGGCATCAAATAGCATTAAATTACGCGCTAAACGCTTGATTAGATTATAATGACAAATAGAAAGTAAACAAAGTAATTAGATACCAGGGTATTACGAGAAACGTAAGCTAGAGTAATCGTATCTCCTGAACTGTTGCCCGCGAATTATGCACATGAGTGGAAAAGTCAAGTAAAAAACTCGCTCTCTGCGTTGTAAGTGCTTGGCAGGTATCGGGAAACCATTTAAAAACGTTGAGCTTTTCGCACGAAACATTTTCATGTAATCAACTGCACTTCTCTCCCTTTATCTCTCTTTCTCTCTCTCCCTCTCTCTCCCTTTCTCTCTTTTTCTCTCCTGTCGCTGCTTGGGCGCCGGGTCAATGGATGTGAACTTTGTCTGGCTTGTAGGTAGCAGGCACACCCTGCGGATGCTTAACGCGTTACGGAAATGCATCTAAAGGATTAGTGGGCATGGCGAGAGGGGGAGGGGCGAGGCGTAGGGGCTAAGAAGTGAGAAGTGAATAGTGTGTAAACACAAGGGGCGCGGGCATAATTGCAAAGGATGATTCTGCCCTGGCAGCAGATATTAAAAGCGTTGCATTGCTCTGACCTGCTGAATGGAAAAGGAAGCACGCTTTTGTGCGGTGTTGAGGGCTGTGTTTATCTGCGTGTAGCTGCACTACACTCAGCAAAAAATCGAGAAATTCGTATTTAATTTGAGTAAAAGCTAGGAAAAAAATCTTTGAGTGAAGTCTGATTAGGCATAGTTAAATAATTTGATTATAATTTAAAAAAAAAAGTACAAATTGAAAGTGAAATAAAACTTAATATGATAAGACGAAAATATCAGATATTTTAAGCCAATTCAACAAGAACTAAACGAATAATTTTATCGGCGTTCTTTTGCGCGTCACTTTTTCAGCCAGTGTTGATCAACAACTTGCTCTTAATTTAGTATTCTATAATTTCGAAACCTTTTATCATAAATTAAGTTTGTATAGTTATTGATTTAAATATATAATTCATAATAGATTACGTAAAATTTCAGAGACATAACTTTCTTGTTTCCTGTTTAAAATATTTTTTTATTCAAGACAATAAGCGCTTCCTAAGATAAAATTTTAGAATTTTCGATATTGTTTTCCTCTTCACATTATTATTACATTTAATTGGGGCCATTTTGTAATAAATGAAAGGAATTCATTTTATTTTCATATTTTTAATATTGATTAAATTTTATCAAGTGTTAAATTATCAGATTTCAAAATAAAATAAACTTAAATTATTCAAGCAGGAAATTCTAAAAAATGCAGTTGTTTTTTTTTTTTTTTGAGTGTATGAAATGAATGAAAATGAAAAGCAGTTAATGCTCAAGTCACGGAAAACGCGTAAATGGGAAAGTTAAACGCATTAATTATTTATTTATCGTTTTATCGTGTTCAAGTGCCGATGAACCTGTGCAGCGGAAGAAGCTGAAACAAAAGCAACAACAACAACAACAGCAATGACAGCTAAGCAAATGGAGGCCATCTTGGCAATCCCATCTGCAGTCGATCCAGCTATTTACTTCCAGCTGACCTTTCTTGGGGGCTTCCTCTTTTTGGGGGAACGTGCTACATGACGCACGTTAAATTTAAGCACGGCTCCATCTGCAGCAAAGGGTTATTGTTTTTTGCGCTTTGCTTTATGTCCGTGTTGTCGCCACAATTTGAAAATGTAATTAAAACAATGAGTTGAGAAATTGCTCAACTTCTTGCAGCATTGTCATGAGATTAACAATGCAAATCCGCACACAAACTTCAGAACTCCCTTATAAATATGCCTGGCTGTAAGTTATACATAAATTATGAGCATCCAGTAATGTATACAGCTCAAATTTCTGCTAATCCCCAATAATTCTTGATAATTACACAGCAAACAAACAACACTCAAAACCCATTTGAAATTGAGACATTTTAAGAAAGTGTGAGCCTATTGAATATTTTGTTATTTTGCCATTTAAAACTAAAATCTTATCTTCAATATTTTTTAAATATTATATTAAGTACAAACTTAATCCCAATTATCACCTAGTGAGGCCATAATATTAATACTATTATTTTTTTAAATTTTATAAACATTAATCGCAATTTACAATATTTAAATTGTGTTTTTTTCTTAAGATCTATTAAAATATATATAAAACTGTATAATTTAAAAAAAATGTATATCGTACATTTTCTTAAAGTTGTAGTTTTAGATAAGCTTCAATAATTTGAATATAACTCACAAAAAATAATCTTAAAACCTATGTTTATATTAATAAAAATATTAAATATATTTCCTTTTTTTGGATTCCTAAATTAAGCTCTAAACGTTTTTTTATATCATTGGCGTACAAATATTTTAAAATTCATATTCAAATGGATAATTTTTTAAATATACTTTCTTAAAGTTGCGCTTGTAGTTTGGGCTAAGCTCAAACAAATTGAAGTGTGCGAAAACTTTTGTAAGCACTCGTCTCGCGTAGTCTGGCAAGTCCCACTTGTTGTCAGATTTAATTAGAATGCAAATGAAATTAGTTGAGTTTTGCTTTTTATTTTAAATTATATTTTTTCCTTTCGCTTTTTCAGCTCACCGCTAATGTCGGCGCTTTGCGTGAAGGTGATCACCTTCCCCTGGATGTGGCTCTTCATGAAGAACGCCTTAGAAGGAGCCCAGTGCGCCATACGCCTGGCAACGGATCCGCAGCTGAAGCAAGTGACTGGCGAGTATTTCAAGTGAGTTGGCATGTCCGGAACCGCCTGATGCCGCATTAGCAGCACTTGCTGCTGCCTTTTTATACCCTGCACTCATAAAATGGGCAAAAACAGGCTTAATAAATTGATGGGAAGGCATGTGAAAGGCAGCAGAAAGCATGGCTAGCCTTACAGATTATATATACTCTGCCGTCTGTCTGCTTATCTACATAACTCAGCAACTATAACTGCTAGACTAAGAAAATTCAGCATGTAGCTAGTTATATATCATACGCCAACAAAGTTTTTTTCAAATGTTCTTAAACATGCCCATATTGCCCGCAAATCGCTAAAAACTTTATAAAATACACCATTAAACAAAGAATGTTGTCTGTTGAAATATATGTTCTATGTCATTATATTAATCTATGCTAAAAAGATTTTTTAAATCGATTAATAAACACGAAAGTTATTAAAGAAACAATATTGCTTAATTTGTCTTGCTAACTCTATGATAGCGCAGCCTAAAAGCATGCTACAAAAAATTTAAAAGGTAAAAAGAAGCGTTGCAACAGCCATTAATTTAATCCAATTTAAGTTGGAAAAGTTTGGTGCAGAGAATGCTAATGTCGGTTGCGTCCGACTGTTGCACATTTTTTTCATGTACTTTACAAGTCTTGTTTTTTTTTTTGCGTAATTTCTTACTTCTGTGGCACAATTTCTTCGCTACTTGCAGTGACTGCGAAATTGCGGCCAGCTCGGAGGCTGGGCAGGACATGGAATTGGCCAGAAGATTGTGTATGCAGACCATAAAAACGCTACAGCGCGTTACCAAACTTACTGTCGACAAGGAGGACAAGCAGGAGAAGGAGGAAAAGGAGGAAAAGAAGGCGGGCACGGTGGGCATGGCGACGGAAATGCAGTCTTGATTTATGTTCGGCACGCGGTCTGCAGCGTCTATTTGCATTTGGTTTAACAATTGCCGCATTAGGCAGTAACGGAGTCAGCCGCAGACTCCTTTAGACTTCTCATCCCCGCATCTCCCCATCGCTCTCTTTCATCTATTTCGCAGCTCAGGCAATATGGCCACTTAGCGGGTATCCCCCTTTTTTGTACTGAGACCAAAGACTCTGCCTCTGTGTTTAACTCTAAGAAATATATGTAAATTTAATGTGCCTGCAATTTTTGCTGATTCTGTGTGTTTCCTTTCTTCTTTTTTTATTTTTTATTTTTATTGTTATTTGATTTTTTGCTCCTGCTGCTGAAGCCGTCATAAGCACAGATTTACGAGGCGCGCTCAATTAGAAAATCACCATATGTTTCCCTTCTTTTTTCCCCGTTTTCGTCTTTCGTCTTTTCGCTTTATCGTTTTATGAATTTATTCAAAGCATTGCGAAAAGGTCAACTCAGGAGCAGCAGTGCGTGACCCTAGCATATGTTTCCCAATCCATGTATTCAAATGCCCAATAAATTAAAGTAGGGTTTATGTTTCAAAAGCTAATTTATGCCAGCCGAGAAAGCAATAGCAATGGGGTCAAGGGGTTTTCCGAAATCCCACTCGAAACTGAGCTTATAGACTGTGTATTGTCTAAGTGGATAACTTGATATTTATACATTTATATTTCATTTTTATTTTAAATTTAATACTTTCGTCACGCAGCTAAATTTAGATTCATATACGCATGCAATTATATTTAATTTCTGACTTTTGGAAAAGTTTCGTCACGCACATAATTTTAAACAATTTTTTCGCATTTCAAATTGAATTCTTATTTATAAATTGTTTCTTTTACCTTTAGCATTTAACCGCCATTTTTATTCAATAAAAACCAGCTATAAAAAATGTAATATTAAACAAATTATAAATTAAGCAAAGTTTTCAACAAAAGTTTAATTCTCATTCCATAACTTTTTTGTAGAAATTTAAATTTCTTTCGCTGCTGGAAATAAACTTGATAGTTTGCAGTCTTAAATTATCGACAACCATTTACCTTTAAATATCAATACGATTCGTTTTTTAACAGTGTAAAATGTAATCTATGTTTAACATTTATTTTTGTCCCATTTTTTCTATCTTCAGTTATAATTCAATTTTTGCTATTATTGAAATTTGTAAATAAAATAAAATAAAATAAATTCAAAGAAATACCAAACTACTTAAATACTTTATAACTTTTAGCAAAAAATTGCCAGTTGACAATTGTTATGGTAGTTTGCACATAATTTGCAAGGCTTTTATGGCCACTTGCTAAGTTTAGCTGCCGTTTCCGGTTTCAAAAGCGGCACTTCCTGTTCCTGTTCGAGTTGCCGCCATGCTGAACTTACAACATAGTTTTTATGCCACTTTGATTGTCTCTTTGCACAGTTATCTTTGCATATCAGAGACACTTAGAGAGTCTCTCTGCTCTCACCCTCCTCTATTTCTCTAGCGTAATTTCAGCATGCTAATTGCAAAGAGGACCCTAACTCTCCCTCTCTCCCTCTCTCCATCTCTCACTCTTTCACTCTCTGTCTCTGTCTCTATCAAACTTAGCATCTCTTAGGCGAGCCAACAAACTGTTGCTGTAGATTAGGCAACGGCAGCTGAAAGCAACAACTGTTAGACCTTCTGCGTATATACATATAACGGTATATATATATATACATATGTATATACATGTGTGTGTGTGCTCGTAAAATACAGGGCCAATTATTTTTTGCTCAGCTAAAACCGATTTCTATTAGACGCAGCCGAAGCGCCGCTTTGTATGCTATGGAAAATCTCTTTATTATATTACGTGCGACGCTTTCGTTGTCTGCGTGCGCGTGTGTGTGTGTGTGTGTGTGTGTGTATATGTATATATATATATGGCATAACTCCAATAGATTTTTGCCATGTGTTGCTGTCACAATTTTGCGCTTTCCTCTTTGCGCTCGCCTTCGTTGTCAGTTTGCATTTGCTCTATGTGTGTCTGTGTCTGTGTGTGTATGTGTGTATTGTCTGTGTATGTGTGAGAGCTACGTAATTGTAAGCTCTTGGCGTAGCAAAACGATTACGTTGCTGCCTTACCCCACATTACGCGAAAGCTTCACGTTTCCGTTAACATTTCCGCTCTGTTGCAGCGCTTTACGCGCTTCAATTAAGTTGAAAAAGTATAAAAATAATGCAGTTACTTAATAAAAATAATAATAAATTTATGAAAATAAATTTAAAAAAATGTTTTATTTGTTAAATTGGTTTGATACAAAACAAAGAAATTAACGAGGTTTAAGGCTACATGGCGTATGCGTAATTTTGTGCAGTGCATCAAATATTACAAAAGCTTTGTAAACACAACGTGAGCATAACGCACAGAGAACGCTGACCAAAAGCACAAGCAACAGACGCTCTTACACAGCCAAAGAGCAATGGCGAAAGCTTGTAAGCTCGGCAAAGCTTTTTCAAAGGAAATAAACAAATACGAAGCATCAATCAAGTGTGCTAGAGAAGTTACAAAGCATGCGAAAATTTATGTTAATAAATAAAGAAATAGAGAAAAATTTTAAATGAATTTAAAGAGAAATTAATTCTTTAAGCAAGAAAATAAATGGATTAATTGAAGAATTCATAAAATTTACAATTAATACTTCGAACTCAATTTCTTAAATTATATTTTACTTTATATTTATTTTATATTATTTTAAAAATATTTACCAAATTTTTGTATGTGATTTGTGTTGATTAAACTTATTTGATTCTTCAATTATAATATTTGTATAAAATTGTGTATATTATATTTTAATTTTGTTTTAGCTAAAGTAGTTTTATGGCATGGATATCATATAGTTATATAGTTTACAAATATATTATTTACTTCTCTGTATTATTTTTTAATTTTATTTATATTTTACTTAGCTTTTAATTAGCGATGACAACCCTGGCGGCAGAGCGTGTGCTCTTAACTCACAGCCTACTCTCTTAAAGGCGCGCTCTCTCAACTCCACAGACACCTGTGAAAGCTTCGAATCGAATTTGGCGGCTATCGAAGGCGAAACACGTATGTAAACAGAAGCACAGCACGGAAAATGGGCGAGAAGAAATATGGGAAATAAACAAACAAATTACAAACAGTGCAATTAAGGAAATGCGTCAGGCAGAGCAGCTCTTACACTATCCGAGAGCATGCGATTAATCCTAAGTAAACCCAAAGAAATCAGCAACAATAACAACAACAACAACAGCAACAACAACAACAACAACAACAACAACAGCAACAACACAATTGCGTCAACATAAACAACAAAACTTCGGCGCGCGTTTTGCTTTCAATCGTATTAACAGTGCTGCCCATTTTTTAGTGAGATAAGAGACAGTTTTTGGATGAAAAAGTATAAAAATAAAGCTGAATAAATTTACAAAAAATAGCTAGAAGACAACTAATTTTTTAAGATTTTTCATGCTTCTTTATTTATGTTGCTTATCAGCGTTGCCAATTTAGCGGAAATAAACATTTAATTAGTTTTAGTATTTATATTATATTTATTTATTTAATTATTTATATACAATATTTTTTTATATTTATTTGAAAATAAATATTTATTTGGAAAAAAATATTTATTTTTAATATTGTATACTGACTTAATTTGTATCATAGACTTATTTATTTATTAATTATTTATATTTATTTTGTATATTATAAATTAAATTTGGCTATCTCACAACACTGCTCATTTGGAAACTAATATTTATTTTAAATAATTTGTATTTACTTAATTTATTATATTTATTTATTTATTATTAATTGAGAAATAAAATTTGGCCATTTCTGGCAGCACTGCCCATTGCGCTTATCGCTCGCTCCAGCGAAGCCAAGCGAAGAGCAGCGAAGAGAGCCCGAGCGCCAAAGAGTCGGAGAGTCGAAGAGTCGAAGAGTCGAAGAGTCGCAGAGTCAGAGAGAAAGTTTCGCTTGATGCTTGGACCGATTCAGCTTGAGTTTTTTGCTTCAGTTGCGCGCTGGACGAGCTGAAGAGCGGACGTGCGAATTACACTGCGCGCAAAAGGTGCGAATCGAATGTGAATACTCGATGTGAATGTGAATGTGAATGTGAATACGCGAAGTGTGTACGATGCTGCTTGAACTGTTGTTGTTGTTGTTGCCACAACGGTCGCGTTGACATTAGCCAAAGAAAAATTTCAAATGGGCCACAACTAAAGGTGTGTGCACTTGCAGGTGTGTGTGTGTGTCCTATGTATGTGTGTGTGTGGTGTGTGTGTCGGCAGTGCATATTAATAATTCAAATTAATTGCAAGCAATAGCCTGAATGAGTGCATATATGAATTATGCACACTGCCAAGTGAAAAACTTTGGCTTTTCCTCAGCCAAATGCAGCGAATCAAATCGGCAATAATATTCAAAATTACACCGAATTCAAACAAGCGAATTAAAAACAAAAAAAAATAACAACAAGACGAGAAAAAATTTAGTAAAATAAAAAAAAAAACAGCATCAGAACTAAATAATTTTATGCACAAGATGAGCTGACTTTTATAAAGCGGTTTCTGTCCGTCTTTCGCCTGGCATATAAATGTTTGTTTGTCTCTTTCTCAACTCTGCCCCCCTCTCACTCTCTCTCCGCCTGTGTGTTGCCACTTTTAGCAGTGTTGCCAATTTAGCTGGTTTTAGAATCTATGCTTATCAGAAATCTGTTAAAAAAATATATATATATTTTATTATATTTGTTGTATTATTTATTTCTTTGCTTAATTGCAATGTTTTTAAATAAATTTGCTAAATTTATATATGAGAACGTAATTAAATATAATAATAATGGGCATAAAATATATTAATAATAATAAAATATATTAATAAATATAAAATACATTAAAAAATATAAAATATAATAATAATAAATTCATAACAAATGAGAACATTTAAGTATATTCAAAAGGGCCCAAATTTTATCAATGGCTGCGTTCACGGCCGTTGCGCTCCATGGAGCGATAACTCGATAAATTTTTACATTTTCAAATTTAAACAGCTGTGCTCGCTGCATGGAGCGATAATTTTATCCAATGGAGCGCAAAAATGTTATGCTACATGCGCTCCACGAGATTTTACAGTTATGCCACATTTAGGGTTGCAATTTTCGGCAAAATAATCGTTATCGGTTAATCGCTCCATGGAGCGCAACGGCCGTGAACACAGCCAATCATAACAATAAGCGAGAGCTTTACTGGCGATCGGCGTTGCCAGACTATTAGATCGTAGTTTGCGTTGAGTTCGAGCGTTTGCTAATTCAATCACAATTCCGCTTTGACATCCTTTTTGTAATATTTTTGACATTACTTACTTACTATATATTTTAAAATATTATATTAATATTGAAATCTCGCTGTTTCTGGCAACACTGGCCACCATTATAGCCTGGCCAGAAAGACAAACAAGCTACTATTCCTTGGCCTTGGTATTTATGGCCGTGCATACTTGACATCAGTTTTCTTGGCCAAATGGATTTATGAGTTCGGTTCAGTTCGGTTAGTTTTATTCCCGTCTCTATGCGCTGTCCTGCCCCAACTCCATTTCTCTGCTCTTGCCCCCAATGGCTCGTTTCACTCTAATGGCTTTTCTGCTGGTTTTCACCAGTTTTCCTCTCCGTTCCCCCTCTCAATATCTCCTCTCCCCCTCCCTCATCGTCTCCACCCACATTGGAATTTGAACTTGTCGCCTCGTATGAGCTGCTGAGCATCTGAGTCTCAGTGGCCCCATTATCACCTTGCTAATTATCTATCGATGATGATGTTGATGATGATGATGATGTTCCCAATGATGATGATGATGATGATGCCATTGGCAAGCGCTTTAGCTTCAGCTTTAGCTATTTGTCCGCTTATCAGCCACAAAAAGCGGGCGACGTTTTATTTATTCCGAGTATTTATTATTTGTTATTTCTTATTTATTATTTGTATTTCATTTGCTCTATGAAAATCTAATAATATTCCAACAACAAACGCTTTTAGTTGTCCTTTAACATTTTGTCATAAGTAGTATATACACTCAAAGAAATAAACTCTTAAAAACTCTGCACCAAAATTTAAAATATAGATTTTGTTTAATTATATTTCTGGCTTGAAGTTCTTGCAGTAAAAAATTAAATATTTTTTCACGTATGCTTTTATTTTTTATAGATATTTTCTCTAAGTGTAGGCAAAGCTCGAACTTGTCTATAGAACCAAGCGATTAACGCTTTTGTAAGTACGTCTATTATCAGAATTTGTTTGTGCTTTCATTTGAATACAATTCTATGGAAAAAATGCAATTATAGCAAATTGCCCACTAGGAAAATTCTTAGATTAATCTTGATATTAATATTAATTACTTTTATCAATATCTATAAACTATAGTATATAACAATTAATTAGAAAATCTTTATAATTAGAATATATACAAAGGAGTTTCATTAAAGGTGATTTTTATATATTTTATTTGCATATGACTCGATTTAAAATTATATATTTGTTTTTTGTAAGAAAATCGATAAAATTGGAAGGTAAAAATCAATATAAAAGACTAACATTTAAAACTGGGAGAAGGAAAATCTATACCATAGAAAAAACTGAAGAAAACTGAGTATAGTAAGGTCTTTTTTGTACACCTCATTAAACTACGCTTAATGAATATAAAGATTAAGTTTAAAGAGTACTCGAGTACTATAATGAAAACCATTAAAAATTGCAATAGAGTTAAATATTTAACTTTTAATATAATTCTATAATATCTAATAAAATATAGCCACTTAATAGTACCATTTTCAATCCCTGTACTTTACTGCTAAAAAAAATATCCTTGTTGGGGTTTGAATAAATTGAAGGTCCTAAATATCAATTGAATTTAATGTTATATCTAATAAAATATATCCAATTATTGATAAATATAATTTTTTAGAGTTACGGATAACTATTTCCATTCACATATCTTCTGACTCTTGACTTTTTATGCTCTATATGCGTTGAAATGCAAATCAACAACAGCTGATCCTAGGAGCCTTTGAACTTATTTGAAAATGTTAAAAATATGCGAATGAAAGCCATTATATATCTATACTATATGGTTGGCAACACGTACACAAACAGTTATTCTCGGCATAGTTGGCAACACGTGCGCATCCCCGGGGTTATCGGCTGTCGCTTGTGGGCTGTGGGCGGCAGGGACGGGCAGGGGTGGGCGGGGCAACTACAGGTAGTTTTCGCATAGCCTTGACAATGACAGCCGTAGAAAGAAAGAATGAAAGAAAGAGGAAAGGAAAATGGAAAATGGGCGCATCGAATCAAAGCAGAAAAGGTGCAAAAATTGAAGCGCCAACAACAATGTTAGTTGATAATTTTAAGGCACTTCAAGCGGCAGCAGCAGCAGCAGCAGCAGCAGCAGCAGCAACAGCAGCAGCAGCAACGCTCGTTACAACAGCCCAAACAAAGAAAACAAACAAACGGCAGAATATTAGAAAAGCATGGGTGGGGAAGGGAGCGGGGTCGCAGCGCCATAAAACGTGGGATAAGCGCCAAGGGGGGCGGTGGGGCCAGAGGGGGACGGCATGCTGGGTTGAGTGCTTTAGTTCGTGGCACACAAATGCGCTCTCTCTCTCTCCCTCTCTCTCTCTCTCTCTCTCTCTCTCTCTCTGTTTTCCTTTCATTCTCTCTCCATCTCTCTCTGCTCAAGCTCTGGCTCCGCATTTCTGAGCTTCATGTGTGCCTATGTGTGTGTCTATGTGCGTGTCTGTGTGTCTTTTGGTGTGTGTATTGGTGTAGTAAAACGGGTTTTGAGTTGGCTTTTGCCGCTGCTGCCAGTGTTGCCAACTGGCGGTTAAAGTTTGAAATAAGCTTAAAGTAGCTAAAAATGTTGTGAATAAATAAATATGGAATAATGTTGGAATAAATAATGACTATTAAATAATAATTTACAATAAATTATAAAGTACATGAGCTTAAAGTAGATAAATACTGTTAATAAATAAATATGGAATAATGTTGTAATAAATAATGCTTATTAAATAATAATTAACAAACAAAAAACTATAAAATAGATGAGCTTAAAATAGCTAAATACTGTTCATAAATAAATATAGAATAATATTGTAATAAACATTGATCAATAAACAATAAATAATAAAATAATTGATAATAATAATGAAAAAAGATTGTTAGTAAAAATGCTCATTAAACATAATAAATTAAATATGATATTGTAATAAATTAGACTGATTATAAACAAATAATAATAAAAAAAGAAAATAATATTTAATAAAAAATAAATTAATTAATAAACAGTAATTAATGAATAATAAATAATACAAATTAATTCAGTACTTAGTTTCAGTACACTTAGGCGCGTCTTCAGAATTTGCTTACGCTTAGCGCTCATATGAATCAAATCATTCTCCCCATCTGCCTAGTCAAGCAAATTGTCTGATGCATATCTTCGATTTTTTAATTCGATCGAAACGCAATTCACAGTATCAACAGATAATGTTTGTAAATTTATAACTATGACTGATCTGGTTCTTTACGGTTATCAAGAGAAGGGGGAAGTATCAAAAATCTATAACAAACTTAATCTGCTCACAGCATAGGAGAACCTAAATATCATAAATAATGTTCCTAGAGCTTAGAGTTTGCGAGATCTAGGTGTTTATACAGACGGACATACTGATAACGAACATGGTTGGTTATATTGATTCAGCTTATCGTCCTGATCAAGAATATATATAATTCGTAGGGCCTGCTACGGCTTCTTCTAGATGTTACACAAATTTCTCATTTGCACTAACTTCAAAACCCCCTTTCTACTTTTTTAAAGCACAGAGTCAAAAAATGTTGCATTGGGCATCTGACTGAAAAACAGCTAGATTGCCAACACTGGCTGCTGCTCGCCTGCCGCACTTCCAGTCAGTTGGCCAAGTCAGTTGCTCTTTTGGCTCAGTTAACTCAGAACGTGCCGCGGCGACAATGACAACAACAGCAAATTGCAACGCATAGGAAAAGTTGTGGTAGAACAACATAACGGGTTAGTGAGACGCTGACGCAGGACTTGCAACATCCATATAGCCAAATACATATAGAAAATAAACGGATATATAGATGTATATATATATGTATGTGACAAATCTAATCGGAATAATGGAGGCAGCTGTTGCTTGTGTGTGTTATGTAAATGTCAAAATTCAAAAGCTGCCCGTGTCTCTTGGTTACCAATAAGATTTAATGCCGTAACTACGTGTGTGTGTGTGTGTGTGTATATATATTTATATATATGTGTGTGTATTGAAATGTCAGAATTGGCTTTAGCTTCAGTGCTGCGTCATTTGCTGCTCGAAATTCTTGCTTTCTTCAAGTGTTTGCAAACGTTTCATCGGCCTTAACTAACTGTCTACAGTCTCAGCCTCAACCTCAGCCTACGTCCCTGCCCCCGACCCCTCCCTCCCCCTTGCCTCTTCACTTTTCAATTGAAACACAAAACGCACTTGGCTCAATTCCTACGCGTTTTATCCCTCTGGCATCTGGCAACAACAACAGCAACAAAAGTAACAACTTTACAGTCCATACACCTACTTAAAAATTTAGAAAGTTGCTTGTCTGCCAGAGTCAAGTCTCTTTTTCTTGGCTTGGCTTTCATTTCTTTGACTTGAGACCCAAGTCTTGTCTTCTCTCATAACACACACACACACACACACACACACACACACACACACTCACACTCTTTGGTGTGTATGCGTACTTGCTTCCCTTTTTGGCTTACCTCACTCTCTGCATTCTTTTACCAGCTGGTTCAGCTATTCGCTCCGCTTACTAATTGTTATACCCATTGTATAAGCCAAAGGGGTCTTACAAAGCTATGCAACGCAACAAAAACAAAGTCTGCCATAGATCTTGGGCTTTATAATATCTAGCTAGCTCAATTTTGGCATGTATATAGCTATATACCAACTGCAACGGAATTTTATTGTACATATCGAATACCCTGCGATACTACTCCGCAAATCGTGAAAAACCCTAGATCTTGGGCTCCATGATAACTAGCTAGCTGAAGTTTTGTATACATATAGCTATATGCCAACTGCAACCGAATTTTATTTTATGTTTCGAATACAAACTGTACTTAATATATAATCTCAAAAGAGTATTTACAGAGTATTATACCGTTCACAATTGTAATTTCTGCTGTTCCAAGTTTTCGGGCTGCCTGCAGGTATTTTTAATAATTAAAATGAATTCCATTCGCATTAAGCGACGAACTGTAATAAATATTCTCATAGTTTTTTTAGAACTTGGGCAACAACCGGTTTTCAGTATGGCATTATTTTATATTTTTAATAATCTCAATTATTGTTTCTCATGTGTTTACGATTTGAATAAATCTTTATAAAGTTAACGTTTTCAAATGCACGCTCACATTATTTATAGCCCCATTGTTTGGGAGAAACACACGTTCCATGACCTAACTTACTAAAACTTTGCATTTTCGAGAGTATTACCTAAATATATGCGCATTCACTTTTAATATAGCCTCCTATATAGTCGATACCTGAACAATTAAGTGCTGCTTATAGCGTCATCAATTAACAATCGGATTCTGTAGTTTGCTCATATAATTTACATAGAAGTCCATGTAATTAACCTAATGAGCATTAGTCACTAGGCCAACAAGTGTTTCGATTTTAGAAATACTGGAAATAGACGGCAAATAATTTTGCATATATTCCTCAATTTGCTTATTTAAATATTTCTATATTTTATAGTATTTCTGGAATTCTTTGTTTCGCTTCTAAAGATATTTATTTCAATTTGGTTGTATACCAATTTTCATTTATACTCCAACAAATGTTTAAAGTACGATTCTGCACTGAACTTGAATCTGATTGAACTTTTTATGAGCTTTTTACGAGTTGTGCAACAACTAAATTACCTAGATCTGTCGAGGGTTTGATTTGAATTTGAATACAATTTGCATATCTAACAGGCATGAATGGAATTGAATTCAATTGAATGGTACCCTGCAATTAAATAATGGTATATTCAGTTTGTGTGGCTTTAAGTAGGGATAATCCCTCCATAATACCAATATTAGCCCTAGAATCTACATTTTTCGACCAAATGGTGTCATGTTTGGTTTTTTCTGCACCATTTTGCAATACAATTTGTTTACGCATCAATTCTAACAATTTAAAAATTAAAAATTTTTTTCGAAAATTGCATATTTTTTAAGGGGGACTACTTAAAATTTTTGTAAAAATTTTAAAATTTTTTTGCCTCGATTTTTTACTTGAATTTTAATTTTGAACTCAAATGATTAAGAAAAAACCACGCCGCTTGAAAATCGGTTGAGTTTTGGTAAAGTTATGCGGGTTCAAAGTTCAACAAAAATGGCTTTTTACGTTTAAGGAGTGATATTCCCCTATTATACAGACATTGGTTCTAATATCTAAATTTTTTATTGAGTAAATCGACTTCTTCCTCTGTCGGTTGCGTCCGACTGTAGCCTTGCACTCCGAGTTTTATACTATGCGTGTGGGCAGCAAATTGAATCACGTCTGCCCCAATGAAAATCCATAAAAAAACTAAATAAATAATCCCATTTGGCTTGTTGTTTATCGCTCTTTTTCTATAACATAATTTCAGTTATTTTTATAACCCGCAAATGGCCGTCTAGCTGGAAAACGGTTATTAAAAACGCCATAACCCGCCGACGCGTCGGAGCTGAAACCGAAAACGAGTCGAAAACTACAACCGAAATTGAAACCGAAGCCAACCGCAAAACTTGCATTAAAACGTCCACTGACATCCACAGCAACAAAGAACAAAAGAAATAGAGAACAGAGAACAGAGCAAAGGGAGAGAGCAATAACAGTAACCGCAACTGTCGTAAAAGCCAAAAAATAGTACAAAACTCATTTCGTCCTTGGCATTTGAACTGCAAGCAGAAGAAGCAGAAAAAGAACAATAAGAAGAAGCAGCCACTGAAGACGCGCAAAGCGAAACGAAATTTTTATTGACAAATTTCTTTATTGACCCCCCGTCGGATAAGTAACAGCAGACCCCTCCATCCCTACCTCCCTCCGATACGCACCAGCCAAGGCAGAATCCTGGCGCATCGACATCAACACCACAGCAGCAGCAACGGCGCCAGCAGCAGCGCACCTCCCGGCAGCGCTGTCGGCAGCGGCGTTGGCAGCGTCCCCGTCATCATGGAGGGGCCCGAGGTGACGTTCCTCTTCCAATTCGGCAGCGCACGGGATGCAGTCTGTGTGCCAGCGAATGCGCTGACGTTGAAGTCCCTCAAGGATTTGGCTTGCGACTTTATAAACACCAAGGTAAGTGGTTGATCCAAGGGGGAGTGGCAGTAGGAGATAATAGGAGAATAGGACAGATGGGGAAAGAAGGATGTAGAAGTGAGAAGGTTGTGATTTAGGATTAAGCATAGAATGGGTAGAGAGGAAGAAGCTAGTAATAAGTTGATGTAGAATTATAATGGAAAAAGGTGTTAGTAAGATAGATCTGAGGTGGGAGAGGGACTGGGACAGAGAGGTGAAAAGGGATGGGTAAGAAAATAGGTAGAACAGTATGATGAAAGGAAGAGTACAATAAGAATAACTAGCAGATGAAAAGGAAGGAAAGGAACAAGAAGTTAGGTCGAAAGTAAAGAGGAAGGGAATATAAAATATAAAGGAAACAGAGAAAATTGGTAAGGAAGCAGCTATGTTAGAAGAAATGTAGGTCTTACTTTTGAACTAGGACGAATGGGAAACTAATAAAGGGATGAATTATGAGTGGGTTAGGAGAACATTCGGACATAATTAGGAAAGGTCATAAGACAACTAATGAATATAAAGTGAGAGGTAGGAAAGGAATGAGTTAAAAGTATGAAGCAAGTTAGAAGTAAGCAAAGAGAGGGAGAGAGAAAAAGTGGAGGAGGGGTGAAAGGTAAATAATAAATAGAAGTAGGTTAGGAAAATACTATGAGAGAGCTAGGACTAAATAGGATGATCAGTGAAGTTAACTGAAAATTAGCTAATTTAGTAATATGTATATGGATGGGAGAAGAGAACCATAAGGAAACGGGAAGGCAGATAATAAGAAGGAATCAAGGAAAAAAAGGGCACACACTTGTAGGGTGATAAAAGTAACGGTGAAGGTGGAACGTAGAAGGTGGTGAGATGGTGAGGTCAAACTGCGCTACGAATAAGCTCAGGGAATATTAGGACCGACCTAAAAGGTCCCTATGAGAAAGGTAAAGGTAGAGAAGAACCCCCTGAGTGGGGAAGGAGGAAAGATTCAGGTAGGCATGATGGCAAATTGACGTGGAAGTGAGCTGGAAGTCAACTGGAAGTGGGTGGGGGCAGCGTTATCTTCGATGCCTTAAATAGGTCACCATCTGTTAGCTTAATTATGCAAAGGCCAAAGCTAGACTAGACCAAGTCAATATTTTCGCTGTGCGCGCAAGCGGAACATGGTCAAGTCAACAGGGCAATAGTTAAGTCCCTGGTGGTATCCTTACGCCTCATAGACTTCAATATTTACTTCTGTTTCAGTTTCTCTGTCTCTGTGTGTGTACCTAATAAATTTATGTGCGCACAATAATTGCTTAATTTCATTAAGTAAGTCCGACTTCTTGCATAACACACACGATATATTATCAGATAGATGTACACTTAGAAAATGGCAAAATGTTTTAGTCTACAAAATAAAGCTCTTAGATTAATTTTGTTTTCTAACAGAGCTTACAAGTTCAAGAAATAGAATACTATGCTCGTAATAAATCTAAATCGTCTTGAATTTTGAATATAGAATTTCGTAGACCAAAAACTTTCGGGATCATAAAGCTTTTGACAACGGAAATTCTTGATTTTTCTCTCAGTGTATGTATATTGGTATATGCGTAGTTATCCATGACCAATTCAATTAACCAACTAGCAGCTGCTTCTTCTAGTTCTGCTTGCCTTCTCGACTCCTTTGTGGCACGTTCTGTGGTCATTGTGGCAACTCTGGCTTTGTGGCGCTTTGACAGCTGCTTCCGCGCCACACAAGTATCAATTTTCAATGTCCACATCAGTCATATTGACTCTGCGGGAATTTTAAGTGATTTCGGCTTGGTTTTCGCCAATCAATCTAAATAAATTATCATATTGTTACAAATTTTAGTTATAGGTGCCTAAAGCAGAGCCCATAAAGTCTACAAATGCTTCTCCCACCATTTGAAAGCTGAGATCTAGGTATTTAGTAGAGCTAGAGTTATGAAATTTGGTATGTAAATGTAGATATACAAGCTACTCATGGAGTTTGTTTTAAATTTAAGAAATCATTTAACACTAGAAGGTAAATCCATTAAAATGTTATAGTGGGAGCAAGTTTAGCTGTTTATTAAATCTGATTAAAAGTTCTATTATTTGGAGATTATAAATTATAAATAAAAATTCTTATACATATATTATTGACAAAGTTCTCGATAACATTTTAGTTATATCTTATTTATATAAAAAAGTTTCGGGAAAAAACCACCCCGTTTATCGTTACCCATATTTTGTAATTTTAATTAAATTCTGGCGATAAGCCTAATTGGTTTTAGGTAGTGTGATATGAACTGAGGCAAACATTTGGTTAATGAACAAGAATATGTGTTAGTTCCTGCCAATATGCCAATTCTTATCGGCCAATCAATTAAGATATGATAGCACACATGGAGACATCTGTTCGATAATGGGGCATATGCAAAATGAGCGTAAACTATAGCGAGATTTCAAGGTGTATATTATCTATTATCTATCACAGATACCAGATAACGGACTTACGTATCTATCGGAGCGCATTCTCCTCTTCGTGCACGACTACAGCACTCCCAATGTGCTGCATATAATCAATTCAGCAGCGGAAGTCGTGGACGAGACCCTGGTGGAAATTGTATTGACTGCCAGCCGTAAGTAATACACTCAGAGAAAAAATCAGAAAATCAGAGAAAAAATCAATCGAAATTGGATAAAAAACCTACGCTGTTGAGGAAAGAAAACACATTTTAAATTTAACGTAACCCTGTTAACTTTAATATTTAAATAAATAATCGATACAAAATAAATTTATAAATAATATTTATCGATATAAGGAATTTTGCTGTTAATCAACACTGTCTGTTAATAAGAGACGCCCAAAGGAATGCTGATGAAATTGTATTTTTGCTCTTATTGAACTTCACTTAAAAGCATACATATATAATCTTCATTTTAAGTACGTTTAGGATATTCTAAATATATTCAACATTATTTAAACATTTATTTCTAAAATTAATTTATTTTTAGACTTAAAACTATCCCCATTGGTTTGTAAATCAATTCAGTTTATTCTTAAATTCACCCTAAAATATCAAGTAGGAAACCTAATAGAAATGTTGCAATAGATTGAATTGATCTTTTCTCTGAGTGTTTATATATAAATATTGTACTATTGTTAGAGAACCCATGTCATAACGCTGATATATCCTTGTCAAACAGCTATACTATATCCGACATCGGAAATGCCAACGCTGAAGCCTCACAGCCTCAATGTGCATTCCTACAAGGCGCCCACATTCTGTGATTTCTGTGGCGAGATGTTGTTCGGTCTGGTGCGTCAAGGACTCAAATGTGATGGTATGTAAACCCCCCCCCACGGAGAGAGAGAGGGAGAGCAATAAAGAGAGAGATAGGGAGAGAGCTATCGAAACTAACTTGCGGCATTTGCCCCACAGGCTGCGGTCAGAACTATCACAAGCGTTGCGTGGTCAAAATTCCCAACAACTGCAATCGCTCCTCAGATGCCAGCTCCAGGCGCTCCTTCACCCTCCATCCGCCCCGGAGTCCGTCCGGAAGTTCGCAGCAGTCGCTGGTGTCCAACGAGGAGTCCACGGGTCGTCACGACTCCAGCAGCTCACTGGTAAAACGCATGTCGGAACTTATGAATGATATGATAAAGCACTAATTAAGTTCAGACGAAGAAGAAGACGAATACGAACTGACGGACCATACATTAATTATAATTAACAATTATTAAATTGCTAATTATATTTAATAATTATGAAATTATTAATCATTATAAGCATTATTGAAGGTATGCGGGTTTTCCTACGAGTATTTCCCAATTTTATTACTGATTTAATTTACTGCATTTATTGTGCTATATTCTATTCATTTAATAACATTACTCATTACAATTTTTTATTTATTTTTGTATTATTTTTATATAAATAAAGTTTCATTATACTGAATTAATATCATATTTCATGGCTTTTATTGATAGATTTAAATACTCGTAGGAGCAGATTTTGTAATCTAAGGCTAGAGTTTAAAATAAGAATATTTGCGATTGGGAAAAAAAAGCTCATAGAATTGATATCGTATTTTAGCTAGAATTTAAGCAAAGTCCGCATTTACACGATTCAATTTTTTATACAATCTTGTCGCACTTACACGGTGAATTTTTTTAATGAAGTTCTTTCATGAAGTTTTGCTCACAATTATTTTAATATTATACTATAAAATAGATTTGATATGTTCGAAAACCTTATAACTGCCATAACTGCTTATCGATAACTTATTTGCCTACATGCAACCCTGTGCTTAAAAGCTTGCAACTCTGTGTTTGCAAACAATCGGAATAAGGCCAAGCAAAATAAGAAAAATGCTGTTCAGTTTCACTCCTTCACAAAAATCAGAATAATCATGAACAAATATCATCGAGTAAATGCGGACTAAGATTTTTTGATTTTAGAAAATTTATTGACGTAATACTTCTACCGTATTTTAGAACATACCGGGATATACCTCGCGACATCAGCGCACGCACTCGTCGAGCAGCCGGAACGGATTGATGGTACTCCGCATACCCCATACGTTCATGGTGCACACCTACGGAATACCCACAGTGTGCCAGCTGTGCAAGAAGCTGCTGAAGGGTCTGTTCAAGCAGGGACTACAGTGCAAGGACTGCCAGTACAATACGCACAAGAAGTGCATGGAGAAGGTGCCGCAGGACTGCACGGGGGAAACGCAGCTGAGCCAATTGCAGGCGGAGATAAACGACGGAACGCCTCGCAAGGAGCGGGATAATTTCTTCCGTGAGGAGTTCGACGACAGCGACTTTGAGGACGGTCCTACCTCACAGGCGGATTTGATGAAGTATCATAAGGGCATGGGAGGCATTAATCTGGTGGCTGGACGACCACGTGAAGCGCCCAAGGCGTTGACGAATGCACAGAACTCTCCGCCGGAGCTGGTGAATGGGGGCATGGATGATGGTAGCACTGGTACCGACACCAAGTCCAGCGACGGCCAATCGGAGCAGTCGCAATCCTCAGCATCCTCCTCGCCCAGTGCCAACATTCCCCTCATGCGCATCGTCCAATCCGTTAAGCACACCAAGAAACGCGGCGGACAAGCTCTGAAGGAGGGCTGGATGGTGCACTACACCTCGGTGGATAGGGCACTGAAGCGTTACTTCTGGCGCCTCGACTCCAAGACCATAACGCTCTTCATCTCGGAGCAGGGCAGCAAATACCACAAGGAGCTGCCCCTGGCCGAGCTGCTATCAATAGAAACCCATCGAGATCCCAGACCCGATACCAACTACTGCTTTGAACTCTGCCTTCCCAACATCAGCTACTACGTGGGCCAGGACCCCCAACTAGGTGAGGAGCAGGCTGTCCGACTGCCACCACCAGACAGCGGCATCGGCAGCGACATTGCCAAGAGCTGGGAGACGAGCATACGGCAGGCCTACATGCACGTGACAAACACACGTAAGTCGCCTAATCTATAACGATAACAATCACAGAATTTAAACGAGAAGGTCGCAAAAGGTCGACAAAATAATTTACCCGGCAAAGGTCATAGTTCATTTGAAATAAAGATTTAAAATGAATTCGGCAAAATTATTTATAACAATATAATTATTTTATTTTTTTTTTTTTTTTTTTTGTGAAAATATAAAAATTTTTATTATACTATATTTTATGGTATACTATTACTGTTATGTGTAGTAATTTGCACCATAGTGATGTGGATAATAATAATGGTGATAATATAATTATTCGTTTGCAAACAAACACAAACCTTGTTCGACCTAAAAATGACCTACAAATTTGTTCAAAATATTATTCACTTTCAACCTCATATTTTATTGTGTTGCTCCATTTCCTAATTCCTATTTTTATGTATTTTCAGAATGCTGCGAATCGGAGGAGCAAATCCAGGACATGGGCCAGCTGTACCAGATCTTTCCGGACGAGGTGCTTGGCTCCGGTCAATTCGGCGTCGTCTATGGCGGCGTGCACAAGAAGACGAAGCGCGAGGTCGCGATAAAAGTTATCGATAAGCTGCGCTTTCCCACCAAGCAGGAGGCGCAGCTGAAGAACGAGGTTGCCATACTTCAGAATATCACGCATTGCGGCGTGGTGAATCTGGAGCGAATGTTCGAGACGCCGGAACGCATCTTTGTGGTCATGGAGAAGCTGAAGGGGGACATGCTGGAGATGATACTCTCCCATGCGCGTGGACGACTCAGTGAGCGGGTGACCAAGTTCCTGATCACACAAATCCTCATCGCTCTCAAGTATCTGCACTCGCAGAACATTGTACACTGTGATCTGAAGCCGGAGAATGTGCTGCTCTCCTCGGACGCCGAGTTCCCCCAGGTGAAGCTCTGTGATTTCGGCTATGCCCGCATCATTGGCGAGAAATCCTTTCGACGCTCGGTGGTGGGCACACCCGCCTATCTGGCACCCGAAGTACTACGGAACAAGGGGTATAACCGCTCCTTGGACATGTGGAGCGTGGGCGTCATCATCTACGTGAGTCTTAGCGGCACTTTTCCTTTCAACGAGGAGGAGGACATCAACGATCAGATACAGAATGCCGCCTTCATGTACCCACCCAATCCCTGGAAGGAGATCTCCTCAAATGGTGAGTTTTACATCCATTTACAGCTGCGAAGCTATCGATGGCAGATTCGATATTATCAATGTTTATTAGAACTCTCTGATATTTAGAAGTATAGGGTATAGCAGTATTAAAATTAATATTAATATTCGAATTTCCTTTTTTCCTATAGCCATTGACCTCATCAACAATCTGCTGCAGGTGAAGCAGCGCAAGCGCTACACGTGCGACAAGAGCCTGATGCACTATTGGCTGCAGGACAAGCAGACCTATCGGGATCTGCGGAATCTGGAGACGCAGGTGGGACTGGGAAGGTATTTGACGCACGAGTCGGATGACCTTCGCTGGGACAGCGTGGGCGACATTTGACCTGGCCCCGAGCCGCCCAACCATACCGAACTGATGCACAGTCACAGCCTGCCCCGTACGGATAACTACAGTCTGGCATCTCCGACGAATTGCGCCGGATGTCATCGGCTCTCGTCCGGATCGCCGAAGGCGGAGGCCATTGGCGATAAGGCGCTCAAGTGGATGCGTTTCCATCTCTGCAAGCACATCAAATAGCGCTAAATATCGCATAATACATATACATAATTCCCTCTTTTCGATATTCGTCAGACTGTAAACTATGGAAATTTTTTTAATATTAAGCACCGAAACTTGAGTTGAACATTTTTGAAACAATTTTGAAAACGTTTTAATGTCATTACTGCTTGCTCGATGTTGATATGAATCTAAATACTATAAATATACACAAATCTAAAGCTAAATCTCAAGATTTAGCTTGAAATATATTTCCTACGCTTTTCCGGGTTAACACTTTGATAAATCAACTGAACTTTCTGTGCTAAAATTTTCTTAAGAATCAAAACTAGCATAATACCAGTTTATAGCTTAAATAAAACTTATGAATTACAAACAAACTGTATCGGATTCGAATAATTGTCTATAAAGGGATGGTTCTATTGGGGGATTTTAAAATTTTAAACTGTGCTTTTTATTTCATATTGGAAATCAAATGAATTTGCGTTCATCCAAGGTATTTGTGCAGAATGCCGATATATCATATGCAAAAACCTACTACAGGGTCTTATACTGGCGATTGCACCCGCCTGTAAGTTTTTTAATCGAATTCAAAAATTGTTCTATAGATTTTTCACTAAATTTGATGCAGCCAAATATTAAAATATTATTTTATAAATTAATTGTTGTTAATTATTTAAAAAAAAAATTGGTAACTCTAATAGATTGCAATTTTTTATTAATTTTATATAAGAAATTTATTTCCGTTTATTTAAAAATTTTATCATTTATTTTAATAATAACAATTTTTTATTACTTAAAATTAATTACTTGTTTATTAATTGTTGTAAAATAGTCCTTAATAGACCATAATTTTTTCAAAATTAATGATGCCAAAAAATGTTTGCTAATTTTTCACAAAGTAACCAGAATGGGCGGAGCAGATCAGTCGGACGGGCCCGACTGTCTTATACCCTGTGCCACAGCTCGCGCTGCGCGCTCGCAAATACAGTTTATAATTTAAATATAATTTAATTGATTTATAAAGAATTGTATGGGCGCGCTTTGTTTCGTTTATGTCTTTTGTGTTTATTAACCGATTTTAATGCGCTTTTCAAGATAGGTTAATATAACAGAAAAGAGTTTATGTTCCAAAATAACAACATTCTATGTTCAATATTACGCTTGCTATTTAACTTTGTATGTTCAAATGTTTTCACAATCGCACAATTGCCCAGCAACGTGCTTGGTATCGCCATCTCGCTCGCACACTATTTCCAAGCGTAAGGCGGTAGAGCTGCAACTGCGTGTGCATGCAGTATTACGGCGCTTATATCTCCTTTGTTTATCAACCGATTTCAATGCGCTTTTTAGGACAGTTAAATATAATATAAGAGAATATATATTCAACAATAACAACATTCTATGATTACTATTACGCTTCTTTCTGAACTTCTAAGTTCAACTATTGTGAAGCTTATATCTCCTGTGTTTCTTGACCGATTTTAATGCGCTTTTTAGGATATTTAAATACAGTATAAGAGAGTTTATGTTCCAAATAACAACCTTCTATGTTTAATACTACGCTTGTTATTCAACTTTTTGTGTTAAAAATTCGAGGTTATGTGAGTTTTATTGATTTTTGGGCGTAAAGGGGGCGTGGCATCAACGATTTGAAATAAACTTGATCTGCGTATTGAATACACCTACCGATAGCAACCAAAACGGCATCTCTAGCTTTTGTAGTTTCCGAAATCGACGCGTTCATACAAACGCACAGACAGACAGACAGACAGACAGACGGACATGGCTATATCGACTCAGCTCGTCTCCCTGATCAAGAATATATATAGTTTGTGGGGTCTGCCACGCCTCCTTCTGCCTGTTACATACATTCTGACAAAGTTATTAACCCTGTTTTCCCATTTTTCAATGGGCACAGGGTATAAAAAATTCGCTATATATTTTCAAATTCATTATACCCTGTACCCATTGAAAATGGGAAAAACAGGGTTAATAACTTTGTGCGAATGTATGTAACAGGCAGAAGGAGGCGTGGCAGACCCCACAAAGTATATATATTTTTATATGGAATACATATTAAAATATTAGTTTAAAACTTAATTGATACAAATTAATGTAGAATTTTAATTACATTCATCCGAAAATTACTTAATTTTTTTCACAAAGCAAAAAATAACTTTAAAATTAATTAATATTAATTACATAAATTTATTTCATTTCCATTCATAAATCTAAATTGACTATTATCACTTATAAATAAAAACAATTTAAAATAATGATATTATTAATTAATTTCATTTTTTAGTTAATAGATGTAAATTAATTATAAAATCCCGCGAAACGCATTCAGTGATATGCTTAGTAAATTGTGTGATAAATTCTTGTTTATCTGTGCCACAAAATCGCTGTCAATCCGCCGCAGTCAGTGGCATGCAACGGCTGACACCCTTTCTAGAATTTCTCGAATTTAGCCAGAGCTTAAGCTTGAGCTTTAGTTGCGGCACGACAACCGACAGAACAAGATGCAATATCTGCTGACTAAGCTCTGCCTGCTGCTGGCTTTGGGGCATTTTAGCATTACGGAATGGGTGGAAATATCCAAATCCAAATCTCAGTCACAATCTCCATCCAAATCGAAGCCTGATGAAAAGAGCCTGGAGCTGAGCACGCCCAGTTCGGTATGGCTGGAGTACCAGAGGGAGCGTTTCGGCTACAGTAATCCCCTGGTGGTCAGCCAGGCGGGGGGGCTGAGGAACAGCGCCCAGATCATCGTTTCCAATCACAGCCAGAGTCAGATTATACATGCCAGAACCAAGCTGTTGATCGGCAGCTCCAGCAGCGCTCCGCCGGATGTCGAAGTTGTTGTTACGCCGGAGACCACGTCACGCCGGCACTCCGGTGGCGGTGAGGAAGGGGAGAGCGGGGAGTACACGGACACCGCCACAGAGCAGGCGGAGCTGGAGGATGAGGATTCGCTAATGCCCAGCATGCAGGGCTTTCTAAAATTCCTCAAAACCATGCAGATTAGTTGGCTTAAGAAGTCTGCTTTGAGTTTTGAGAAGAAAATTAAACTGCTTACAAATCTGCGCGATAATCTCATGAAAGTAATTGGTATGTACAGATGACAAATGATGGCTTCAATTACTCATATTTTTTCACTTAGAGGAACAGTTCTCGGTGCTGTGGCAGCCAACGGAGCGGCAACGACGCAGGCGTCGCGGTCTCTTGGAAGACTCGAATATAGAATTTCCACCGGAAGCCGCTTTTCTGAGCATTAATTTCCTAACATTCGCGGTTTTTCTCATCAAACTGGTGCTGGTAAGCGCATACACTATAATAAACAATTTATATTTTTAATAATATTTGAAATTTGCAGCAAGTTGTGCAGATTGTTAAAAGCAAACATTACAATTTCACCGGTTTTAACATCAACACAGAAGTCGTCAGAGCTCCAGGCAAATGAAAACCAGTATTTTTTCAAATTTAGCGCGCAATGCAGCGATTGGCAACTCGGTTCCGCTATTGTGAAACAGTTGGCAGCTCTGTGTTTTTCATAGGTGGCAACGACAAGATGCTAATTTTTTTTGTTTTCTCCAAATACTTTTACTTATTTTTAACAACAACAAAATACAACAAATTATTTTCAAATCAGTAATTAGAACTATACACATGCACAATATTATTTTAATAATTTTTTTATATATTTTTAAATATAGCGGGCCTTGCAATCGTTGGCAATTCATGTCGTGATTTCCCAGTACTGACAATATAGTGAACAAATCGCGTTTGTATTCTCTTTTCTTTAATTAAAATAAAATAATTAAAGCGAAACTAGTAATTGAAACTGTTCTTAAATACAATAAAAATAAATTTTACTTGAGCTGAAATTATTTAAAAACACACTTCAATTTTTATTATTTACTGAAAGTATTTTTTTAAATTTGGCGGGCGTTGCAATCGTTGGCAATTCCGGTGGCGTTTTGTTAACAGTCTGGCAGCACTGTTGTTTGTCAGCTGTTTGAATTTCCACACGTGCAACAGCGCGTCTTTTATTTCGTGTTTTCTTTTGTTTTCTTTGATAAAAGCTGTGAAATGGAAAATGAAGCTGAAGTTGATAATGTGCTCAAACGCAAGAACGATGAAGTTATACCCACATTGCGTAAGTGCATGAAATAGATCTGGATATAGATGTGAATATAATTTCTGATATCTGAATTTTCCAGTGAATTTTCAGAACGGTTCGCTGAAAGGAACAGCGGAGTTTGCCTTGACGGAGAAGAAGGCGGTGGTGCTGACCGAGAACAATACCTATACAGGCGATGTGGAGGCGGGGCAGGAAGAGGAGTATGCAACCTATATGTGTGTGAGGAACAAGCAGACCAATAAGGTTACAATTGTGCCCGTCCAGAGGGCGCTGCTGACCAACACCATCTACGAGGAGCTGGAGGAGAACATGACCATACCGACCATGAGCAAGGAGATCGCGGTAAACAAGCTGATGAAGGACTTCGGAGGTCGCAAGGCCCTGCGCTACTTCACCAACCGCCAGGATTTGATGGTCAATGTGGATGTAGTGCGCAAGGACCTCGACGAAACCGTCAACGCCACCATCAACAACGAGGAGGTGGAGGAGGGGGAGATAGTCACACCCGATCAGAACCTCAACAACGCCGAATACCTGGCCAGCATCACGCCCCCCCACGACAAGAACGCCCAAAAGATCAGCGACGTCTACAACGTGGCCGACGTAGTGCCTCAGACCATCCTGGACCGCCTCGATGCGGAGGCGGAGAGCGTGTACGCCGCCGCCCTAGAGTCCCTGCCGTAAGTGTATATATGTGTCTATATATTGGAAGTACCGATTTCATCCGTTTTTTTTTTTTAATAACTACTCAATCTTAGATATATTGATAGAATTGATTGTTATACTGGGCGTACCAAATTTCTCCGTTTTCCAAAAATAACTCCTTTTAAATATTGAAAGGATTGATTGTTATTATATAGAACATTGATGTTGAGTATCATATCTATATATTAGAAATACCGATTTCATCTAATTTTAACAAAATAGTTCTTACTGTTAAAAAATATTGAAACAAAACAGGGATTCTAAATATATAGTATATTGGAAGTACCGATTTTATCCGTTTGTAAAAATTAACTATTTTATTATAGTATAGTTTATTGGGTGTACCCATTTGGCGCATTCTACCACAATCTCAAGTGGAACGAAATCATGCAATATTGCTTCATCAATAACTTCTGTGTTATTGAACCGATTTCAATGCGCTCTTAGGGCTAGATAAATATTATGATAAAGCGTATGCATTTTGAATAACAACCCATTATGTTCAATATCACGCCAGTTTTTTTATTTTTAACGTACGCTGGGTATAATAACGGGAACAAACTAACCCATTATACTGCGTATGACCAGCATCTAATGGCACTCTCAATTTTTCAGCATCGATTCGGAGTACCTGCGGGAGTGCATCAAGAAAATACAGGAGAAGGATCTGACGTCCAAGCATGACGTGCTGAAGATCAAGCTGATCATCTACATGGACGCGCTGCAGGCTCTGATCATGATGCGGAAGCGGCAGATGAAGCACGCGGAACTCTCCCGCATTACGGAGAAGGTGGAGAACGATATACGGCATCGGTTCGCAGATCCCAAAGTGGCCAAGTCCTGCACCCGCACCAACTTCAGCGCGGAGAAAGCCCTGACGCACTTCATCGTGCTCGCGCTGCTCATCAGCGACAACTTCGAGGTGGACGCCAATGTGCTCTCCCGCTGCCTCCATACCACTAAGCAGCGCATCGTCAGCTACGCCCACATCGTCAACGCCCTTCCCAAATCCCGCTCGGATTTCCTCACCCTCAGGCTGCCCAGCACGGTGCCCGCTCTGAAGAAAGCGCGAGGTTTTAAGGGCAAAAAATAAATTAATCTTACTTTTGACCGCAAATAAACTAGATTTAATATATGAATAAATTTACTACATTAATTTGACTACCGAAAAGTTGTTGGGACACCCTGTATTGGCACAGTAGTAGCTGCATCGATCGGAGAAACCTCGTAGTTTCAAGGGGAAACAAATTAATTAATTTAAGTAAACCATATTTAATTTTTTAGCTAATTTTTTTGAGTTTATTTGCATAAAATAATTCGTAACCCTGTATTAACCATTGAGTTTAAGGCTGGCAGTTTCAAGGAAAAAATATAGTTTCAATATAATTCTTACATTAAACTGCATTTTATTAATTTATTGAATTTTATCAAATATTACAAAATGATTCGTTTCAGTCGGAAAGTTAGTCGAGACACCCTGTGTTGATTGTAGCAGCTGCATCGATTAAGGGCAAACAGTGGGTCAAATGTAGTACAATTAATGAAAAAAAATATTTGTTTAATTTTTTTTTTTTGTAAATTATTTTATTCGAAAATCTTAACTTTCATTATTGGTCGCAGCACAAGCTGAGCCACCCTGTATTGACTGCAGTAGCTGCATCGATTAAACAAGTTTCGGGCCCCTTTAAATTCAAGGCCAAACGAAGTGCCCAAAATGCGCAGTACAGTAAACACCCGCTATGCCGCACATTGATTTCTAAATATTTATTTAATTTGTATACGATGATATATCGAAATTGAGGATTTCCGCCTTGTTGCACATTTTTATATGAGCATATTTATATAATTCCATATAATCGATGTCTGCTGTTGTTATTGTTACACATGTGATTTTATTGGATTTTTGCTTGAAACAGAAATCGTGAGTAACAATTTGTTATTCATATTTTAGTAAATAATACGTGTCGAAGCTAAAGTTGGAAATTTCTTTTCTGCTCTGGCCGTTGTTCGTCATTGTATGATTGTGTGTGTGTTAGCTGAAAATAGAAAATATGCTTATTATTATAAATAATATTATTATTTTATTTGTACTTACACTTTAGAGCTAAACGCTGCAAGGCAATCTTGTTATTCCCTCTGGTGTTAACTAGTGTTAGTTTTCAATAAATTAGTTGAATAAATCGAAATAGGAATTTTCTGCATTGTTGCCAATTTTCACAAGCAAAAGCTGGAAATTTCTGCAGACTGGAAAGTTGTTGTGCTGCTTCTTGTATGTGTTAGCTAAAAATAGGAAATAAATATCATTATTTTTATTAATATTAATATTATTATAATTTTTTACCTACAGACTTTAGAGCAGCGTTTAGCAAGGCAATCTTGTTGTTCCCTACCCCCGTTGTTAGATTTTAATTTAATTTTTTAAGTGATTTTTGTTGTATATTTTTTTCTGATAGTTCTGAACGTTGTGAAGGTTTTGGAACCCTAGACGGCCAGCCCGAAGACGGAGACGATGCAGTACATGGTCTTGTTCTCCCAGCGGACAGTGCAGCTGCCGTCGGTGTCGTTGTTCCAGTAACAGGAGGAGGCGGTGTGCAGGCCGGCGCCGTTCTTCTGCATGATCATGGCGGTTACGATATACTTGTAGGGCTTCTGCTCCTTGGTGAGTACCGTTAAACAGTTCTCCACGACCTGGCCGGTCCAGTTGTTGACCTTATCGTGCTGGTAGGCGTTGCCCCCGATGGTCGTCTCGATCGCCTCCTTGATGGTCTTGCTCACGTCGTCCACTATGAACTGGCTCTCCTCGCGCGCCTCGTCCATTTCTGATTAATAATTTTATTTATTTTTCTTTCCGCTTCGCTTTGCGTTGCGCGCGAATTTACAGTTATTGCTGGCGTGCTGGGGAAATGCAAAATGTCCGATGAAATCGAGAAATCCGCTTGCCTCGGAGTTAGTCATATGTGAGACAACGGCGTATCGGTTATCGATGCTTGCTTCGAAGTATCGATATGTGGCAATTTACAGTTGCTGTGATTGTGGAAATTGTGCGATAAATTCCAGAAATTCGCTTGCCTCAGAGTTGTTGTAAGTCATATGTGAAGCGACGAAGTATCGATATGCCTGGTTCGTTACAGCATTCTGACAGTATTTAGTCAGCCAACTATGTATCGATTAGAGTTGCTCATCGTAGTTCAAATGCTTGTGCATTTAGTTCATTAGAAATTTTATATCTGTGATTATAATACATAATACTTTTATTTTAATTGGGAAATTAAAAAAAAGCTATTGTCGCAAATTAAAAATTTTTATTATTCATTGGTAAAGGAACCTCATAAGTGAACTTAGTCCCTCTGAATGCAAAAAAATGAACTAAGTCCCAAAATTGAACTACGAACTCTAGCCGTCTGCACTGAACGATACTATTTATCGATAGCAATAAAGTGCACTCCTTATCGCCTTGGCACATTTTGCCATTATACAAAACAAATTATATTTGCAAACATTCTAAATGCAAATATTAATATTGGAACTTCTAATAAATGATAAAGAAGAAATTAACTAAATTATGCTTTCGACTAGTATTTCTGTTGACATTGCTGTTAATATGCCCACAAGAGCAATATTTATAGCGTTTCTCAAACGCCTACGTTTGAAGCAATTTATCAAGCACATTTTTAAGTTAAAATAAACAATTTTAATTATTTAATACACAAGTGCGCATGTACATCGTGTAGTCGGTTACTTTAGCTTGCCAAAGAGCGAATGGGCCACGCAATGGTCCAATTCGGCGACGTAGTCGAAAAGCTCCTCCATGCAGGTCTCTGTGGTCTTGGAGCGCCCGTTAACGCGATCGTTGCATTCCTGGTATTTGCTATATAGGGATTCGATGTGTCCCTTGGCCTGGCAGGAGTCCTGGAAATGAATAAATGGGAATCAATGCGAATTTACATAAACATTTTCAGAGAAAAGCATTAATTTTAAACTCTTCTCTAGGCTTACACGCAGCGTTGCCTGGGGATCCACCAGTTCCGCCTCCTCGTCGTCAGCCCTGACAACGGGGAATCCCATAAATTTCCAGAAAGGCATTTCTTGAGCTAAAAAACTGAAGATTGAAAACTACTCAAGTTGGGGACTTTAAAGTAAGTGCCAGTTAAAATGTATACAGTAACTATATACACAAATATCACTGCGATGCACAGCAAAGCAATTGACAGCGTTTAATAGGGCTAAACTATTGTTTTTATTTATTTTTCCTGATTACCTTTTACAAGTTGTGATGCAACCACCGGAGTATCGAGCTGTCCAAGAACAGATGTCGCAGTCGATAGTTGCTTCAGCTCGATGTATCGATACCAGCGTTGCTTGCGGAAAGAAATCGCAATGTGGGGCAGGGCTGCCATCTTAGCTACTTTGTAGCTAGATCTAACCACCTCTATAACTGCTTAGCTGCTAGTTACGCTTGATTATTTGGACAATATTTAAGAAGAAATAGGGTAATTACTGCATAGCCATTTTTTTTAGTCACTTGCAGACAATTTTGAGCAATTTTAAGCCACTGATTTCTTTAATTTTGTTGACTTGAAAAATCTGTCAGCACTGATGTGGGATAACAAATGTATCGATGCCTAGAAGAAAGCAGCAGTATCGAAATTGACATTAGCATATCGATAGACAAGCGTGAGCACAACACAAATAAAAATGATCAAAAAAATTAATTACGATTTTAAGAAAAGAAACTACGCTACAATTAATACATATGTAATTCAGCGAAATAAAATGGTCCCTTCGATAGCAACGATAGCGATAACTGGTGAAATGCAGCACTGCGCCAGCACAAACTCGTTTCGATATGGAAATCGATACATCGACTACGTTTAATTTACATCTCTCGGAGGCCTCATTTTTTCTGTGTATTTTTATTCGACGATATACGAAAACTTGGTAGACGGAATTCCCGTTAATGCCGTAAGAATTGTTTGTCGAATCAGCAGCGATGCAGCATAAATAATATCGAAACACAATCGAAAAACTGGAATTCATCTGCTCAACATTGAATCAAATTGTTCAGGCATTTGACGGCAGCTAATGATAGATACATATATATAGTATATAAACGTGGGTATCCAAATGGTATAATATCATTATATTAATAATAATAGCAATATTAATTGGCTTGCAGCTACGCAAATGGATCCCAACCACTTGAGCAATGAGGAGGCCTGCTTTGTTGGGGATGCCCAGGCACCACGAAATGGCAACGCCAACAACAACAACAACCTGAGGCACAGAAACTTCAAGCTCATTGCCGATCCGCAGATCCTAAAATACGGCACCAAGATCTATCGCTATGACGGCGTTGTGCCCGGAGATTCCACCTATCCCAACATCACATCGCGGGATCCCCGCAACCCGCTGATACGCATTCGACCCAGGCCCATTGAACCCATGCTGCTGACCGTGCCCAGGCAGGAGAACCGAGACATCCAATATTATCAGTTCATTTATTAATAAAAATCCCTTTTCCATAGATTCATCATCGATGCGGATTATGTGGGACAACCGCCGGCGATTGAAGTGACCGTCGTCAATCTGAACGACAACATCGACAAGCAATTCCTGTCCAGCATCCTGGACAAGTGCGGCGCCACCAACGAAATCAGCATCTTCCACCATCCCACGACCAACAAGCATCTGGGCATCGCGCGCATCGTCTTCGAGAGCACCAAGGGCGCCCGCCAGTTCGTCGAGAAGTACAACAAGAAATCGGTTATGGGCAAGGCAAGTTGGCGAAGAGTTATTTGCTACCCCCCGTAAAACTTCTTTAATTAATTTGTAATTAATGCTGGTTTTTTCTCTCCACAGATACTCGATGTATTCTGCGATCCTTTTGGCGCTATTTTGAAGCAAACCATTGAGAATTTGACGAATCCCAAGCTGCCCAAACCCGCTAGCGTCATTCCTACGCACTTGCCACAGACGGTTGCAGCGGAGAATGCTCATGATTATCCCGATAAGGAGGACCCAAGTAGGGTCTATAATTCGTTTAACAAGGCTGCGCACTATGGAGAACTTGACGATGAACGTAACAGGGAGCGGGAAAGGGAACGGGAACGGGAAAGAGAACGCGAAAGAGAGCGGTACGGGGAACGTCTGCGGCATACCGATGAGAGAAACTACGATTGGGAGCGTGGCAAGTACAGCTTGCATCATGGTCGACACTACTACGCTCGAAGATCGCGCGAGCAGAGCATGGAGTCCAATAGGGAGCGCTACGACTCAAGGGACAGAGAGCGAGAGCGCGAGAGAGATCGAGATCGAGATCGGGATCGAGAGCGAGATCGGGAGCGTGAGAGAGATAGAGATTTGAGATCGTATTACGCTCGCTCCAAGCGCAAGGTCAGAGAGAGTGAGCGCTCAAGAGATCATTCGCATGAGCGCCTGCGGGATAGAAGGGATCGTCGGCATAGCTCATCGAAGGAGCGGGATTACAGGGAACGAGATCGCGACCGATCCATCGAGAAAGAGCATCTCAGCTCCAAGTACGACAAGCGCTATATGAGCAGCAAGTCCGTCGAGGAGAAGAGCATGTTGTCATCCCAATATTACGCCGGCATGCCGACATCCAATCTAACAACCTCCGAGAGCTACGCCTACAGTCAGTACTACAACATGACTAAACATCCCATGCAATCCTGGCCCAGTGCCCACAAACGGTGGCCTCCCGACACGCAACCCTCACTACCTCCGCCACCGCCTCCAGAGAGTGAAGAGAACTGGGATGAACCGCCGCCGCCGGCAGTACCAAAAGATAACTCCACCACTGCCGAAGCTCTGAGCACAACAAAACCGCATTCGCCACATCGCAGCAAGTCGAAAAAATCACATGCAAATCCGGAGGCGGCGACGGAAACAGATTTCAGCACGGAGAACGTTGATTTGGACACCAGAATCGCGCTGATCTTCAAGGGGAAAACCTTTGGAAATGCGCCGCCCTTTCTACAAATGGACAGCAGTGATTCGGAGCAGGATAAACCCAAGCCGGATGAACCTATTGAGACTGTCGCCTCGAACTGTGATTCGAATAGTTCGCTTAAGCGGAAAATCGAGAAGAATGTTACGGCAGGAGCCAGCGATATATCGAGCGACGAGGAGATACTTTGCAAAAAGGAGAATGAGAAGCAACCCGAAAAACCAGTCGAGAAGCTGGAGGAGAACTCTAACAACAACAACATTAACAACAACGACGACAACATGTCCCTCTCTAGTCTCTCCTCGAACGAAGATCCCCCGACATCCTCAACAGCAGCACCCTCAACAAGCGCACCTCCCGTTTTTGCCGAATACGATCAGAGCAGCTATTACTATCACCAGTCGACCTACGGTTACGGTCACTATCCATCCGGTATGGCAAGTGGAAAGTATTTCTCGAATGCCACGTACATGCAGTCCTCGTACTTGACTGAGGCGTTTAATTTTGATCCGTATGCTCAGGCTTATCCGTATCAACAGCCAGATCAGAACGACGAACTCAAGCAGAACGTTAAGAAGGTCACGCACATCATCATCGAGGAGCTGAAACAGATACTCAAGCGGGATGTGAACAAGCGCATGATTGAAATGACCGCCTTCAAGAACTTTGAGTCCTGGTGGGACGAACAATCCGCCAAGTCGCGCTCCAATCACCTGGTGTCCAATGCAGCTTCCACTAGTCACAATGCGGAAACGAAGCCCGGCAAAGAGAAGCCTCCGGACATCAATGATCTGATCAATATTCCCCGGGAAGTGCCAGATTTTCAATCGATTTCCAGCATTGGCATACGAGCTGCAATGCCCAAATTGCCATCGTTTCGACGAGTTCCCAAAAATTCCAGTCCCATACCCGATAAGCTGGATGGCGATCTCAGCGATCAGGAGGAAATGGTGCAGCGTTCCGACTCGGAGAAGGAGGATTCCAATCTGGATAGCGCAGATGTTCAGAATCAACTGAGACGTCGGTCCTTGCAAAAGGAGGTACGAAAGGCGTTACGCTTTAAGCGCAAGGGCAGCGCATCTAGTTTCTTCTCCTCGTCCACCTCGTCATCCTCCAGTGAAGAGAACTATCCAGACGATATGGCCGATGAGGCTGATCGCGACGGCAGCAGCGACGACGACAGTTTCGATGAAGACGTGCGCTCCAATTCGAGCCACAAACGTCCGGCGAAACATCAGATGTACTCCGATTCCGAGGACTCTGTGAACCGACATGCAGCTGCGAAACGTAATCGTGTGAAGAAAATGGATATATACTCGGACACGGACGAGGAGACTGAAACGAAACCAGCGACGAAACCTTTAAGTATTTTGAAAACCAAACTTGTGTCGTCCATTCCGTCGGATCTGGAGGACATCAGCAAGGACAGTTCGTTTGGTGACGACGACATATGTTCAAAGCTTGAAGCAGCTGAACAAGAATCTCGTCGTTCCCCCACTCCGGTACCGCCGCCTAACTATAATGAGGAGACCATTCCGAAGTCCAAGTCGGAGAAATCACAGTTTGGCTACGATCGCATCTACAGTGATTCGGACGAGGAGCGCGAGTATCAGGAGAAGAGGAGAAGAAACACCGAGTATATGGCGCAAATAGAGCGCGAATTCATGGAGGAACAGGAGCGCAATGCAAAGAAGCCGGACAAACCGCTTAGCATGAATCTCAATCTGGAGAAATTGTCAACGAACGCATCGTTCGAAATACCTCAGACACCGGATATTAGCAAACCGCCTCCCACGCCGGGTGCTCGTCTAATGCCAACGTTGGAGCAGGACCTGAAGCTATTCAAGCAGGAGCTTAACGATCCCTTCGAGGGGCGCACCACAGAAAAGACTGAATCCGTACCAGATCAATCCCAAACAAACAAACCCCTTTCGCAACCCCCGACGGAAGTCAAAACCGAGCCCTACAATGGCAACTCCCAAACTCTGCCAAACAGCTACAATGGCAAACAATCTCCAGCCTCCTCGGAGAGCGGCTCCAGCTTGGCTTCGCAGGCGAGTCAAGTGGCCCTGGAGCACTGTTATTCCCTACCTCCCCAAGCACAGACCGCAGCTGTTGCAACCGATGTCAAGACGAAGGCGAAGGAGGCGGCGGAAACTGCCGCCAAGCCAGGACCGGGCAGACCTCGTAAGGACTCGACACGAGCACCGAAGAAGACCAAAGACTTGACGATACGACAGACCAAGCCCAAGGTGGACTTCATGATGAGCTCTCTATCCAAGTTGGAGCGCGAGGTGGCGACATTCGAGCCCCGACCAATGTTCAAGACGCGCGATTATAACGAGGAACTGGTCGTGCTGTACAGCTGCCTCACCAATGGCATCGATCTGGAGGACATTAAGTTCATACATCAGAGCTACATCGAACATCTGCAGAAGGAACCATACTCGTAAGCTAAAGCACTTTAAACATACAGGGTGTAAACATTGAAAAGCTTTACAAAGGGGCGACCGAAATTAAGAAATATCGTATTTTCAATTAGATCGAAGTTCGAACCATCATGAATTGTTTAGGATAGCTTTGAAGACATTATCGATAATAGGGTGCCTTTATACATTTTTTTTTTTTTGTCTTTTAACGATCTACCATTTTTTGAAAATACCGATTATCTGGTATAAACCTTTTTTCTGGATTGACCAAATAGAAATAGAATTATATCTGAAAATCGGTTAATGATGTTTAAAGTTTTTCAATGTTTAGACCCCCACAAAGGATGGCCCGGATAATCTCAGTAAACGGAAATTGGCATACTAACAAACCCTTCTCTTTCAGCATATTCTTGAACAATACTCATTGGGTGAACCACTGCACCACGGACAGGAGCTTCTGTCCGCCCCCCTGCAAAAAGCGGCGGAAGGACGACGAGCTAATGCACCACAAGACTGGATGCGCGCGCACCGAGGGCTTCTACAAGCTGGACGTGCGGGAGAAGGCGAAGCACAAATACCATCACACCAAGGCGAACGCCTACGACAGCATGAACGAGGACCGTTGCGACGAGCCGACGGCGTTGACGAACCACCATCACAACAAGCTGATATCCAAAATGCAGGGTATCTCCCGTGAGGCGCGCTCCAATCAGCGACGTCTGCTCACCGCATTCGGTTCGATGGCCGAGTCGGAGCTGCTGAAGTTCAATCAACTCAAGTTCCGCAAGAAGCAGCTTAAGTTTGCCAAGTCCGCCATCCACGATTGGGGTCTGTTTGCCATGGAACCGATCGCAGCCGACGAGATGGTCATCGAGTACGTCGGTCAAATGATACGTCCGGTCGTTGCCGATCTCAGGGAGACCAAGTACGAGGCCATCGGCATCGGCTCATCCTACCTGTTCCGCATCGACATGGAGACCATCATTGATGCCACCAAGTGCGGCAATTTGGCCAGATTCATAAACCATAGCTGCAATGTGAGTATTACAGTCGAAAAATTCCCTTTTTCTAGATTTTTCATACGAGCATTTGAAAGAAGGGAAGCGGAAATTCTGATTTTCTTTTTTACTTTTTGTTAAATTTTTACAAATTAGATCAGTCGTAATTATTTTGGTCGACATTTGTCCTAACATTATTTATTTAAAAACCGTAAATGATCTAAGTATATCTTTTATTGGCTTCGATATTCTGTCTGCGATTTTCACTGTTGGAAAGTTGTTATATCCAGAATATAAGATACAGAGTACATACAATTATTCTAAAACCAGTAAGGACGTAGTCGATTAGTCGGACGCACCCAAAACATTTTTTTTTACTCTATTACCGTACTCGTTTCAATCTTTACTTCTTAAAAAAAAAATCCTTCGAAGAATTGAATCTTTGTCATTACAGGAAATTTTGGAAAAATGTTTAAAATATTTTTTTATTTTAATTTTTGTATATTTTCTAATCTCTAATTCTGCTAGTTTCCTTTAAAACAAAAACCGCTCTATTTTCAATAAAAACTGATAGCACTGATTACAGGGTATCTTTAACTAAACAACTGTGATTAATCTATATTTTTCTTTTAATACATTTTAGCCAAACTGTTACGCCAAAGTCATAACCATAGAGTCGGAGAAGAAGATCGTCATCTATTCGAAGCAACCGATTGGCATCAACGAGGAGATCACATACGATTACAAATTCCCACTGGAGGAGGAGAAGATACCCTGTCTCTGCGGGGCGCAGGGGTGCAGGGGTACACTGAACTAATGCGAAATTTCCCCCATTTCAAAATATCGTATTGTTATTGTTTGGTCACGAATTATCGCCAGGATTGCCAGAGAGTCGTGGTGTAATTTTTTATGTTCTGTTAAATATAACTTGCTATATATTAAACTGACGCAATTCAAGAGTCTTACTGTATATTCAAATTAGTATTATTTATTTCTACTGCAAATTGATTTCCATTTTATATATTATAATTAGCTTTAGTTACTTAAGCATACAATATATTACATCAATTAAAACCCGACTTTAACGTTATTTGCATATCCAGCTGCGACTGAGCTATGTCCCCCAATGCAGTCTGGATATTCTCCAGCAGTAATTCCCCTTTTTCTACCACCTCCGCCAGCTGCTCGGCGGTCTCCTGATTCTCCATCTCCAATCGCTTCAGGCTCGAGTTCTGCAATTCTATCGAACTGTCCTCATTGGGCAGCGATTCGATTAACGTGTCGATATCCTTGGCGCATCGCGCGATCAGCTGTGCAAAGAGCTGCGCGTAATCCTCCTGTGGAGCGGTTTGCACCGGGGTCTGCGAGCCAGTCCTATCAAAATTCGCAAACTTACTAGGGAACGAGGTTTGCTGAATTATGCCAATCGCATTGCAGAAGTGCTCAGCTTGCTAAAAACATAAACAAAATCTCTATAATCGATATTTGACAAACGTGATAATCGCATACTTGATTAACGGTATCCTGCAACTGTGTTAATCGGTCGGCCATCGCTTATTTTTAGTCTTAACGTTCTTCCAATTTTTATTATTTTTAATATGCAGCGTCCAATATTTCGCTTGGCAAAGCAACTGAAAATAGGTATGGACTAGCGCCGATAGATTGACAATTGATGATATATCGATACTTTTCACCTATCATTTGGCGGCTAATCTCATTGTCAGTGCTGCGAACTCAGTATAGCGTTTAAAAAAGCTAAAAACAGCTAGTTTAGTTTTAAACCTTTTATTATTCAACATATTTCAAATTATAGAAGCATGAATTAATAATGTATTAATATATTATATTATATGTAGAGTGGGACGGTGAATTTTAGCTATAATTTAGCGGTTAAACACTTAGTGAACCTTAAGAAAAACACAAGAAATAGCCCGAAACAGAAAAACTACGAAATACTATTAACAGTTTTGAGTTTATTTATTTTATTTAATTTATTTTAAAACTCCAGCATATAAAATGTCGATTACTTCCGCATTTGAATTCTATCAGTACATTGTTCCAGGATAACACAAAGTTACTTGATACTTTTTAGACGCAAAGTTCGAAAACGAAAACTTTTGGCATTGTCCAGATACGAAGATTATGTGCAGTATTGTCTAACAAGGACCACATGGACCACACGGCACTTGAGGACCACACGGACCAACGGGACCACAGTGAGTGTTCCAGGGTGTCGGAGCACAAGGGTAACAGGGTCCACATTCTGGCGATTCGTATGGGCAAGGTGGTGAACACGGTCCACAGGGTCCACCCGGTCCACAAGGTCCACAGGCCAAGGGTCCGCATCCACTGCCGCATGGACCACATGGTGCTGGTACATAGGGTCCCGAAGGCATCGTTAAACCACAGGGTCCACAATTCGGTATGGTGCAGGGTCCGCCACAAGGTCCGCACGGTCCACCACATGGTCCACAACCCCTGGGACCGCAGGGTCCGCAAGGTCCACAACCTCTTGGACCGCATGGCCCACAAGGTCCACAGGGGCCGCACCGAGTCTCGCTAACCGGGTACTGATTGGTAGAGAAGCAAGGTAATGGACAGCAGGCACCTCCCGGAGCACAAGGTCCAATGGGGCAGGGTGGGCAGGCCGCACTGGGTTTGTAGTTAATCGGTCCATTCGGATAGCAACAGTACTCGCGTGGAGGCGGTATATCGATGGTCTGAGGTTTGGGTTGACACAATATGGATTGGCAGACTTCCCTGGGTTCGCACACCCGCTTCGGATAGCACACAACATATGGATCGGGAATCATGGATGGGTAGTAGATTACACGAGGTTCTCGCACCATCTGGGAGACCCAGATCAGTTTTGGTACCTTGATGACGCGGGTTGCATCGACAACCTTCGGTACGGTAATTTGTCGACAACGGTTCACGACCATGGGCTCCGGCACAATCTTCTCCGTAAAGACAACTCGCTTCTTGCATATCAGGCGAGGAGGTTGCTGTACCGTTATGCACTTGGGAAACGGTGGCGGAATACGCGGTGCACATTGGGGCAAGGCTTCCAGTTGGGCGGCATTGTAGCATTTCGGAGAGCACTCGAAGGGCCCACAGCAGGGGTCGCAGGGGCTACACGGTCCGCAAGGAGAACACATTTCAATTTTTTTTTTGTTCAAGAAAACAAATTTTTGAAATTTTTTATCAAACACTATAAAATTTTAGGTTTACAATTTGGATGCTGGTCGAATTGGAAATGAGGTTTAATAGCTTATGAAAATATGCCCTGGGGGAATGTTTGAATTACTGAAACCCGCTTGCTGTTTATTTTATTTTTTTTGTTATTTAAAAAAAATTGAGAAAATAATGCTCTGCGAAGGTTGGAAAAACGACATATTTTATTTTTTAATATCGAATTCGGGAACAAAATAAACTTAAACAAAACTGAAAAAACTTTTTTCCAACACTGATTTTTAATTCTTAAATTTAAATTAAATAATAAAAATTTAAAATTAATATAATATATTTTTTTGAAAATCAGAGTTTAGAAATTATATTTTAAAACCTTTTCGATCCCCGTGTTAAATTCAACGAGAAGGTTTTATTGTTGGTATAATTTTAGATTTAATTTTAATTCAATATTTAATTAATACGAACCAATTTATTTGAAATTAAAATTATATTAGGTCTGTTTTCATGTAAAAAATGTTTGATGTTGATATCGATTGTTACGGGCACGCAACTAGATCAACTGATTCCAAGAACTACGCGTGGTTCATCGGTATCATTTATTGGCGGCTATTATCGATATTTTGCCCCAACACGCTGATCGCTAACCGGCGATAGTTTTCCCTGCGCCCCACCTCGATCACAACTTTCCAATTTACACCCAAATACATAAAATCCCACTCAATTTCGGATTTTCGCCCTAATCGAATTTAGATTTTTTCGATTGTAATGCAAATAATCATGATTTCTAAAATGTATACTCTTTATTTACGGCAATTTCTTCTTGAATTTCGAATTTAGAGAATGTAAATTAAAACAGCTTGGAAAAATAGAAAATCCCCCACTTGTGAAATGCAAGTTCTTCGACTACCTTATAGGTTTTATTTGTATTTCGTATTTCGTACTTTTATTATAAATTTGTAGGTTGGGTAATAATGAAATGAACAATTGGCTTATGAAAGGAAATCTATTGGTTTTGTAAGAAATTGTGATTTATTGGATTATATTTATAATTATTGATATATAAATATGCGTTATTTATAATGTAGCTTGAAATTCTCTGTTTGAAGCACGTGCCTGGGGGGTATGATGGTACTTGTAATCATAATCATAAATATTTAAAATTGATTTGATGAATTGATTTCTATATGCCCGGTAGTTTTGACAAATGTTTTATAATCACTGTCAGAGTTTAGTTTTAGTGTAGGTGTGTGGTTTGTATTTTTTATTTTACTTCAATATAACATTACTATTGCTCTAATTCGTGTGGTTTTGTAGGGGGAATCGATCAGTATACATGCGTCCATTATATTATGGCTACGCTCCGAACTAGAAGTCAATGCCTTTTACTGAATTTGATCTTAGTGTTATTAACTTAGGCTGCACAGAAGACGGTGTTATGATCGTGCTCTTACTTTGACATTTATTTGTTTACTTTACTTTACAATCGATCGATCGATCAAAACAATCATTCCATTCAATTAATCGATCAATCGATCATTACACCAATTCATCGATCGATCAAACGACCGTTACATACAATTGATCGATCAATCAAGCATTACACCAATTAATCGATCAATCGATCGTTACATACAATTAATCGATCAATCAATCATTTTATCTATTGCTGGCTGTTGGGGTTCTCCTGCCCGTTGACGATTGGCAAAAAGTACAGATGCGCCATGGCTTCCCGGGCGGTCAGACGATCGACATGATCGTAACGCAATAGTTTATCAAGAAAATCGACCGCCTCAGGCGATACCAGATGCTGGTTATCGGAGTGAATGAAGCGCTCCCAACGCTTGCGCGAATGACGCTGCAGTATATCATGAAATCGCGGATCCAGATCGATATTATATTTATCGAGATAGGCGTACAGCTCCTCGGTGCCCAGCACCTTGGCGATCCGAACCAGCTGATCGTAATTATCATGGCCATGGAAGAACGGCTCCTTCCGAAAGATCATCGAGGCGAGCATACATCCTAGGGACCACATATCCAGCGAATAGTCGTACATCTGATAATCGACGAGCAGCTCGGGACCCTTGAAGTAGCGGGAGGCAACGCGCACATTGTACTCCTGACCCGGATGGTAGAATTCAGCTAGGCCCCAGTCGATAAGGCGCAGTTTCCGGTTCTCATGATCGATCATCACGTTATGCGGCTTGACATCACGATGCATAATGCCCATGCTGTGGCAGTAATCGAGCGCCTTGAGCAGCTCAAACAGATAATAACGGATCTCGTAATCCGTAAGCGTCTGGTAGAGCTGCTTGAAATCTGTATTATTCACATGCTCAAAAATCAGCGCAGGAGTGCGCGATACCGGATCCTTGACGACCGCTAGGAGGGTTATAATATTGGTACCTCCCCTCAGATTCTCCAGGATTTTGATTTCGCGCTTTATCTTCTTTTTTTTGACGGGCTTCAATATTTTAACCACACACTTCTCGGTGCTTGTCACATTGATCGCCTCGAAGACCTCCGAGTACTTGCCACGCCCCAACTTCCTTACCAGCTGATAATCATCCTGATTACCCCAATCGACGACATAATTCTCGTAATCCCAATACTCATCCGGCTTGTGGGCGTTCACATCCGTGTAGACGCGCGCGGCACTTGGTAGCGTCATCTCCTCCAGATAATGATCCTGATCCGGTTCCTGATCGCCCTGATCCTCTCCGCTATAGTCGGACGATTCGCTAGTCGGCTGATGGGTCCACGCAGCAGGATTCACCTGATAGAATTGGCTGCAAAAAAATATATATTTTTATATATATCTATGAATGTGAGTCTAAAAAATATATATAGTATGTGACAAGGATTTCCTTTCGAAATTGATTTCATTATTTTTACCTACCCGAGCTGTACGGGCTGCTTCTGGAGCTGGATCTGCGGATATTTCGGCCCCTTATGGGACCTGCCGACTTCCGAATATGGGCGTTGTGATCCTAGAAAAATCGCCTCAGACTGTCGACGTAATGTGCAGCATAGAGCAACGGCAAATTGACTGCGGACTCCAATGTTGTGCTAATTTATGTAATACAAAAGAAATGCGAAATGTGAAATGTTTATGCGTGCCACAAGTTTAGCGCAAAATATATAATATTATTTATATTTATTATTGATTAATTTATTATAGCTATTTGCGCTTTGCAATTATTTTTGATTTGTTTTTTTTTTTTGTTTTCACGTTTTCACGCTTCGAACGTGTAAACCTACATACAAATTATACAAAAATGATGTGCCTGTGTGTGTGTGTGTGCGTACATACGCATATGTACATGCATATGCACACACACACATTCATACATACGCACGTAGCTAAGCACATATATCGGTTATCGGTTGCATGTGCAGTACTGTATGCCCAAGTTATTTGCAAATTTCTCCAAATTGTCCCTATATATTACACATGTACATGTATTACACACATATATGCACGCACATATGTAGATATGTATGTCGGAAGATGCACAGCAGCATATTTATATGTACACATTAACAACTCATCATTTTCAGCATTGCCAGCGTAAAACATGCGTAAACCTCGGCTTCGTTACCGCCTAGTGTTAATCCGAAAACTTTTCGTACTTTGCGCGCTTTTATTGCGTTTATTTGGCTTAAATTGCACAGTTTTGTTAAGTACTTACATTTTTGCCAGACAGCGTGGATGACAAGTTTATTTTTTTTCTCTTTAATAAACCGATGTCCCTGGTGGTTCAGGGAACTGGTTCGGTTCGTGCACGCGTAAGTTCACACCGGGTTCACATTGGAGTTTGCAGTTGCTTCGATAGCTTTCTTCTCGAATTTTTTTGTTATCGATACACAGTCAGTGGTGTACATCGATATATCGTTGCTATATATGCATTTATTTATTCATATTCAATATTGCAAATGAAATATAATCAAATTAACTAATTAAATAATACTTAGTGGTGTAAGCACATAGATATTTGCGAACATTGATAATATCGATATATCGTTATATTTATACTCAATAATAATAATAATTATATTAATAATAATAAATTCAACTGCATATATAAAGTATTGAAAACTTTGTGTATTTTTTTTGATATTCTAAATGAAAAAATGAAATTAACAAATTGCCAATTAACATATTGCCAATATTTAAATTTTAATTGTTTTTTATTATTTTCCAGAAACCGATTGTAATTTAACGATTCATCGTTACACCATCAAATATATCAAGAAATGTACTGTTCACGTCGATAACCAAGCGAAAAAACAAATATTTTGGATAAAAAAATAATCGTTTAAATGTATATAAATTTATAGTAATAAATGAATATTATGTTATTACACAAAAAATGTTATTTTGGTTTTAAAACTTTTTATTACACTACAAAAAAAAAAAAATATCGCATGGAATACACCCACTCTGACCTGACTTCCCTTTAATAAAATGTACAATGGAATAAATTCCAAATCTTAAATTATGTGGATTTCTTTTCTATGGAGTTATTTGTTTATTTATTAATTATGAGTTCATCTTTTGCAACCAAAAACGTTTTTATTGAGGGAATGTGGAATATGTAGTTATTTGACATTAGATTGCGCGTACAAACATTTTTGAATTTATTTTAAACTGATTATAACATAGAATAACAACACATTATCGTTTGCATCTAAACATTTAAGCTATGTGTGAAATACTTTTCTCTAAGATGCATAGTTGAAAACAATAAACAAGCTCTAGCGAACCAAATCTTCTGGATTAAACATGCCCTGGAAATACAAAACGTACATTAGTAAAAATTGAATAATACTTCAAACAGAGAGATACTTACGCGTGCTCGTCTTAAAATGGAATCCTTGCTGGCATCATACGGATGGTCTTTCGATGGAATTTCAAGTACAGCTGGTACTGGCGAGGTATGAGCGTCGATAACATGACGAATCAGCTCAGCATAGGTCTGATTTATCAAGATGATATCGATATCATCACGCTTCAGGAAGCGCTTGAAACATTCTTCAATTTCGCTCACAGCAGTATCTATATAAAGAATATTATTTACTAGTTATTCAGTTTAAAATTGATGCGGAAAATCGTTCTTACTTTTGTCTACCACCATGAAGTTTGGATGACGATTTTTATTAATTTCACCAACGCCGCCAAGCAGGAATCCTACACAGGTGTCCTTTAAAAAATAGAAATTAAAATTATTATATTTTGAATGAATTAAGAATAGCATTTTGCGTAACGTAAGCCAAAATTTTTAAAATATTGCCTAACACAAATTAAAGAATTTCTATTTCTGTAGTATATTTTTATTTAAATAAAAGCCAACAAAATTATATGTATAAATATTATAAATTGTATGAATATTATAAATTCGAGATATTTTTGTAGCTTCTATCCGCTTTTGATTTGTCAAGGTAGAAATATTATGCTTAGTTTATTCGTAAAACGAAAAACCATTCTCATCAATATTGCATTTTTCTTCGGTTTCTTGTTTTAAAGTTATAGAACCGTATTCTCTACAAAGCATTTCAACAACGTGTGATCTTTGTTGTGGATCGATCGGTAATGCTCTTCTGACTTTTTCTAACGCCTCTTCTAGGGTTTGATTGCAAGTTTTTGGATGAATAATGGATGGTTTATCTTCAGTTTTATTTTTATTGCGACGTCGTTGTTGCCTATGCCGATATCCTTGTCGCAATCTCTCGATCTCATTGGGATCTGCTCTTGATTTTACTCTATTTCTGAATTTAAATGCTCTTTCCTTGGCCTTTTCGCGACTTTTCGTCAATCTAATTGGATCTGATTTCAGTTTCTGCCTATAGCGCTTGGAATAACTTTTGGCTTTGATCGAAGATTCCATCTGCAAAAACGGTAATTAAACGTAAGCTCAAGCAAAACATACGCAATCACTTACGCTTTTTAAATAAATTATAAACTTTAAGATTCGTAAAACTTGACACTTTCAAAAATTTACTCTTTAATCTGTTTATAGAATTATTTACATTTAAGAAACTAAATTTTTTAAAATTTAATATATATTTTTTACCTGCAACTACATAAGTAAAGCTTTAAACATGGTAGAAAAATATTCACGTGTGATTAAAGATATTAAGCGATGAACAAAGTATTTTTAATCGAAGGAAAATATTAAAATACGCATACATACAGATTTACATACGTATGTGTGCATATGTCGAAAGCACTTTTGACTATCTAAATTCAGGGTTTAACAGTTGTCGTATTGATGTACTTACCTCGTCACCTATGACGGAAATTAATTTTCCCTTGATTGCTGAATGTAAAGCCATTGCTGTTAATTTTCTTTTTTCTTCAGATTGCAAATAATAAATCGCTTTCCACACCACAAACTGTCAGCTGACAAAGTCACGAGAAACTAGGGGTGTAATGGCGAAATCGATTTATCGCATATCGACGATGATTTTAATGCGATGCATCGGTTATTTTACGCATGAGATAAGTTATCGATAGATGGCGCAGCTGCATTTTCTATATATAATATATTTTATCGGCTGTAGTTTCCAATGCTTATACCACTTGCTGCTAATTTTACTTCTTACAATATACATTTTTATCATAACATTGCATAATAATACTTTAAATTTGATCCGCTTTCGATTGCTTCTATATGAGCAGCGTTGCCAGTTTGGCGGGCTTGAGAATTCTATGCAGTGTTGCCAGAAATTAATACGACTTGAAAATATCTTTGCTATCTTGACGCACGTGCGTGTTTTTGTTCTTGGCTATAGCTTGCAGCCCTGGCTCGCACATGTTTTAAAAGAATTTGTTTTTTATATGAGAAATTGGAATTATGTCTGCAGCTAAACCGCGAATAAATACCCAGATCCGCAATGCATATATCCAAGTGCTTGACCGGACGTTTCGACAACCCGTAAGTTGATTTGCTTCACTTTGTTCAATCCTACGCAAAATCATTTGCCGGCGTCGAGTTGAGTTAAAAAAGTGCAACATGTTCTATAAAGTTAGTGCTAAGTGCGTGGAGTCGATATAGCCATGTCAAGTTTGCCAATCTATCTGCGTAAATTCTGTTTTCAGTACTTGGCAGGTCTGTTTCATACGCAGATTTCGTTTATTTCCAATGTTGAATGCCACACCCCCTTGACGCCCTTATCTATAAAAACCGAATAACAAGTGTAATATCAAATATAGAAACTCTTTTTTGACCTATCCTGAAAAGCTCATTGAAATCGGTTAATGAACACGGGAGATGTTAACGAAACAATATCGCTCGCCTCTTGGCAGCGCATTAAATAGGAAGAAGAAGAATCATGGCTGCTACGCTACGTGACAGTTTTATAGAATTCTATTTTAAAATATTATGTATTTTATTTTATTTTATTTTATTTTATTTATTTTATTTACGTTTTTCAGTATGAGAGATCTTCGCAAACGCATTCGATCAACGCGCTGCTCTCCAGGAGCAAGAGCCGTTTAGCTGGACTGCAATTTCTGTTCGAACATCTGCGCAGATGTGATACGTCTGTGATTGAAGCCAGCGCAGCCTTCTGGCTAGCAATTTTAACCAAATCGCTGAATGCCAGTGAGATCGGTTTATATGGCGAAAATATATTCAAGGTGCTGGGTAAGTCAACTGATATATGGGCAAATCCCACGTGTCGCACGCTACATTCGCACGATTTAAGCTAATGAAAATCAATTTTTGGGGGGTTTTTTTTAAAGATTTACCGTAAACTTTTGTTATTTGTTTAGAGTGAATTGAGAGTACTTTCGGAGGGTATAAGGTTCAATTCCACTGGAGTCACTGTTTTGAAAATAATTGATAAAATTGTGACGTGTCGCACGCTACACAAAGTGGAAGTTAGTTTCAAAATTTTCATTTCAAACGCAATTTTTAGCGAATTGTGCAAAATGAACCCTATGAAAGATAATATCCTAAAGAAAGTTAAGAATATTAGAAGACAAAAACCGACCGTTTGGTCTTAATAATGTTTACGGATTTTTAGAAAAGTCGTAAACCCATTGTGTCGCACGCTACACTTTTTCCACTGGCATTAACATAAGACAAAAATCTTTTTATTTAAACAAAACATTATTTATTATATTCATAAATGTGCTTAACAATTATTTTGATATATTATGTATTCATTAACAGTTTTTATTCATAACAATATATAATATATAAAGAGATATTCAATGTTTACATTTTACATTAATGTCAAATTTGGAATTTTGAAAAATGTTAACTTTTGGCATACAAGTGCACACAAAGAGGTTGGGCTGGGTTTGATAAAAATTTGTGCATTTATAATGATCGAAATTTCTTTTTTGCTTTAAATTCTTAAAATTCGATATCTACTTTAATGTTCCATATAAAGAAAAATTACAAAATGTGAAATTTAAAAATTGGTCGCTGGTGGACTGTTTCTGGGATTTGCCCATATATAATTGCGACAAATCGTCTGATTATGTGCTTTATCTTTCAGAACTGTTGGTGATACGAATTCAAGCTGTTCCGGAGGCCTGCAGATTGTTTGGATCGACTTATCTGCAAAGATGCTACGAAAACTTGGCCTTAATGGACGGGGAAACTTCAGTGGACTGCACAAATGCCGCGCTGAAGTTTATCAGCCAATGTTTGAAGTATTATGTGGGGCCTAGCAAATCGGGAAAGCATTTGATAGTTAAATATCTGCAGTCGTTGCTGGACAGCCGCGATGCGGACGTTGTGCATCATTGTGGCATCTGCTGGCTGTTGCTGCAGCAAGTTTGCATCAACCTAAATGATTCCACCGACAACAACAGCAAAAGCCAATGGCAAGAACTGCAGCTGGCCTTGCTGGAAAATCTGGGTAAAATCTTAAACGCCGCCTTTCCCCAACACAAGCATGTGGTTTACAAAGCGCAGGATCTGAGCGATAAGTTTGAGCTATTTGGCCTGACTTTGGATGCAGATCCACTTGAGAGAATCGCCCAAGTATCGCGACGCTTCTGCAATCTAATTGATTACCTGAAGATTGCGCTGAGGTGCGTTTATAATTCATTTCATGTAGCTTCAGATTTTAATGGTTTGCTTTCTTTTTAGTCAACCGTATGCTGCGGTTAAGCTCATACAGCCCAGAACGATTTTGAATCTGATGCAACTGGGATTAGAGCTGGCTTCCGAAAATATTGACAGCGGTCTACGCTCCATCGATCACCTTTGCTTTTGCAGCTTTGCGCCCGTGATGCTAGGCAAATTATTGCAGCTGCTAGAAGTCCTTATTGAAACGTAAGCAGCGCAAGTTTCTATACAATATTTATACGAATTATGTATATTCAAAATTATTTCAAACATATCTTAAATATAAGAAGAACTTTAAATTGATTTTAAGTTTTTGTTTTCATTGTATTTGTGATTATTTATTTAATAGGAGTCGTTGAAATTTACAGATATATTCTCTATCTTATTGTCTATCTTACACATTATATTCAAAATTATTTCAAACATATCTTAAATATAAGAAGTGAATTTTAAGAACTTTAAATTGATTTAAAGTTTTTTTTTTTATTGTATTTGTGATTATTTATTTATTGAAATTTATAGATATATTATCTATCTTATTGTCTATCTTACACATATTAAATTCAAAATTATTTCAAATTATCTGAAATATAAAAAGTCTATTTCAAGAGCTCTACATTAATTTTCTGATTATCTAACTGCTCCTCAGCTGTCACACGCATATCCGCATACATTTGCGTTTAATTAACGACTTTTTAGTGGGCACCCTCAAGCACACCAGAAGATCAAAACCAGATGGACACGAATTGGACTTAGTGTAAGCAGATCTTTATAGTATATAGATAGTATATATTCAACCACTGATCAAACAAATTCTCAAATTTATAGCGATTTACGCAGCGAAGTTTATCGGGTGACAACAGTTTTGATGTCGACCTTGGGTGAAGGATGCGGATGCGAATCAATTGTGGTGCATCTGGTGAAGCATATATACGCCGATATTGAGATAAAGCAGCGTTTTATTACGCTGGTAAGCTAATATATACAACTGTGATTTATTTTTGATTTAACTATTTAATACTTGCAGACCCTGAGTAAATCAAAACACGAATCCGTGTGCAACTTTGGAACCACCCTAGCTGACAAACTTGTAAAGCAGGAAATTCTTGGCAAAAATTCCACTTTAATTTGCTTCGAAGCTTTTTCTTGCCTGCAGGCGCTGCTAACTGCAATTGGACACGCCTTAAAACCCTACTTTATTAAAGTAAATATAGTAGAAACTAAAGTATAAAATTGATAAAATTTCCATGACGCATTCTTCAACAGGAAATCTTCGAGAGAGTATTGGAGACCGCATCGCGGCTTTATGAGAAACGTGTGCACACGGACTATCCTTACAATGATTGGAATTGTCGTCTGGCGGTCTACAAAACATTATATACCACTGTCAAACTGAGAAATCTGCCTTTTCCTCCACCTACGGAGGTTATTCTGCATTTATTAATCAAAGCGAGCCAACTTGATGCGTCTTCGGAACTTCGCAAAAGCATAGAATCTATGCGGGAATCGCTTGAGAGCTATTTACACCCACAAAGAGAGAGTTTTAGTTTCGAAAGACAAATTATAAAGGAAGTGAACGAGGCTAACGATGAGATTTCAAACAATGACGAAGAGGAGCTGACAAATGGTTTGGAAATGACTTTAGAAGAAAGCACTTCTTCAGAAGAGGAAAGCATTTCTGCAGAAGAGGAAAGCATTTCTTCAGAAGAGGAAAGCATTTCTTCAGAAAAAGAAATAATTTCTTTAAAAGAGGAATGCAATTCATCAGAAGAGGAAAGCATTTCTGCAGAAGAGGAAAGCATTTCCTCGGAAAAGGAAATAATTTCTTTAAAAGAGGAATGCATTTCTTCAGAAGAGGAAAGCATTTCTTCAGAAGAGGAAAGCATTTCTTCAGAAGATGAAAGTGAACAGTCGATAACAGAAAATATCCCCCAATCGCCCTCTGAAACTGAAGAAATAATTGCAAATTTAATCAGCGTGAAACGCGAGAAAAGTCACAAGAAACCTAGAAAGCACCGCAAAGAATCTGTTCAATCCATTGAAATGACTGCGGAGCATGAGGAGCTCACAGCTCCTCTAGCTAAATTGCAAAAGAAGTATAAAGAATATGTTTCTAAATTGAAAGCACAATCTACAAAAAAGGACAATGAGCACTTGAAAAAATTAGAGCAATTAAAGCCACAAACAAAGTGCAATACAGTCAAAAAGGAAGCGAACATCGACTCTGCCGTTGAAGAATATTTAAATGAGCTGGATGCGGCATTTGTTGATGAGTTTTTATAAGCAAATAATATGTGAAATTTCATATTTTTGCTAAATAAAATAATTGCCATACGTTTCGGCATTTATTTCACTTTGCTTGTGCCAAACTTTCGCTTCAATTGAATCAATTCCAAGTTTATTTTATGTTTATTTAAAATCATCAACAAAATGCACTATGTATAATTTATACGATTATTATTATAAAACATCTAAAGTTACAAATATAATTTTGCTTGAAATAAACTTAAGAACCCTTTGAATTGTGAACAATAATTTTAAAATTTTTATTTACAAAGTTTAAGAGAAAAAAACACAAAACTTTAAAAACTTTTAATTTTTTGTTTGCATTACATTTCTTTACTATTACATATTTATATTGACTTAAGCTCTACATTTTGAACATACACATGTTTTTAATATCGTATAAATCCCAGAATAATATGCATACACAATCTAAGATAATCCCGTAGAACATGAAATGCGTCCCGCAATACATACTGTGTATAATATGTACCAGAAGGGCACTAGTGATGGGAGATGATGTAAAATGAATGTCCAATTTTGGTTAATAAAAATAAATTTATATAAACACAAGATATTTAAGATAGTGTGTCTATATGTAGATTATATGGAATGTTTACAAAACTAATAATAAAGTAAGCTCAATGGAGTCAAAATTTACTAAGAAATTAACTGAAAAAAGGGTTTTTAATTTGAGTTTATTTTATACTAGGAAAACCCAGATTTAGCAAATAAATATTAAATATCAATTTAATATTAATATTTGTGAAATATATTTAAAATATCGCTTGTTAAAAAAGTAAATGGTAGAAGGATTTTAAATTTGATTTTGTTTTCTAGGAAAACCCAGATTTCTCAATTAAATATTAATATCAATTTAATATTAATATTTGTAAAATATTTTTTAAATATCGCTTGTTAAAAAAGTAAATGGTAGAAGGATTTTCAACTTGAGTTTATTTTATACTAGGAAAAGCCAGATTTATCAAATAAATATTAAATATCAATTTAATATTAATATTTGTAAAATATATTTAAAATATCGCTTGTTAAAAAAGTAAATGGTAGAAGGATTTTAAATTTAATTTTTTCTTATAGGAAAACCCAGATTTATCAATTAAATTTTAATAACAATTTAACATTAATATTTGTGAAATATATTTAAAATATCGCTTGTTAAAAAAGTAAATGGTAGAAGGATTTTAAATTTGATTTTTTCTTATAGGAAAACCCAGATTTATCATTAAATTTAAATAACAATTTAACATAAATATTAGTAAAATATATTTTAAATATCGTTTATCTTCCTATTATACATAGCTGGCGCTCGTTTTGTCATCTCTAGATGCCGAACAGCTGATTTGGGGGTTGCTTCTTTAGCATCCACTACCCTGTATGCTGTATGGGATGTCCTTACCAACGGATATACATATACACAGGTCTGTATATATGCACGAATTCTGATTACATATGAAGCACAGTTCTGCGAGATTGTTCAGTCAGCGTGGATTATTTGTTTATTGTGGCGTTATTCGTGTCTGTGTTTACGTTAATTTATTTGATTCCTTCTCAATGTATATTTCGAAAATTCGTGTCGCATCGTAAGTCGGAATTAAAAGTGCAAAATTAATGTTTTCCAAATGTTTACAATACCATTAAAAAGTTGGCAAAAAAAAGTGCGTGTCTTATTTCAGATTTACACAAAAAATAATGAAAATGAGCATCGATTCGAATTGATTTGAGAGCATTCGCAATTTTAGGTATGGATATATGGCATGATTAAAGGGTCCACGCCCAGTTAAGATATATATATATATATATAGACCAAGTGCATTAAGACTGCTGTCGTTTCTGTTGTGTGTATGTATGTATGCCTGGTATATATATATATATCTACATGGAGTAAAGTTATCTCATAGAACACGCACATATCTACGGATTTATGTGTGTTAAGTCTGTACCTGCGAATGGCCATACATATGGCACTGGCTGACATATATATCTGGCACGGGAACAATAGACCAGATGAATTTGTAACTTCATTGTTACACGAAACTTATCGTAGCCATTTATATATCGAATTGGATATACATATACTTTTCCTAATACAAAAGAGCCATAAAAAAGTGCATTAATCAAAATATACACTCGGAGGGGTGGGGAGTTTGGAAACTCTTGATTTATTGTTATGTCATAGAACTTAGAAAAGCAAAGTAATTGAGCGAAAATCAATAAATGTTCTTCATCCGCTGAATGTGACCCATATGAAGGTAGTAAAAATAAATATAATAATATCCAACTGCAATGAAACTGTCTGAGACGCAGCATACGCAGAGGCGTCTCACCCAAAGGGGGGTTAAAAGAACTTTATTGCATAATCAAACAGTTTATCCCCTTTAAAGTTCAAATAAAAGAGTTAAAATAAAATAAAATAAAATAATAATGATAATTCTGAGCCTAATAAAGAAGAAATAAATAATAATAGAGAAATTTAAATTTCTCGATAGTTTCAAAAATATTTAATTATAAAATAGGTTTTTAAAATTTTTAAAATATTCGACTATAAAATATGGGCGTGGTTAAATCTAATACTGTATAAATCAGATTTAATTAAGTCTAAGTTGATTCAATTTTAAATTGAAAATTTTAAATATTTTTTTCATTTTATTTGCATTTATTTTTCTTCCCAGAAATCTTTTTCTTAAACTTTAATTGTTTTTAAATATTTAATTTACACTTTTTTATTTATGAATTCTTTCGTCTATATATTATGACATAAATTATTAAATTATTGTGCTGTAGTTTAATTCAATATTTTTAATCTTTCAGCAAATATCGCACAACATAAATAAAGTGTTCAATTAGTCCTGATGTTAATTATAATCCATTTTGTAAGAGCATTTATGAAGTTGACATCCCAAGACAGCTTAAGAGCGTGGATACTCTCGGCTCTTATGGTGCATGGAGCTGTTGCCGGCAATCCAGATGCTAAGCGGCTCTACGACGACCTCCTCAGCAATTACAACAAATTGGTGCGTCCCGTTGTCAATACGACCGATGTGCTCAAAGTGTGCATTAAGCTCAAGCTTTCGCAACTTATCGATGTCGTAAGTAATCGAAAAGCTCTGTAAATTCGATAAATATTTTATTTAAACCCTTTTTTATTTTATAGAATCTTAAAAATCAGATAATGACCACAAATCTTTGGGTGGAACAGGTAAGAAGATATAGATCTATAATATTATTTCCCAACTGTTTGATTAAATTACTTACTAATTTTTTCAAAATTTATTTATTATCTATTTCTAGTCTTGGTATGACTATAAGCTAAGATGGGAGCCCAAGGAATATGGTGGGGTCCATATGTTGCATGTTCCTTCCGATCATATCTGGAGACCGGATATTGTGCTTTACAACAAGTAAGTAACAAGAGCTTATCAATTTTCCTGTCTATCCTTCGATTTCCATCTTTTGTATAAATGTGTTTCAATCCAAATAATTTGAATACTAAAAAAATATGAAACTTTAAACTGTAACAATTAAAATTGCAATTAAATGTATAAAATATTCCATTGATGTTCAAATGTCTTAACTATATATAGTAAATAGTATTCCATTTCAAAATACGATTATACTTAAATTTAGATTTTTTCAAAATATATCAATGGCAGTTCTAGTTGTAACAAATTTTCCAGCGTTTATTTCATTCAGCTCTTTTATGCAATTTTATGTAAAATGTTTTAAAAAATTGAGCTAAATTTTGAAGTGGGATTACATATACTATTTCATATAAGAGAGACAAGCTAGGTATGCGAAGGTATCGAGAGTACGAGTTCTACTATATATCCATAGCTGTTAAGTCTTAACCTAAGCGATAAGAGTTCTATCATAAGCAAGTGCAACCTGAAACTATTGAACTTATCTGTACAATAAGCCAACAATGCTCTCTTCAATATACAAATTTGATTGCCAAATTATCTTGTCTAAAACTAAAACTACAACTACAACTGAAACCAGGGATCGTAATTATTATAAGCTATAAATTAAAAGTTATTTGTCGATTTATAACAAATAAAATAAATTAAAACTCTTATTTATTTTCCAATTGCAATAAAAAAAATTAAAATTTAATTGTTTTTTTATTCAAATTCGTTTAAAAGACATTGCAATTGAATTTATATTTAAAAAACTGAAGAAAAATTTTTATTCTAAATTTTTTTTATAAATATTGAAATTTTTATTTTCAATTTTTCCTATTTAAATAAAGTTTAAAAATTAAAAAACAATTTTAAAATAAATATTGGAAATTAAAGTTTAATCTATATCCAAATTCACTATTAAAAAATAGGATATATCTTTTTTCCACTCGTCGCGGAGGTTTTTTGAGCTTAAATTTTTGTAAGCTCATGATTATGATTTGCGATCCCTGACTAAAACTGAAATATATGAAATATATGCGAATAATGATTATAAAAACCATAATGATATTGTGTAGTGCCGATGGTAACTTCGAAGTGACACTCGCCACAAAAGCAACTATTTACTCTGAAGGCTTGGTTGAATGGAAACCACCGGCTATATACAAATCGTCCTGTGAGATAGATGTAGAGTATTTCCCATTTGATGAACAGACATGTGTTCTCAAATTTGGCAGTTGGACTTATGACGGGTTTAAGGTAGGTTTCTCAACCTCTCGCACGAACTACGTTCTTCTGTTTTTCTTTTCTCTTATTTTTTGATCGTCATTATCACTAAAAATCAATCATAGTATTATTAAATACATGCGTTTATGATTTCGATACTTGTACACAGATCAAAGTTGTTTTCAAACCAATTAGCATTCATGGCCTCTGAATAAAAATAAAAATAATAAATTACAAAATGAGCACAATAAGCCCTTTAATAACACAGTATCCGTTTAGCACTGTTTACTAAGTATTACACACATTTGACGATTGCGCAAAGTTCAGTTTTCATTTTCTGTTCTCAGCCGATGTCAGTACGAAACTAAAACCAAATTTTGACTGAACCCGAGAAACTTTGTAATTGCCGAGCGTGTTTATTTTTATGTTCTCCATTTACACTTGAGTTGAGATTTGTGTTTTGTGATGTGGTTGTCTTTATGTTCATCTTTCACTCATATACCTGTGTTATTCAAGGGTTACATCCATGTACATAATGCTTATCAAAGAAATATGTTTAGTGTCCCAGACTTTTGAAATCCTCGATGAGTCCAGAATTTTAGCACCCTATAAATGTTCCATCTCGATTGACACGATTCGAACACAATTTAGAACCAAATATTGCAGCATAACATGGACCAAACGATACCTATAAATATATATATCCATAACAAAATTGGGGTTCTTCAATTTATATATACTATATAACGTCTATCAGCTATATTTAAGATAATATCCTGTGAAGTCAAGTATGTGTATTTGTAGCCGATATGTTCTTTATTATTTGATGTCTTTGAAAAACCGAATACCATAAATAACGAAAAATAAAAATAATATATTAAGATTTTTTCAACAATTTATCACTGCATTTTTTTTAGTTTTTATTTGATTTTTCTTTATGTATGTATATGTACATATACAATTGCTTTGCGCATTCATATTTATATACATGACATGTGTATTTATCATATGTAATTCTAACAAAGTAGACTTGAAGAATTTCCTTATTTCAATTCTCATTTTGTATGCATATGAAAGCTTTTCTAGATTTGATTTAACAGTATTTTTTATATAACAAGAACTTTATAAATTCAATAAAAACCACAAACAATACAATAATAATATTCATCTTCCCTTGTTGCTTTTAGTTCAATCGAATTCGTTTTCTCATGTTCGTTGAATGAAAGAATTAAGAATTATTTTTGATACATCTGGCAACACCGCTTTAAATCAAATCCAATATGGCAGTCAAAGATCTCAAAAATGGGAAAAACCCCAAACATAATTTGCCAAGTTTGGAAATTTTAATTAATTATGAACATGAGAAAACGAAACTGAATTTTTACATTCAAAACAATATTAAACGCGATTCAATTTTAAATACTACTACAATTCCCAATATTTTTAATTATAGTTGAATATAACATCTTAAGCTATAGCATTTTAGTTCCATAAATTACAAACAGAAAACATTTATTGTAAACGATTTTTTTTTTTTTTTATTTCAAGATGACTTTTCAACAAATCACACCCTTTAGACTGATTTCTTTATGGTCTGGTTAAAGTTACGGTTAGCTAAACTCGTGTTTCGATAAATATCGAAAGGTCAATAATATTTGGTGTGTCTAAAATATATTTATTTTTATTACTCCATAACAATAAGCAAATAAAACAAAATCTATATGTTATAAATTGTATGATATTACTTAGGAATTACGGAAATGTTTAATCGTCTATATAATATATTATCATTGGGATATAATTAATTTTTAAATAAGCTAAGTTTCGCAAACTACACCAAACTGTATTCCATGATATAAATAAAAATAATGTAACTTACAAAAACTATATTCTGAAAATTCTTTGTATCGATAATTTCCATATGTATTCCTATTCTGTGTGTAATCTAAGTATGTATGTACAGCCGATAAGCTAAAAAAAAAACAAAAAAAATTATTTATTGGTAACAGGAGTTGTGTTCAAAACCAAATATGTTTTTTTCAGTGCTGATGGTCATTATGAGGTGACACTTATGACAAAAGCAATAGTCTATAGTAATGGATTGGTGATTTGGCAACCACCTGCCGTCTATAAATCGTCTTGTTCAATTGATGTTGAATATTTTCCATATGACGTACAGACGTGTATCTTAAAATTAGGAAGTTGGACATATGATGGTTTTAAGGTGCTAACAATATCCTTTATTTAATTCAGAATCAGTTGATAAACCAATAATGTTTCGTTTAGTTTCGTTACATCACTTGTACGACAATATGTAATCACTAATCAATGAAAGGCATATATCCAACTAGAATGTTATAGTTAAACAACTGTTGAATGATGTGATCCTAGCTTGCTTTGTTCTTTGATTTGTTCTTACAAATTGGACAATGCATTTTGGTAAATTTCAATGTTTAGATAGTTTTACATTATTTCCAAAATTAGCCATGACATTCATGTGCATGCGCATAGTTTTAATCCATAGTTTTAATCCATATGCATGCCCTTAATCCTAAGAACTTTATTAAATATCTGCATGTTTTGGCATTTGAATTTCAACTTGCATGCACAAAATACTCTTTCTTAATTATAAAAAAAAATAACATATATTTTTAATGCATGCCTATGTTAATGTTATTCCTATCCTAAAATAAAAATATGCTTGAAAATTTTAATTTTAAAACCAGAATGGGCGGAGCAGATCAGTCGGACGGGCCCGACTGTCTTATACCCTGTGCCAAAAAGTTCGCGCTGCGCGTTCGCAAATACAGTAAAAAATGTATTTAAATATTTTACATATAATTTAATTTATTTATATTTTGTGTTTATTAACCGATTTTAATGCGCTTTTCAAGATAGTTAAATATAATAGAAGAGAGTTTATTTTCCAAATAACAACATTCAATGTTCAATATTACGCTTGCTATTTAACTTTGTATGTTCAAATGTTCTCACAATCGCACAACTGCCCAGCAGCGTGCTTGGTATCGCCATCTCGCTCGCACACTATTTCCAAGCGTAAGGCGGCTGAGCTGCTACGGCGTGTGCATGCAGTATTACGGCGCTTATATCTCCTTTGTTTATTAACCGATTTCAATGCGCTTTTCAGGACAGTTAAATATAATAAAAGAGAATATATATTCAACAATAACAACATTCTATGATTACTATTACGCTTGTTTCTGAACTTCTAAGTTCAACTATTGTGAAGCTTATATCTCCTGTGTTTCTTAACCGATTTCAATGCGCTTTTCAGGATAGTTAAATATAATACAAGAGAGCTTATGTTCCAAATAACAACTTTCTATGTTTAATATTACACTTGTTATTCAACTTTTTATGTTAAAAAACACGAGGTTGTTTGGGTTTTATTGATTTTTGGGCGTCAAGGGGGCGTGGCATCCAATTTTCGAAATAAACTTGATATGCGTAAGATAACTACCCATCTATAGCAACCAAAACGGCATCTCTAGCTTTTGTAGTTGCTGAGATCGACGCGTTCATCCAAACAGACAGACAGACGGACAGACGGACAGACAGACGGACATCGCTCAATCGACTCAGCTCGTCTCCCTGATCAAGAATATATATACTTTGTGGGGTCTGCCACGCCTCCTTCTGCCTGTTACATACATTCTGACAAAGTTATTAACCCTGTTTTCCCATTTTTCAATGGGCACAGGGTATAAAAATTGGGGCATAAATAAAATTAAAATAGTAGGGGCATGCCGTTGTACATAAAATTCCGCTGGGAAATCATTAAATCGGTTTATCGATTAACTTCAAAAATGTAAATTTTTTAACCGCATGATATTTACTTTTACCAAACTCCTGCGTTTTCCTATTTATTTAAAATATAATATGCATGTCTGCCTGATACAAACCTATAAATATTGTGAAATAATCTTAAGTTTCTCCGCATGAACCCAGGTAAGCGCATGAGCTCGAAATTTATATAAACCGCCTGTAAGGTCTTGAACTTTTAACTCATTTAGTATTATTATTATCCATATTATTGTCCTTATGTATTGTCCGTCCGTAAATTAAAAAATACTTGACTAATTGTCGATTTCCTCAAGCACAAAATGTGAGATTATTTTTGGTCATTTTGAATGACTCTCATATGGCGTTTCCACGAGCGATAGGAAGTCTCATATCATCAAAATTACGTTGGTGTTTTTATATTGGAAGAACTGCTTCGTCATTTGGATGATAGGGCACTTTTATGCTCATGGAAATCGACTAAAAAACCTAAAAAAATTACTCATAATTTTCATAATTTTCATTATGCATGCTTTGAGTTTTTATACCAATTTTTGCATGCTTTTCTTTGTCTTGCCTATTATAAAATTTATACAATCAATAATTTCATTTCACAACTTGCATGCGAATGTTAACAATGCATTTTCTCGCATGATATCATTTTTATATTGCATGCTAGTTTTTACAAAGGAATGTGTTCAATCCTACGCATGGCTTTTAAACCGTGTTTCTTAAATTTGTAATGGATTTCCGAAGAAAGTTTTGCATGAAAACATGATATATGAAACAATTTGCATGTGAAATTTACAGAAATTCGATATTGTGCTTGTCGCTGTGTTTTCTAGGAGTTTTCTGTTCTTATCAAATTAAATTAACCCCCGTACTTCATGCTAGAAAATTGCAAGACCAAATGGGTGAGAGCTATAATGGAATCATCATCAATCTTCATTATTCGACAGTGCAAAATGCACATTATCATCATATCCCAGTTTAGGTTTGTAAAGCAGCTGATACGCATGTGTGTGTGTGTATGTGTGTGACAAAATAAGTCTTAAATATTGAATTAAAATTGAGCTGTATATAAATTTTTAGCTATAAATAACTTAAGAAGCAAATTAGATTTAAATTATATTTTGAATTCTCGCGTTTATTTGTCGTGAAGTCACAAGTGAGCATAAAATAAAAGCAAATATTAGAAGTGTGTAATGAAAATTGATTTTTATTTTTCGGTCGGATATGTTAATTACTGAAAATATAGAAAATAGTATCCAGTCATCTTGAAGGTGAATTAAAATCGAAAGATCGATATGTCCCTTCATATTACAAATAAGTTATCGAACATAGAGTTATCGAATTGCATTTACCCGCCATTTATTGTCGAGTTGCACAATTCAAATAGAGTTTAGCTAACCAAAACTTGAGCCGGACAAGGGAAAACCTGCCTCAGTCACATTTCCCTCGAATTTTCTCCAAATCCAGTTTGATTATAAGCAAAAAGCTTTATGTATGTGTGCATGTGTGCATGTATGAATGTACGTCTATATATTTTATTTTATTTATTTATTTGATCTACAATAAACAATATAAACATTTTCTTTCTTTTCTACAATTTTTGAAAGACAGCAAAAAGTTCAGACTACGTTTAAAAATTAATGTAAAGTACGCAAAAGCCTTCGGTTAGATGAATAAATTAATTCATTTGGGTGTGGAAATTTTATTTAATTAAAATTTAACTAAAATCGGTTTCTATATCATACATAAGATACAAATAAATTAAAAATGCGCTGCCGAATCGTTTAAATAAACAGTTTGAAATGTGGGACTAAATAAAAATAAATAAAAAAAATATTTAAGATCATATTAATTTCCCATCGTAATGCCGTAAAACAGGTAAGTCATAAAGTTTTTTTTTGTAGAAAATCCATAACCAATATCAAATATTTTCAGAGTCAAGTGGAAACAACGTATCAGCAGACGAAGTAAAGTCATCATCAATTAAAATATATCGGGGGTTTTATATAACAATAAAAATATCTGGAAATTTTGAATATGATTTTAATAAAAGCAATTATTGGAGTTCGCTTAAAAAATTATATTAATTTCAATACAATTTGTATTTGCTATAAATTAAGTCTATAAAGAATTGAAAAAGGTGGTATCTTCTTTAAATTAAAACAGATATAACTATGAAACAAATAAATCTTGAACAACAAAATAAATGAATATCGTCATTTTAGATTTTTTAAACAAACAAATATACCATAAATTTCCTTAAATAGTTAAATGCATCAATTAAATTTACTAATTTAACTAAACATTAATATTACATCATACACACATTTAGGATATATATTTTACATATATAATCCGGGGTGCTAAATAATGGATATCTTGAAGATGATTTTTGTTTGACAATTTCATAAATATTTTCAAATCTGAGAATGTTTATAAACTCAATTATAATTTCGTTAACATTCAGATTTCTTAAAGTTATACGTTTTTATTGTTTATTCCGCATTTGATACTTCAGAAAGGAATCTATATACAAATTTACAAAAATTTACAAAAATACCTAGCATGCGAATGGAAATTCAAAACCCGTATGCACGATGAATGAATGAATGAATAATGATTGTGAATAGTGTATGTATATTTGTTTGTTAACATATTTGTAAATACATTTGAAAACTGCATGAAACATAGCATGAAATTATGTTTATTGCTATGCTTAAATGTATGCATATTATAAAGTATTATTTTTTCTACATCTAACACTTTAATATTGGATACATGACGAATACTTTTGGTTCTCAAATTTTTGCTTACACTTCAGAGAATTTTAAAACAGCTGCACACTATGGAAATTTTATATTCATCATTAGAAATGAATTTCGTACTAACAGCGATTAAAAGTTTAAATTTCGGTTAGGTTTAGCTGCATAGGAATGCTTTAAAATATGTTTTATAGACATAAATGCACTTGGAAAATTAACGTAACTATATATAATATATATAATATTACAATTTAATGTTAGATAAATGTGAATCTGTGTTAAAAACGATTACTGTTAGCGCTGCCTAGGCGTTGCCGATTAACAACTTTCATGTTATCGATAGCTGAAAAAATCCCCAGTATCAGTGTTGCCATCTGAGTTTTAGCTTAACGTAAATGTGAATTTAAATTATATGCATAACCTAAAATAAAGGGCATATTGATGGTAGTTTGTAGTACATACATATAATACATATATACAACACATTTTAATATTATTATTTTGACAATGCATTTATTAATTTTCATTTATTTAAACTTTATTTTCAATGTAATATGTATATTAAGAAGCGAATTATATTTTTTAAATCAACACAGCTCACTTAAAAGAAAACTTTGAAACGTTTTAGTTTATAATACATATATGCATGCGATTTGATCCCTAGAGAAAAATTATAGAATTATTCGGATATATATATATATATTTAAAGTCATGTTAACATATTTATTGATTGGCCAGTTTCATTTTTAAAGCTTTTCTATTCACGTATACAACATAAATGTATGTACATATACCCTAACATGTTATAGCAGTGGTATGCAGAACTGCGACATACCCTATCCCGATTGTATTGGCTTTATTTGATAAATATTATACAAATTATAGCACTGTGTACCACTGATCTACATGCATACTATAGTTGTTAATGTGTTTTGTGTGCATCTGAAGGCAAGTTTTAAATATATATCCCTTTGCTTTTATTCCCTGTTCTTAGGTGGACTTGAGGCATATGGATGAGCAACAAGGCAGCAATGTGGTCGACGTGGGCGTGGATTTATCCGAGTTCTATATGTCCGTTGAGTGGGATATACTTGAGGTGCCAGCCGTAAGGTAAGTATATCTAAGTCACGAGATCTAAATGAAACCCAATTGAAATTAAATATTTCTATTCCAGAAATGAAAAGTTTTATACTTGTTGCGATGAGCCCTATCTGGATATAACCTTCAACATAACTATGCGAAGAAAGACTCTTTTTTACACAGTTAACATCATAATTCCCTGCATGGGCATTTCCTTTCTGACAGTGCTCACATTTTACTTGCCCTCGGACAGTGGAGAAAAGGTATGAAAAACTTTATTAAATATTATTTATAGATTAATATGAGGTCATTTTCTTACAGGTCACATTATCTATATCGATTCTGATTAGTCTTCACGTGTTCTTTTTACTGGTTGTTGAAATCATACCGCCAACCTCTTTGGTTGTTCCCCTGCTGGGCAAATACCTGATATTTGCCATGATACTGGTTTCTATAAGGTAAAATTTTGATACAATTTTAGCCATATATTTGTGTAAATAAAATCATATTTCTTTTTTCAGCATTTGCGTAACAGTCGTAGTACTGAACGTTCACTTTCGATCTCCACAAACGCATCGAATGGCGCCCTGGGTAAAGAGTGTGTTCATCAACTTTTTGCCCAAGTTTCTGTTCATAAAAAGACCAACTTACAACTTTGAAACCAGGTGAAGATATTTCTGGATAATGATTATGATATAGTTGTTTAATTTATTATATATACTTGCAGCAAATTGCTTTTAAAGGATGCCCACGCCTGCTTTTATCCGTACTACTCTTCCACCAACATCGATCGACTTGCAACATCCGGTTATAGCCACACCCCATCTAAGGAAGAGCTAACCACCCAAAGGTACAGTCTGCGCAAAGTTTTGGTATTTAGATCCTGATATAGCCAATTGTGTCTGTCCGTCCCTGAATTTCAGAAACTCTAAAAGTAATAGACACAATTATAGGTATTTCGGTTTTCCTAAGCAGTAAGCAGATCAAGTTTGTATTAGATTTTTGATACTCCCCGCAAAAAACCATTGAATCTATAGTTTTAAAGCTAAAAACTTGTCATTTGGTATTTGCGAAGCTTATGACGTTCTTCATCGATGCTGTGAATTGCAACCAGCTTAGGGAAGATATGCGACAGACAATTTGTGTAGAGGGAGTCATGTATACGAGCGGAGAAATATATATAAATTATTATTAATTATGGAAATACAAAGTACAGGGTCTCCTACTGTCGGGTACGTCCGAACTTTAACATCCATTTGACTGATCTAAATTCTATAATTATCTTTTAGCTTAACAAGCACTGGACCTTTTGGTGGAAGCTGCCAGGTACATGGACCATTGCCACAACTGACTCACTCTAGTTCAGAGGATTTGACTGCCGTCCCTGATTTAGAATTTGGAAATTCTGGATTGAAAAGCCCCATTCTGAATAACCCAGCGTTTTCGCATTCCAAATGTCCACCAAGGGTGCATCGCAGCTGCTTTTGCGTGCGATTCATTGCCGAGCATACTAAAATGCAAGAGGATTCCACCAAAGTAAGACAAATTATTCCAATAAATCTAATAAATTAATTAATACTTTTGTTTTATGACAGGTTAAGGAAGATTGGAAGTACGTGGCCATGGTATTGGACAGACTGTTCTTGTGGATTTTTACGTTAGCTGTTTTGGCGGGCACAGCCGGAATTATTTTGCAAGCTCCGACACTGTACGATGATCGGATTCCCATAATAGAGCAGAAGGATTTGCAATTTTCTGGCACTTCGGCTGGACGCTGTAGACCATCCCAATAGCGTTTTTATTTCAATGCTGCCCCATCTAACCGATCGATATGATGATTTTAAACGTATTTCTTATGATTTTCACTCACACGAATTTTAGCAGAGTTTAACATCGAAATAAACCTTAGGTTGCAGACTATTCATAGCTTCAAACATTCAGCAAATCAAGGTATTAACTAACAAATGTTTTTACTTTATTTTTTAGTCACTAATTTTAAATTTTATATTATTTTTACAGGTATATCTCATCCAATGATCTCAATTTTAGCGCAGCGCTCATGTTCAAAATTTTCTAGTGTGCCAAAAATATATCCACAGTAGTTTAAAGTCGTTGAAATATATCTATGATAAGAATGATATACAATACAAAGGATAAACAATTCTAGACACGCCAAAGATGAGTTTTCCTGTATGTTTAAAGTTAACAATTCACCTTACATATATTTTGTATATTTTTGTATAACAACAAACTCTCATTTTGTGCACATAAGTAATACAAATAATGTACGCAAAAATATTTTAAAATACAAAGATGAGAAATGCCAAACATGTCGAATTTTTGAAATCGATTTTCGATACGTTTTGATGTATGAGCTTTAGTAGGGATTGGTAAACGAATATGAAATAGAAATCTGGCTTTCAGAACTGCCTACATCTTTGTATTTTAATCTTTGGTCAGGATATGTTTAATAGCGTGGGTCAAATATTATTTTGTGTTTGTAAATGAAACGTGGCAAAGATGGCAATTAAATGCAAATCATATACGGAATACCACTAATAAAACTCATTAATCGAATTATGGCATCGATTTTTATAACATCTGCATCTATGCCAGTTTTCATTTACATCCATGCCAATAATGCAAATGGTGCAATTAATAACGTATTTTCACATTAAGGTTATATATTTTGAATTTCAATATCAAATTGACCCACCTAATATAAAATATATGCAGTTTGTCTGTTTTCTCGATAACTACTATAATTTTCCGATTTTCGCGCTTACCTTTGTAAGTGCCAGTATAATTCAGTCCATTCATATGGATGTATGTACATGTTTGTACCGTACACTTGAAATTAGCATACAAAATGTGAAATAGAAAGTTAACATTATTAAATAACATTATAATTAGTAAGTCAAAATGTTATCTTAACGTTCATATGGATTTGTTACTTAATAAAGTTAAACATAACAAATAGTTTATATACCCAACTTTTATTTCCCGAATTTTTTGGTAAGTATCAAGAGTTATTATCGATCGAATAGACTAATCTACGATGCAATAACTGTTATGGAAGAAAATCTCTTTAAGAAATTTCATTCACCCAGATATAAACTGCATAGACATTTGCTTGTTTTTGGGAGCGGAACAAACGATTTTGTCGCATCAACTAGAGATGAGCGAATCTTTGCGATATTTCACGCCAAACACGAATCTTACATATCGAAATAGATCATGATCGTTGCCAGATTAAAATATTTATAAAATTAAAAGACATTCTTCGTTGGAATTTAATGTGATCGATATGAGTTGTAGATCTCATTTCGATAACAGCTCTTTGATTTAATTTAAGTTATTTAAAATAAGTATTCTCAAAAATACAAGAATAATAATATTAAAATATTTGCATTCACGATAAAAATTTAAAATTATTTAAATTAAATAAAATAAAACCTAAGAAATTATTCTATCAAGTTAAGATTTATTTATATTTATATTTTATTGAGATTTTGGAAAATGTATAATATTGTTTTTTCCCAAAATCTTTTTCTTGCATAGAAAAACTTACAAAAAAATATTAAAAAATTCTTTAAAATAATCAGTTTACTTTAAATTTATCAAATAAAACTATCTTAGCTCTAGAACAGTGAAAGTTAAAACTCGAGCCCAAATTAAAAGCTCATCTCTATGCCGCTTTAGAAGTAGAAAGTTAGGAACTTAAATCTGCTGGCAACTTCATTGTCAAGTGCACTTTTCTGGGCAGTTATTCTTTCGGCAACCTTGCAGCAAAATGTTTAGTTTCGCCAACATTAACTGGAGAGAAGAAGTTAAATTAAATGTGTTAATTCTGATCTCGCGATGTCTGTTGTTTCCGCTAATAACACAGTTGGTTTTTGCTGTTGATTTTAATATAGACGATATTTTGAATACCAAAATGATGCCGTTCGAAATCTTTTTTACGCGATTCAATGAAGAACACAAAAATTCAGGGGACTTATTAACTGTGCTGGAAACTATGGAGTATCATAGGTATTGAAGTGTAATGTGTTATGTAATGTAGTGTGGTATAAAATCTGATTTTATTGCAGAAGAAAGATGAATGAATTTATGCTATCGGATTATCTGTCTAGGCAGATACTAAATTGGAATGCCAAGAACCAAAAACAAATCAATCAGCGTGCTGGAAAAGCGCCTAGTCTATTAGATTTGGATCTAGAGTATCCACAAGAAGCAGTTAAGAAGTTATTATACGATGATGGTTCCGCCAAATATAATGCATGGCTGAAAAGGTATTTAATTGAATGGGATTTAATTAAATTTTTACCTTGAGATTTAAAATTGTCTGTTTTGCAGACGAACAACATTGGATAACATTCACCATCAAATAAATAATGCATCCAAAAAACTGAAAAAACAAAATCTCCCAGCTCAGAGAAGAAGAATGGATGAAAATGAAGCGGCAACTTTGATGACAAATTTGGAAGACGATGATGAATCGGATAATGGCGATATTACGGGCTATGCCAATAACGATTACAACTATCTGAATGTAAGTAAATAAGTTTAGATGTAACATAAAATATTCTAAATTTATTTTCATTTATATTTTCAAGATGTATGCTCAGAAACCTGTAGAGCTGCCAAGCCTATCAATCAAAAACATTCTGCCCAATGTAAAACGAATTAACAAAGATGGTGAGCTTACAAATTAAAGTAATTTCGACTATTATCCATAACATAACGAGTTTTTTAGGCTATGAATCGAGCTATGAGAGTTACGGAGTTCCTCATCCGCCACCCGATTTATCACAGGCCACCAAGAAACTCAAGGAAATAAGCATCAGAGATGTGACTGATATTGCCTTGACTACTTTAGCTTTTCTGTCCTTTGGCATGTTTCTGCTGCAAGTTTTAATGTGTGTTACAATGGTAATTGAAGCATTCTATGTATACCCTGTAAATATTATACTTATAAAACATATTTAGAACAAGGACGATACCAGCAATATAATGATGCTACCCATGGAGACTACAGATCCCACAGAGGTAACCGAAGGCATAGAGGAAATACGACGTCGAAAACGATCTGTTTCGCCAAATCAAACCACACTCAATTGGGTAGGTAAAAAATATATATTTAGTATAATTTCAAATATATATTTTAAAAACAAATTTTTTATAATGCATATTCCGTTTTTTTCTCAGGCCAACCAGGTGACTGAGAAACTTCTAGGCATAATCGACAGCTTTTCGGTGGCTGATCAAAAAAAGCCGAACACAAAATTTATGCTCAAACATCTATGCAACTATACTGCTTTCATAGGAGGCACTACAAAAACTCAGATGATATGGAGCACCTTACATAGGTATGTAAATAGGGTACAGAAGTAAAAAATATTCTTCCTAAAATACAAATTTTTCAATCGATTAAACACAAGTTTAATATTTTTGAAATTATTTTGCCATACAAATTGTTAAAGATCGAATTCTAATAAATCCATTTAATTCGCATGTTTTGACAAAAATTTTTTATTTTTTCAAATAAAGTATATTTTCTTAGATCTGCAATTTTCTATAATTTTTTTTATTATTTTACAGTTTGGGAACAACTTGGTTTGCAGCGCGTTTATCCGATGGCTACGTGGGCATGATCAAACATCTGGCACATATACTGCAAAGCTGTGCTTAGGTTTATTATAATATTATAATAAATTCTATTTAATAAATTTTTATAGTTGCTTTATTGAACTTGAATAAAACTTCAACAAATATATCTTACATGACATTAAATTACATTTTAATTGTGCAACATTATAACTTAGTTAACAAACTTTAAGATTAACTTTAATTAATGGAATTTTTTAAAGAAAACACTGCAACGCAGGATAAACCGTGGGGGGATAAAACGAATATGCGGGGGTTCTTCCGACTTTTGTGGAAATCGCAGAGAGATACATGCCTTGCCTTTGAGCGACCTTCAGTCGGGATGTCAGCTGCTTCTTCCACTTGGTACGACGATTTTGAAACCATGTCTTGATTTGCACTTCAGTGAGAGATAGGGTTTTTGATAACTCCATGCGTTTGCTAACACTCAGATATTTGTCCAGCTTGAATTCGTTCTCCAGGCAATCCAGCTGATGCGCCGAGTAGGTCTGACGAGGTTTTCTATCAATGCCTTGTCTTTTGCCCCGTTTTCCTAAATTTATAAAACGGTAAACAAATCTCCATTTTAAATGTATGCTCTAAAATACCTTGTACACTCATTAGATGATACAAATGGGGAAGTGCCGTGGCGGTATTGAGCGCACAGTAAACAGAGGGTGTCTGGTAGGGGTAGTCCCGGGTATTTCCCTTCCAGGTTAAACTTGGCATAAATGCTAATGTTTTAGGTGGAATATTGTTCACATCGCCAGTAACTGTAATTGAAAATTATTAAATAATTTAATTTGTTCTTTCGTCATTATTTCGAATTTAAAATTTAATTAATAAATCCCAGAAAAAAGATTTGAAATTTTTTCCAAAATATTTCCCCCCTAAAAAATATTAAATTTTCGGGGTATAAAATGTTTGTTTTAAAATCATAAGAATTGAAGTATTGCAAAATTATGCAAAAAAAAAACCAAACATAACAGCATTTGGTCAGAAAATGTAGATTTTAGGGCCGATATTGGTATCTAGGGGTGATTATCACTTATTATACGTAAAAAGCCAGTTTTGTGTAATTTTGAATGCGCATAGCTTTACCCAAACTTAACCGATTTGCAAGCGGTGTGGTTTTTTCTTAATTATATAAGTTCAAAATTAAAATTAGGGTACAAAATCGAGGAAAAAAAATATTTGAAATTTTTGCGGAAATTTTAAGGTCTTTTAAAAAAAAATATTAAATAAAAAAAATTTTTTTTTTTAATGTTAAGAATTGATGCGTAGTTGAATTGTATTGCAAAATTATGCAGAAAAAAAAACATGACAGGTTTTGGTGGAAAAATGTAGATTTTAGGGCAAATATTTGAATCAAGATGGTAAAAATTGGTATCAAGATAATATCGACATAGCTGATTTTTTTCTAAGTGTACACCTTAGGCCTAGTCAAAACTGAAAACCGTACATAGCACACATAGTTAACATATTCCTAGAACTATTATTTATGTATGTAAACCATGCGGCAGCTAAAGTCAACATGTCAAGTTCTAAGGCGTGAACTTCTTGCCAAGGCTTATGACTTGTTTAGGCCTGGCTAATGCGCACGTCCTACACGTTAACGATATTGTTGGCATTAACTGATTTTCTAATCTAAAACGATATTTGCTTTCAATTAACAGACCGTTTTCTACAGTCGCTCCATTTAGATACAAATTGGGAGTTAAATGTTAATGTTAATGCCGAGCAACTGAGGGAGATACTTATAGAGACATCCAAACTCAAGCTGAACACACAATGCATACGATCAACAATTAGCACTGTGACAACTGCTTAATAGATGTGTTATTTTCAGTATTTTGGAATTGAGGTGTGAAAAAATAACATCAACAAGTTACGCATACATATGTTAAATCTGTGGATTACAAAGACAAGAAACTCGACGCTGTAACTGACATCATCATCTCTTGGGGCAAGCGGATAATATTTACACTCCAAGTGCCTTGGGTGGTAAAAAAAAAACACTGGCATGTTCGACAAAATACCAAACCGAATTATAGATATTGATATTTTATGTAGTTTGCTTTGAAGCCACAGCTGAGACTGTTAAAGGCTTTGATTATGCAAATATTTTGTACTCCAGTTCGAATTTGGTTGATTATTCAAGGATATCCAAAATTATTGATTTCAAAGCACTACGAATCCGAACCGGTTTGTAGCCATGGTTCTCTCTGTATTAAGCCTTCGATCTCGGAAATTGTTTGAGATAGAGACACAAAATTTAGAATGTAGAAAGATGGTAAGCATACGTAGAGCAACTTTATTTCAAATGTTACATGCCACTCCTCTTTTTCGCACTGATTAATAATAACCGAATTATAGGCGTAATGTTGCATATAGAAGGTTGTTATTCAAAATATACAATTTCTACTAATTTGTTAAGCTATTCTGAAAAGAATATAAAAATCTGTACAAAAACATGAAAGTTATTAAGGAAATAATATTACTCAAAACGCATCCGAATGCGTGTCTTTAATATATTCCAAGCATATATTTTTAGAGTGAAATTTGAGACATAACTCAAGAAACTGACACTTCACATAAACCAAATTTTGACTCAGTCAGTAAACACCATAAAATAAATAGAAATTGAACTTGCTTTTGGCTTCAGCAGTTTCCACTGTTTCCACTGTGGTTACATCATCATCTAGGCGTATGTTCTCCGCGTTTTTATCCTCCTCATTGTTACACAATATTTTATCGATACTGAAGGATAAACAAGCTTGACGTTTATTGCGATTCCTGTGGGAATCTTCCGAGTTCACCGAGTCACCGGAGTTCGATAATTCTTTGCACAAAAACTCATCCGAGGCGCAAATGTTTTTCTTCACAGCACTTTGATTGTGCGAAAATTTACACGATTTGAGATCGGTGCTCATGTTCAACGAATTCTGCCAGAGCCTGAGATGTTTAGCGACTAACTAAGCTCTTAAAATTTTATATTTTCATTCATCATATTTGAAGCGTCAATGTGTGATGCTCTTAGCTCCGCCCCTGATATTATCACATGGATCTGTCGGACATACTTGCAAATGGAACTGATTAGCACCTTCGAATGTGTATGTGAGAACTGAGAGCAACCAATCCGACTTCAAGGCGTCAACTTCTCGCAGTTTTGGTCGGGGTTTGTCCGATATATTTACATATAGTAACTATAGCCTGCACCCATTCAAACGCGTAGTAAACGAGCTCAAATACCGTCTTCGTATTAGTGGAAACCGTCGGAATTTTTGAAAAAAAAAACCTAGCTTTTTTTAATTGATAAAAGGCTGTGATATGGCTAAGATTTATCTAAACCCAATTGAACTCTTTAATCAGTGAAAAACCAGTCAGAAAGGCTACAGTCGGACGCAACCGACAGTACAATACCCTGTAGTTTGAGGTTTCAACAGCAGAAACATAAACCTTTTCAAAATAGAGCGTTTAAAACTCAATCGAAAGCCACTTCAACGGTATTCATATTTATTTACTTGATTGAATATGTGTTAAACGTAATATTTGAACTATGTAACATATGTATATAATACTATGCAACAGATATATTATATGTGTATAGTTATAGGTATTTATATATTGATTTATTAAGCACTAACAATATTCTTATAGATCTAGATAAACAATTTTCGTTGCCGACAGAGCTCCACAGAAGCTCAAAAAGCTGGCGGTGCTGATAACTGCTGTTGTTGTTCCAGCTATTTTTACAATAGAGCCCATGCATATAGATAGTATAAATTGGGCCAGGAATACCATGCTGCTAACTATGGCAACATCCGTGCCCAAGCCTCTTACTTCCGAGCCAAATGCGGCACTTCCGCTGCCGTCTACTTCAAACTGTTGGGATGAAATATTAAATATTTTATTTAATAAAGGAATAGGTCAGCTCTATAGGTCAGTACTATATAACATATTACTAAAATATCGAAAGCAGAACTTTTAAAAGAGTAAAATAAGGTTTGATAAAAAAAAAAACTTTTTTTTAAATAAAAGCCGAAGTTTTTATACTACATTCACTTATTAGGAACTTACCGTGCCCATTGAATGATAGTGTGCCACCAAAAGGTAGGGCATGGTGAATAGGGTAGAGTACATAACACCTGCCGTCCAGCTGAAGAGTATTACGCTAAACTTGGCTCTGGTCAATGCCATTAAGACCATTCCACTGCAGTAGAAGAGAAGTCCTCCAACGTACACAGGTTTCGCTCTGATGAAAATAAGACTATTAACATCTACTTAATAGGGATAGAATAGGGAAAACCAAAGTCGGACACAATCGACAGGTATTAGGAATTGGAATAAATTTGGTTTACGTGTATCTATATTCTGAATTTGATTTTCATAACTCTTAAAGTCTGTCTTTAAGTAAAACTCGGACAGACAGACCACAAGTACCCTGTAAATTGATAAAATCACAAACAAACCTACTTGTATCTTTGGATAAGCTTGTCAATGACGAGAGAGTAGCAGGCGCAGGACAAGGAGTACATCGCCATGCCCCAGCAGCCGAAGCGAACGCCCTCCTCGTAGTTCCTTTGGGGTAGTGTGCCCTCCATTGCCTTGGGATCCCCATTGAAGACAGCCTCCCCCACAAAGTCCGTGAAGTACAGGGAGTAACAGACGTGGGCCATCCAGCAGAAAAGGTTCGTGAGGCAGACCATGCGCAGGGAGTAGGGCATGTACACGATGGAGAGCAAATAATGGGACAAAGTTTTGACTTCCGTATTCGGTTGGGGCAGCGTAAACTGCTCCTCGTTTCCATCCAGAGGCTTTTCCGGCTGCTCTGTAAAAGTGGTCTCCCCTATACTCTCCTGATTCTGATTGAAACTATTCATAGCGCCCTCTGATGTCATCTGGAATAGGCTATTAATGCATAATATACTCGTATTTTAACTGATTTCATACCATATTAAACTGATCTCCATCGTTTTTATAATCCTCCTCATTATTCATGGTGCCGTATTGCATGGAACTGCTCTCCAGTTGGGAGTTCTCCTGTGGCATTTGCTTCGATTTCGGTGCGGAGAGCACCCAAAGCGGTATCTCCCTAAAACTGGTGATGGTAAAGCTCACGCAGATGATAAATATAAATGTGATGATGGTGAAAACAGCTTTAACATGTCCACCCAAACGACGACCTGCAAATTTATGTATATTACTTATGAGTTGAAAAGGCTTCAGTCGGGTGCAACCGACGGTTGAAGACCCTGTAGTATGTCTTATCTTTAGCTGTTACACCTTCTCAATTTCTTACCAATTTCCGTTGCATCCCAGTTGACACCGCCCATGGAGTAGCCAAAGAACCCTCCTAGACCCGCCATGATGGTGAACGTGGACAATCCCTTCGCATGGTCCTCGGGCACGCACACGTCCAAAAGATAAGCTCTGGCTGGACTTTGGCAGGCATCCGCATCAAAGTCGAGTAGTACAGTGCCGAGCACCGTGAAAAATACGCCCCAAGGATGCGAAATTTTGGAGTAAACCGCAGTTTCCGCCTGGGAGGCCGTGGCTCTATGGGGTACCAAATTTTGCAGATTGTAGGTCGTATTGTAGGTCGCATTCATGGCCGCCGCCTGCACATGGGGATCCACATCGCCAAACCAATAGCCCAAGTTCTCGCCATTCGGCACTAAAATCAATCCTAAATGGAAAGTAAAATTTATTGCAATTCAATTTGAAAATAGTGCAAAATTTACCTAGTATAACTCCTATGGAGAGCAGTATAATAAATGGGCGTCGTCGACCTATGTTCAGCTTGCAGCGATCCGACACAGAGCCCAAAATGGGACACAGAAAGAACCCAACGACGGGAGATAAAGCCCAGACCAGTGTCATATGCTGATGCTCCACTCCGATTTTTAATAGAGTTGGTGATACAAAAGCCGTCTCCGCCGCATAGGAAAACTCAATGCCCATCACGGCGGCAGATACGCGCACCAATTCCGCACGGGTTTTATATCTGCAAATAAAATTCCAGGAATCGGCTTATTAGATTTTCCTGACATTGATGCTAAGTGGCTTAAGGGTTTAGGTCAGATATTGCCAGGCGGCCAACCCAATAAATTGCAATTTCCTCTGATGTGCATTAACTGCGGATTTGTCTCGACCATGTCCTGCTGTCACAGCCCAATTACAGCAATAAAATAACAACAGTCGGACGCACTCGACAGAAACATACTTCATAACCAACTCTGCAGTCGAATGGGTTATACTTTAATGCTTATTATTTTATCTAAACTACATTTTTATTTAAAAAATAAATTACACTCACTGATTAATAAAATATTTGATGAGACAAATTTAATAAAGAAATAAAATATACTTCGGAAAAGAAGAATTAGAAATTCCTAACATCTAGCGGTTTTCGGAGTTCTTCAATTTTGACGACTTTCCAAAAATACCCCATCAAATTCTCAAAAAATTTGCGATTATCAATATCTGAAGAATGTTTCTAATTTTTTTAATATTCAAAAAAGTTTTTCAATTTACAGCAGTATTGTGTAACTATAAATTTTGTTTGATTTTGGACTTTCAAATTCATACTACCCATTCCGCCAAAACATTTCAAGACTTCTTGATACAAATTTCGGTATTACCAATTATGTATATAAATAATATTTTGAGTGTCTATATGCGAAACTAATATTTAGTACTGATATCAACTGATAGGAAGCACACTCAACTTATGTATTGTCAAATGCACAAAGTTAATATACACCTTTTTTATCGTTTATGTACGGGGTCAATATTTGAGTAAGTTAAAAAAGCACACAATTTGCGTTAAATAAATCTAGTTAACTTTGAAATCTATTCTAAAAATAAACCATGTTAAAGCTTCACTAAATATTTTTCCCATTTTTTATATATTTTTTTTCTTACCTATAAATATGTGAATAGTCTGCATTGGCACTTGTGTTGCCTTTCAACTGATTCAGAGCGCTAGTTTTGGCTTTTTCCAGTAGATTAGTCGAATTATCTTCATTGATGGCGCTAAATTTCTCCCTTATATTGTCTCTCCATTGATGTAGCCTACCCGTAAACCCCTGATATTCATGTAATTTTTCCATAATGTAATATTACAATAGGTGAATTGTTATACACTCGACGATACGGGTTATTTTCCCTTATTTATTATTGTCAAAAGATATGTATGGCTTCGCACCCAATACACTGAATATTTATTTAAGACCCAACGTTTGTCGAACTTGGCATTCAAAGTAAGAATGACATCGGACATCGGACGAAGAAGCTAACGAACGAAGGGATTGGAAGACAACTATCAGCGCAGCGCTTGGTTCCAACCGTTTTTATAGAGCATGCGTTGATTTTTTACAGAGTGTTTATGTTTCCAGCAAATACACGACTAAAGTATACCCGTTTTAAATTGTTTATTCAATTTTATGGTCAAGTTAGTAGAGGTTATGAAAGTATAAAAAAGGCTTAGGTTAGGAGTTTCGTCCGCTCTGAATCCGAAAAATTCTTTTTTTTTTAGGTTCTTTATTGAGTACAGGGTATCTTCTCTTCCATACCCACAACTATTGAGTTTGTCTGTAAATAAACGAGAGTGCCTTATCCGATTTTTGAAAGCTTTATTATTTTAAAAGCGAAAAAAATATAGGAAATATTTTTTCTAGTTCTCTACAACAGTTTTAGATATAGAATTTTGTAAAATTTATTTTACTATTAAAGTTAGGTAAGAATTTAAGAAAAACTTTAAGAGAAGCTATATTTAGTAATCTTTAAAATTGAAAATACTTACTTGCATTTGAAAATAAAATGTTAATGAAATAAATTAAAATAGAAAATTGAAAATGTTACAACACCAGTTTATCCTATCTAAAATCTTATTTCAGAACATCACTGTTTTGGTTGTTAAGTCACAGATAAATTTCAAAATTTTCTAATATTCAGATTGTTTGGTTTTAAGCATGCCATCGTCCAGAAAAGGTAGTAAATTATCTATGCTGAGTGAAAAAGTTCAAGTAAAAAATCCAGATGGTCGGTTGCTAAGGCTTTTTCAAATGGTATTACTGAAGCGCGAATGTTCCATAAACGACCTTTGGTCCCTCGTCGGACACGAAACAGTATCCACCCGATATAACGCACTGGGCGAGTTTAAGGACGCTGTTGAGTGGATTATGGATCGGTTTAGGGCGCTACAAGTGGTTTGTTTCAGCGAGAACTTGGGCATGCTAATCGTGCCAGATACCTTCAAGATAGTACGCATGCCGCAGGTCATAATTGCGGCTCTTAGGGACAGTGGGGACAAGCCAACGATTTTGGTGTATGGCAATCTGGATGTAGAGGAGGCGCTGATGGAGGATGGTTGGGTCACCGATCCATTTGTCATGTCGCAGGTGGGAAATTATGTTTATGGAAGAGGCGTGGCACTTGATAAAGGTCCTCTACTCTGCTGGTTAGGTGCGATACAAGCCTATCGGGATGCGGGTCTCCAACTTCCAATCAACATTGCGTTTGTAATCGAAAGTATGGCGCACAACGGTAGTTTGGGTTTGGAGAGTGTTTTAAAGCAACGCATTAGCTTTTTTCGGGAGGTCAAATGCGTGGTGATGGCCACAAGACGCTGGCAATCGAATGTGACACCCTGTATTGTGTATGGTTCCAGAGGTTTGGTGTTCTATCACCTGGAAGTGCAGTGCGCGAATCGCCCCCTGAATAGCTGTGAGCATGGAGGCACCTTGTACGAGGCTTTGCCCGATCTTATCTTCCTACTGAGCACACTTATTGACTGTCAGCTGCATATGCTCTTCAAAGGAACAGAAGAAGAACCCTTGCAAATTGATAGAAAAGTAATTCGGTTAACAGATTTCAACTATCATGAGTTTGGACAGGCCATCGATGTGCAAGATCTGCCGCATCAGGCTCAGAAGCAGTACGCATTGGCCGAAAACTGGGGAAGTCCCCATTTATCGATACATGGCATCGATGGCGCCAATGCCGAAAGCGACCTTCGATTCATTATTCCACATAAGGTTATCGGCAAATTCTCCGTTTGTTTGGCGCCAAATCAAACGGCTGAACAGATGACAAACGCTCTACAGCAACATCTAGGGTATGCATGGCTAGATCGTGGATCTCCCAACAAGATGAAGTTGTGCGAAAAGCTGGCCATACCCCCTTGGAATAGTGCTACAGATACTCCAGAATACCAGGCGGCATCGCGTGCCATTATCGACACCTACAAAATTAGTCCAAATCTGATTCGTGAGGGCGGTGCTCTATTGGCACCTTCTATCTTTCAAGAGACTCTTAAGAAAAATGTTATGGTCCTACCTATTGCTAGGAACGATAGTGGGGGTAGTCCAGTAAACGAGCGCATCAGTCTCCACAGCTTTGTGATGGGTATTCAATTAATAACCGCTTTTATATGGGAGTACGCACAAAGCAATCCATTCGGAGATAACAAATCGCCTGCTAAAGAATGTAAATCATTGTAAAGCTAATAAATTTAAATATGGATCAGAACCGAGAAAGTACAGTCACAAATCGGTGAGCAATAAAAATGGCTGATTGCAGCCTAATTTAATTTATATTTTTTGAAACATAAATATAGCTATATAACTGTAAAATTTGAAAAATCTCTTGTTCTTGATTATGGCAAATAAGCTAGAAAATAGCCAAAATGGAAACACTGACGAACGTATGTTCGATGCCATGTTTCATTTCCATTGTTACGTACAAATCATGTAAGGCTATTGAAAGTTCTAGAAACCAACGCATAAAATGTAAAATATTTATTTTTTATTTACAAATAATTGCAAAATGCGCATGCAATACATTATTACTAACGTATGTTTAATAAATAATTTCGCAACAGCTACAAATTTATTGAAGGAACACCCCAATAGTAGCACGTTTGTTGGCAAAATATCGATAACAACCGTAGTAATTTCATGTGTTCTTGAAACATATGCACCACTGAATCTATGCTAAAATAAATAAATGTGCATTTATGCTTTCTTGCAAACTTTATAGATTAAATAAAATAAATAAACCATTCATTGAATGTGAAAGGTCATCTATTTTAATTTTCTATGAAGACAAAGGCGTTCAACGCCAATCGATATTCTCCACGCATGCCTGTAAACAGACATCGATAACTCGATAACGGCTGCAGACTAGTTTTCACAACCCTAGGTAAATTACGTTGTACCGCCTGTAAAGAATGTTAAAAGTTATTTGTCGGCTTTTGCATTTCATTTAAGCGCATAGTGTTGAATAACTCAAATATTTTAATTCGTATTATTTAGTCCCGTTTTAATTTATTTCCAAAAGGTCAAAATGTCTGAACTGCAATCGTCGCTGCTGCTGAAAAAACAATTGGCAGGTATGAAGCATACATTTACACATAATTCAACATTTTTTCAACGAAAACAATTCGGGCGTTTCCAAATAAGCGTTAACCAATCCATTTATGTAAGCGTGGTGGAAAATAAACGCAACATAAGCTTCCCAAATGCCATTTCCAGACATTTATTCAATGCTGTCTATTCATTGTACATATGTATGTACAGTGGCTCGCAGCTTATTTCGTGCAGTTGCCTAAAAAAAGTTCTACTCGTTATTCCTGCTAAACTAAGACAGATAATAAAAAAAATTTAAATGCAGTATTTTAATAGGGAAAGTTAACATGTTTATTAAACAAAAGCGATTTTCCTAATCATAAAAACAAAACAAATATTTAATAAAAACAAAATGTACAGGCTTTTTTCATGCTGCAGCTTATTTCGTGCAGTATGTTTAAATTCAAAAAATTTAGCATTTGGTCTTAAAAATCGCGGTTTTTTTTATTATATGATCATTTAAAATACTAACAAATATACATTTTATGAGTTTCCGAACTTAATCACATTAATATAAGGAGCTACAGGGGAATTACCAAAATGGCACCACGCACAACCATAGAGCAGCGCAAACTTGTGCTTAAACACTTTAAAAGTGGAAAAAGTCAGCGGGTCATTGCTGAAATGGTATCCCTAAGCCCTAGTACGGTACAATATATAATCCAACGGTTCGTCCGAGAGAACCGTATTGAAAAAAAAGGCCGAAAAGCTCCGAATAAAATTTTTAACGAGCATGAAGAGCGCTGTATTGTACGGAAAATCAAGGAAAACCCCAAGCTATCGGCTCCAAAAATAGTTGCAGAGGTCGAGGACATTTTGGCATCCATGATTGCCATCAATAAAAATTAGGTTTCCGACGCCAGAGGCTGCCATACAGGCCCAAACCATGACGTGACCCCCGCCATGTTTGACCGTAGGTTTCAGGTGCTTGTTTTCCAGCTTTGTATTTGGTCGCCGCCACACAAATTGTCGTCCATCTGAACCAAAAATATTTAATTTGGACTCGTCAGCAAAGATAACGTCATCCCAGAACGAAATCGGAAGAAGACTGTGCTCCTTTGTGAACTTTAGCCGAGCAGCAATATTTTTTTTGCTGATAAATGACTTCTTCCGTGCTACTCGACCATTAAAGTTATTATCGTGGAGCAAACGGCGCACCGTATCAGCACTGCACTTCTTGCCCATCTCGTCCTCGACCTCTACAGCTATTTTTGGAGCCGATAGCTTGGGGTTTTCCTTGATTTTCCGTACAATACAGCGCTCTTCATGCTCGTTAAAAATTTTATTCGGAGCTTTTCGGCCTTTTTTTTCAATACGGTTCTCTCGGACGAACCGTTGGATTATATATTGTACCGTACTAGGGCTTAGGGATACCATTTCAGCAATGACCCGCTGACTTTTTCCACTTTTTAAAGTGTTTAAGCACAAGTTTGCGCTGCTCTATGGTTGTGCGTGGTGCCATTTTGGTAATTCCCCTGTAGCTCCTTATATTAATGTGATTAAGTTCGGAAACTCATAAAATGTATATTTGTTAGTATTTTAAATGATCATATAATAAAAAAAACCGCGATTTTTAAGACCAAATGCTAAATTTTTTGAATTTAAACATACTGCACGAAATAAGCTGCAGCATGAAAAAAGCCTGTACATTTTGTTTTTATTAAATATTTGTTTTGTTTTTATGATTAGGAAAATCGCTTTTGTTTAATAAACATGTTAACTTTCCCTATTAAAATACTGCATTTAAATTTTTTTATTATCTGTCTTAGTTTAGCAGGAATAACGAGTAGAACTTTTTTTAGGCAACTGCACGAAATAAGCTGCGAGCCACTGTATGCTTGTATGCATGCATGCGTGTGTGTGTGTGTGGATTGTATGTATGTTGCTGCGAGTGTGAGTGTGTTAGTTGTCTCTGCAGACATCAGTGTTGCCAGAAATAGCTTGATTTGTAAAAAAAAAGATATTAAACTAAAAATTATATCGCTTAAAGTAGAGATTACGAGAAACTAAAATACAATATAAAAAATTTATATTCATTTTAAATATTTTTCTCAAACCCGCTAAATTGGCAACGCTGGCAGACATACATATGTATACTGCCATGTGAACGCGTGTATGTATGTATGCGCATAATTACATATGGACTGCTAATGGGATAAATCATGCCTATCGAAATTAAATATACGTATATAAAATAATATATTATTCTCAAATATATATTGTGATATATTATAATTATGCTTGTGTGTGTGTCTGCACGCTCTCTGTGCGCTCTCTTCAAGCCACCACGCATCTCAGGGTCGATTTTCTTAAATATATTTTTGGGTTAAAGCCAGTGTTGCCACAAATAGCTAGAAATAGTTAAAAAAAAAATGTATTAAAATGCAAATAATAAATATTCACATAATCAATATACAATATTAAAAAATAATAATTATAAATTTTAAAATAGATTTATGTTAAATAATTAGAAAAACATTAAAAAATTAATAAAATGCAAATAAATAATAAACATAAACAGAGTAGAATATTAAAAATAATTAAAAACTTTTAAATAGATTTAAATGCTTTGATTTTGGTATTAATAAACAAATATTTATGCCAGACTAACTATTATTACCGAAAGCATATGTATAATTCATATATAATTAATATACTTATAAATATATCTATGTATGTGTGTGACTGTGAGTGTTCTGTGTGTATGTATGTATATAGACACATTTATACCAAAGTATAAGTATTTATAAAATATTATCTTTATTATATCCTTAACAAGTATTCAAATAATTTAAAAAAAAAATCAATTATTCGCTTGCATTTAAATATGCATCATTGTTCAATAGAGGGTGTGTAATTAGTATTAAAATAAATTATAATTATATAAACAATCGAATATTTGGCTGTAGAGACCCAAAACGACCCCTAAAACGTCTCTTGACTTTTGTCTATGGCTGGGAGACGCCTACTTTGTTTCTTTTACCTGCAACCCTTTATGTAAAAAAAAACCCAATTTTCCAAATATTTACTAACAATTATCATTTATTTATTTCAGAACTGAACAAGAACCCCGTGGAAGGTTTCTCAGCTGGATTAATTGATGAAAACGATATATTTCGTTGGGAGGTTCTAATAATTGGACCGCCAGATACACTTTAGTAGGTTTAAAACAGTAAATACAGGGTGCGCCAACTTTTATGTTAAAAAACTTTGATAATACACAAACTATTTGCATAAATAATAAATAAAATGTATATATATTGTCAGTAAAATTTGATAAGACTAACTTTTAAGACAATATCAATAGCACAACTAAAATTATGCTCTAAGAAAATAGTTTTTGCTTAGGGAGTACCATTTAATTTTTTTTATATTTTGCATATTGAATAACTTTGCCAATTTTGAAGCGATTGACTAAATAATACAAGTTTTGGAAACTTTAATTCAATATCTTTTTCATCATTATGCGTTGTAATCCCAAAGTTGTCGATTTTATTCCAAAATTATGCTCAAAGTTATAGGTAAATTAAAAAATGGGATATCTTATAACATTTGATTGGTTTTAACCAAATATGAATATAATATTTCAAAAAATCTGTTGTTTATTTTTTAATATGGTAATTATTCAGTGTATTTATTTTTATTTATAATTCTTAAATTACTCAATGTTTACCGACATAACAAATGGCGCACTTTTGTATAAAATTATCGAGCTAATAAAAAATTAGCCTCATTAACTCTTAGAATTAATATTTTACTTGATATATTGACATTCTTTATTGCAATTGGTTTGTTCACAGTGAGGGAGGATTTTTCAAGGCACATTTGCATTTCCCAAAAGAGTACCCACTGCGACCGCCACGAATGAAGTTCGTGACAGAAATCTGGCATCCGAATATTGAGAAGAACGGGGATGTGTGCATTTCGATACTGCACGAGCCGGGGGATGATAAGTGGGGCTACGAGAAGGCATCGGAGCGCTGGCTGCCCGTGCACACAGTCGAAACGATCTTGATATCGGTAATATCGATGCTGGCGGATCCGAATGATGAGTCTCCTGCAAATGTGGATGCGGCCAAGGAGTGGAGAGAGTCCTACACTGATTTCAAGCGCAAAGTTGCACGCTGTGTTCGAAAAAGTCAAGAGGAATGTTCGTAGGAGCCGAAATTTCCCTATATTTGTATATTTATATTAAAAATTTGATACATTAAAATGAATAACTGAATTAATAGACAGAAACGAAACAACATTGTTTGCATTCTAATCTTGAACTTTTGGAGGCTTATCAGCTTTTAGTGATTGATCACGTCATAGGAGGCATCGGTTTTCCTTATCATTTGCCAGAGACGATTTAAGCCTTTTCTTCTAAAAGTTGTGATTCAGCTGAGATTTTAATATTTTCTCCCATTTATATATACAAGAACGATTATAGATTATAGAAAGATTATATATATCTTGGATTACAAAAATCATAGGCCTTAGGGATTTATTTAAGATGTTCCATTAAAATTGAAGGCTTTGTTTAAGTTTTTCATTATGGCCCGAATTTTAGGATATATTCAAAACTATCCATTTATGTTGATGGATTTGTTAAAGAATCTTTGCTTTTGAGCTCGAATTTCAGGATTTATTTAAGACTTCTCCATGTCATTGATGGATGTTTGTAAGTTTTTCAATTATAGGTAGGATTTTTGAATGAAATGACGTTACTTTAAGGTTTAAAGATTTGTTCAAGAGTCTTTCAATTAGGGCTATGATTTTTGGATTTATTGAAGGTTTTCAATTACGAGTAAAGGATTTTAGTTAGAATTTTTAAACTATGGCTAGGATTTATGTTTGACTTTTCATTACAAATAATGGGGTCTATCAATTATGGATGTGAAAAACTTGAGTATTTCCTAATCCAGTAAACTGAGAAAGTTTCCTCCTTCGTATGGACATCAGTATCTCAGTTCCACAGAAGTCTAACTGAAATGCTTATAATACTCGCTTTGAGACCTATTTCCATTGCCTTGAATTCGACGGCTCATTCGCTACACTGAAAATTGATGACGTGAGAGTACGAAATGCAGGTGCTTGAAATCTCTTAAAAACCATAAAGAATTTATATTTATTATGCATCTACAGGGTTCTGGCTGCATAGTGTATATGTACGAGTTAGTTAGAAAGTACAAATATTGGTTCTTCTAAGTAGTGGGATTATGCTGGGATTGCTGGGGTCCATCCTCATCAGCAGTATTTGGATTTGAGTCTAAATTTGAATTTGTGTTAGTGTTTGTATTTGAATTTGTATTTGTAGAATTAAAGGCTGTGTTGCGGGATCTGCGGATGAACTCCAACGGCGAATTGCGTCTGCAGTTGGCTTTTTTGGGTGCCCCCGGGGGTCCATTGTGGGGCGCGGTGCTGGTTGTGGGGACTTCGTCGTCATCGGAGCACTCCACGCTGGATATGGAAAAATTATCCTGAAAAAAAATATGAATTGGCTAAGTATTTCAACTGTTTTTTTAATAAGGCGAAAACAGGCGTGGCATATATATCCTCTGAACCTCTAGTATAAACCTTTCATCTGAACAAGGCGATTTGGATATGTGCGTTCAAACGCGTAGATCTCCGAAACTTTAAACGCTAGAGCAGTTAAATTTGGAATATAGACAGATGTAACCCCTGCGCAGATCAGGTTTATTTCAAATATTAAATGTCACGCCCCATTTAAGCCCTAATCGATAAAAACCGCATAACAAGCGTAATATTGAACACGGAAGATTGTTATGCAGCATTTATACGCTCTGTCATTATGTTTAACTATGCTGAAAAGCGCATGGAAATCGGTTGAGGAACACAGAAGTTATTGAGGAATTCGTTTCTTACGGCTTTCTTTTTGCAGGCCATCAGCTTGCGGGTGCGCTCCTCTCTCATGCGCGTGAGACGCATGAGGAGTGTGTAGTGCTGCTCGACACGATGCAGACACGTCTTGCAGATGGTCTTTGGCAACGGATCCGTCGGGGATATCTATATAAATCGGATTTCATTAGGAAATGCAATTGTTTACTTTGGCCTTACTCACAGTGATGGGCAAATAGCCGTTGATCTTTTCCACAAGGCACAGACGCTGCCCATGATCCCCGTAGATGTGGATGACGGTCCTGTGCATCTCCGAGCAGAGGCGACACAGAAATCCGGAGATGCAGGCCTTTTCAATACTCCCCATTATGCTGAAAGTTGTGATTTATTATTCGCTGCCTTGGGTTACACACACAGGTACACATTCAGCGCACTTACTGCGTGAATTGCGCTTGATGCTTACTCTCAATGTACTTGATTTAATTGCTACTTAAATTACTGAAACTCCAGTCAATTGATGTGCGGAAATTATGCACTTGCTATTTATACACAGATGTTTTTAATGACAATAACAATGCCTGCTTCAATTGTTGAAAATAAATTGGTATATCGACATCGACCTATCGATACCTGCCAACGATGGTAAACAGTGTGGCCAGCAGCGTTGCCAGAAATAGCCAGTTCTCAATAACAAAATATTTAAAAAATATGTTAAAATAAATATAATAAACATTAAATCAATATGGAATATTAAAATTATGTATAAATTTTTAAACGCTTTTATGGAACGCATAAAAAGAACTTTGAAACTAGCTAAGTTGGCAACGCTGGTTCCCAGAAATAGACAGTTTTAAATTACAAAATATGTAAAAACAAATCAAAAATATAGAAAATATGCAACAACAATAATAAAAATTAAATTAGTGGAAAATAATAAAAATTGATATATATGTTTAGCATAGAATTCTAAAACCAGCTAAATTGGCCGTTAATTGCAAGAAATAGCTAGAAACTGTTTCGTGAGATGTGCTTGGGTATTTATCAGATTTTATTCTTATAAAATAAATAATAAAGAAATAAATAATTATCTATAATGTTTATGCACTATTTTAGTAAACAAATTACTTTAAATCTATGAAAGCCTACTTCACATTGCCCTTGTGATTTATTAGCCTTTAAACGGTGCGCAAATAATACGATTTCCAGAACGATCGAACTAGAAATTGGGCTGTCAAATTATCGAAAGATTCTAAAATTATTAAAACATAATTTCTTACATATCTTAAAAATTACAGACGTACTCTTAAAACGAAAAGTATATTGGGTTTACAAAAAAAAAATTTTTTTTTGGTCATCGGAAAACATGGGAATATAGTTTTGCAAATGAATTATTTCTTTTAATTCGTAATTTGCTTTTAATTTTCTGCCAAAAAGAAAAGAAGAAATGCGGAATTAATTTCTGTGACCTTCGACAATTTTAGACAGTTGATTTTATTACATTTGGGTACTTATCGATGTGGTTAAGTATGAGTAATGAACGAATACTTTTGAGACCTGCTGTATGTAATTTCACATGCATTGAAATACAGGGTATATTGGGCAAGGGCAATATTTGGCAGTTATTGTATGTAGTTTACTATGCAATATAGGGTATATTCAGAAATTTCTCAGTGAAAGCTCGATTGGTAGCGTCCAATCGCACAGAAATCCAGATAAGTACTAATTGTCTTACCGCACGTACAAAACGAGCTGGAATGCTTGACGAACGGCAGTATCCGACTTGCATACAAAATCTTAATTTAGCGCGATATTACAGGCATATATAGGTACATACATATGTGTGAAAGTATGTAAAACTTTTCACATAAATTAGCCATAAAGAAAATTACAGGAAAGGGTAAAGGTTGTGAAATACTCTTACAGTTGGTAAAAGATGTTTATAAGTGGAGAATTTTAATTCATTATAAACTATATTAATTTAATAATAATAATTGAAATGGATAATAGTTACAACCCTTTAAATAAGTTATAATAAAAGATTAAATTTGAATGGGGATATAATATTCCAATATTAAATTCTACAAATTGATTCGAAGGCTTAGGTTGCTAATACTGCTACAAATCTGTATTGTTTTAAGATTTAATATTTTATCTAATATAATAAAAATAAAAAATATATATCTTACAAAATTTAAAAAATATTTAGGCAAATTTTATAATACTGTTCCAGAGATTATTTATTACAATTTTTGAAAATTTAATGAAAATCGTGTTTGCTAACTTCACATAATCCATAAACAAGCTAATATTCCCTATGAAGCAAAGTTAAACTGAGATGACACTCACTGAAAAAAAGTTAAGAAATATATTTAAAATTAAATATTTAAAAATATATATCTTAAATGTTGAATTAATTTAATAATTGATAGCTAAAAGACCTAACTAAACTTTATTTTTAAAAATATTTTGTAAGAATATTTAGTTATATTTACTTCGTTTTTTCGAGTGTAAGTGTAAGTAAGAGTGACATTAAACGTTTCCATTTCAATATGTAAATGTGAAAATTTAAGTACGTTTATTGCCAATCGTACAGTTATATGCTCGAAACTGAAAAGAAACTGAGTTTCGAGTCGTCAACAGTCATTTCAGTTTTGGTAACGGCTTCAAACAATTCATTCTCCGATTCTCAACCGATCAAAAATATGGAAACTAATTTTCTGATAATATTCGCCTGCCTGGGAGGTGTTTTCATATGCACAAACGCATTGGACTTATCCCTAGGGAAGGATACTTATGTGGATGCCTTGCAAAATTCACACACTTCCGACTACGGTGCGTAAATACAATAAATAAAAGAAAATATTATTGAATTATTCAAAATAAAATCAAATTTGTGCGTGTAACAGTGCAGCAGTGAAATTCAAAACCAATTAAATTAAATTCAAATTAGAAGTAGAATATATAATTTAAATAAATAAATTTATATTAATTAACTAGATATTAAAAGTTCTTCATGGAATTGTTATTTTGTAGACTTTTCTTACAGTAATATAAATAAGCCTACTGTAAGATTTATTGTTATTATTATTACGTCCACGTAAACTTTGCTTTAATCCATATTCCCTATTTATATAGATGGAACCGGAGAAGGATATCAGTATAATCCGCCAATTAACAACAACTATTTGCCTCCAAATCCGCCAATTGACAATAACTACTTACCACCAGCTCCTCCAATAGATCACAGCTACTTACCACCTGCCCCGCCCCCACCTGCCTACGGTGCACCCCCCGCACCCGTGTACGGTCCTCCTCCGCCGTATTATAAACCCGTTCCGCCCATGCCATACGCCCACGGTTCCTTGCTGGATAAAATCAAGTCGAAAATAAGTATTTTGACGCTTGGAAAAATCGTGTTGAAACTTTTGATATTCAAGAAAATCGTGAAATTCATTGGTTTGATTTGTCTGCTTTTGGTATTACCAAAACTTAAGAACCTATTTCACGAAGACATGAGTGTTGAGGACGATGGAGGCATGAACAGCAAAACAGTTATAACCGAAAAAGGTAAATTGAATATATTATACAACAGATTATTTTGCAAATAATATGTTTTTTTTCAGACAAATATGAGGAGTATTTGAATGAGATTCAGGATCTTATCACCAAGTCCATTGAGAACTTTGGGGACCGCCTCAGCTTAGATATCTAAAATGACATGGTTGTTATTTATTTTAATTTGAAAGTATTAATTTATTGTTGTTATATTTATTATCTGTATAAATAAAACTTTTAATTTCTATAAATAGAAACTATTTTTCAGTTCAAAGAGTGTAATATCTTTTAGATTTCTTGACTTAAAAAACTACTTTCTATAATACAAACCCAAAAATCTTTTTGTCGGAGAACCTTTTTGGTTCGAAAATATTGGTTAATATTTGGTTCTGCTCAGTTTTCCGAACCATGTTGGCAACCCTGTTTTCTCAAAATCTATCCTATATCACAAAGAATTCATCATTAATTTCATTAAACAATTATTTAATATTTATTATTTTGATATTGACACACAAAACATTCACTATAACACACGAGATTATTGATTTATTCATTAACAACATGGATATTTGTATGGTTATTGGACGGGTCGCTTAGACGGTCGTCTCTTTTAGCAACACTCCTCCATCCGCAGTGCATTTAACCGGAAAATCGGGCTCCTCGCTCTGCAGATCGTTGCTGGAAGGTACTGTCTTCACCAGAATATAGTGAGAGTTGAAAGTGGGACTAGAAGTATGGACAGCATCGTCACCCGATGATTGTTCTATCCAAAGTCGATCATCCATGGATGTTTCATTCATTAGCGTCCTCAGGGAATCAATGATGTTATCTGGTTTTTCTGGACTAATCGAGCCTACAAGAATAATGGATATAACAACAGTTTAAAGATGTGCATGGCGACTGATATTGAAGAGAACATAAAAATAATGCTGCAAGTTCACGGGAAATCAAATTAAAGCAGTGAAAAATAAATCAATTAATACAACATTTATTACAATTAGTTAATTTTTAATGATTTTCAAATATAATACACATTAATCAATAAACAGAAAACGTGATTAAATTAATAAAATAACAAGATCCCTGAAATCTCCAACAGACGGACAAAATTCAATAGACTTTTTTGTAAAGATTTATAGATAAAATCATAAATATATTTTTGAGATATATAAACAAAATCATTAATATATTTTTGGGATTATTTTTTTTTTTTATATATATGATATATTAGATGCATGTATTCAAGAACCTTTTTGTACAGATACAAGTTGAAAATCAAAAATATGTTTTTGAGAGATATAAACAAAATTATAAATATATTTTTGGGATATTATTTCTAGATGCCTGAATTTAATAACAGATTAAAAGACAAAATCAAAACTATGTTTTAGAGATATATAAACAAAACCATAAATATATTTTTGGGATATTATTTCTTGATAAATATGATATATTAGATGCCTGTATTTAAGAACTTCATTTGTGGTTTTTGAAACGTATAATTGGCTAGAAAATAAGTAATTGTTAGCTTGCATAATAAATAAATCTAAACTTATAAATTTTAGTTTACATTCATAGCATATTAAGGTTTAGGCATTGTGTAAGTACAACAATAAAAGTATAATAAAATAAAAAGATTTGTCTAGCTTTGAGCAAAGTATAAATATGCAACTTAAATTACTGGATAGTACAACAGATATATATAAGTACGTAAGTTAAAATACTGGGCGTTTGTTCTTTGAAACATTGCGATGTGCATTTGACTTTAAATTGCAGTTGGCTTGTTAAAACTATAGCTGGATTTTGGTATAACGTTGCGTTTGATCTATAGACGTAGTTTGATATATATATTTAGATTGAGACTCCTAGCTTCTTCTGGCAGCTGAGCGTGCCAACGTCTTGAAATTGTAAGTAAAGTTAAACTAATTGTTATCACAACGTTCGCCAAGCTGTCGCTGATTAAGTATTATGGCACATTGTTCAAAACTTGTGCGCTCGCTGCTTGGCCAGATCGTCCAGATCGGATCAGATATTTGATATCATTCGTCCTCGTCAGTGAACTCGGTCATATGAGATTTGGCCAACAGGCCGTGCTGCCTATTGAAATCCTCGAGTTCCCTCACAATCTCATTGTACAGCTTATAGGAGTAGGGACAGTAGGCGCCCTTGTTGTGGCTACTTGCATTACAACAGCAATCACATGATTTATAAGTACCTTGGTTTGGCTTTAGATGAACAGTTAAGTAAATAGGCTGCATGGCAGGAAGAGAAGAGAAACTGGTTAATAGAGATCGTATATAGATAGAAGAGCTGGGCCTCGATTCGATTACGATTCGAATTCAGGGTCTGCTACTGTCGGTTACGTCCGACTGTAGTCTTCCATCCGACGGATCTGCTCTGTCCTTAGTTGATTTTGTTTGTTTTTTTTTTCAAACAAATTGCATTTGTTTTCTATCAATCGATTAGGTCGAATTTTAGACGTGAATCGATCAAAAACATCGATTCTACAAAATCAAAGATCGAACCCAGCTCTAAAAGATAATGCCAGTTTATACCTTGTGATCTCCCATGCAGACAGACTCGCCAATCATATCGTATTTGCTCTGCTCACAGTCTATAACTTCCTTAATCTTTGGCGACATCAGAATGCGATCGCACCACGATGGGCATCGGGTGGACATATAATCGGAGGGCATTTCTGGATCTTCCTCAAATGGATATGATGGAATAAAATTGATGGGAAATTCGTCCAAGAATTCTGTCAAAGGCTCCAACTCTCTGTCGAACTTCTTTAGCTGTCGAACATAAATAATAAACTAAAATATATACAAATCCTAGGAATAAATTTTTTATAGTATTACCCAATACTCTTTGAACTTCAGCTGATGATCGGCATGGGTAAATTCTTTTTTGGCCACCGTCAATATGTTTGTGCCCAGCGAGTTGCGATAATGAACTTGGGTGAAATCAGTTTTAATACTTTGCACGCGATGTGTGGTCAAATTCTTGGTTAATTCCTGTGGAATATTATAAATAAATAATATATATAAAATAATATTTGTATCTGAACTTACTTTAACAACGCCTGCAGTGTCACATCTAAAATTAAAATCTCCAAACAGGAAGAACGGAACGCTAACATTTTTATCATCCAAGTGGAATCTATATAAAGATTGTAAGATATTTTATATTATAGCTATATTTAAATAGATCTATTACCTCTCAATGGTATGCACCAGGGCTCTTCTTCTGGTTTTGCTATAGACAGAGGGGAAATCCTCACAGGCCGTCAAGTTGGATGCATCATGAAATAGATGAATGTTGACTAGATCAATGACGGTGCCATTTATGTCCCAACGAGTTCGCATGAATCCCTTGCGAGACCATTTACACTGAAAGAAAAGATGTGGTTAAATAAATTAATAATAATATCAAAGACTATCGAAAACATGGATTATATTTTCCATAGTCTTAATATTATTTATTAGCTGATTTTTAAATTTAATTATTTTTAAATGCGGGGGGTTTTATTGCATTCAGAAAAAAGATCTGTCGTCTTAACTTGAATTTACTTTATCTGAGTAAGTACGTAGTTAATGCTTGAGTAATCCAGAATTTCTGGAATTTCTATGATATATGATAATAAAATTCAAGAAAGTTGCAAGTCGATTTTTTCCGAGTATGTATATATATATACGATATATGTTCTTAAGTGTTTTTTTTCCTAGTAACAATTGCTAGTTATTTATGAAAATGTATCTGTTTTATAGCTTATTTATAATTAAATGCGGGGCGTGGCAGTCATTAAGAAAAAATTATCAGTCGTGTTATCTGGAATTTATTGTATTACTGTTAATTATTTAAAATAAACAAACACAGATGTTTTTACATCAATTTAAATTGAACAGAAATATAAAGTAAACAAAAAATATTAAGTAAAAAACAAGCTAGAATTTTGCAAGATTTTTTATTAAACTTGCAAATTCAAGAAAGTTTAGGGCTAATTTTTTTTCGAGTGTATAAAAGATAAATTTTTTAAGTGTAGAGCAAAATATAACAATTGCCAGAAGCTGTAGAAATTCTAGAGAAGGCGGGCTATCGATTATCGATTTTTAGCTGCGTTTAACGGTAAATCAAAGAGAGACGTGTTTGGTATTTAATTTTAGAGGCTTGAAACTTACTTCTGGAAAGAATTTGCGTGGAAACTTGGCCTTTTCTTTAGTTGGAATGTTTTCGATATTGCCGTAATGCGTTTGCTGCGCTTCATTAGCCAATTCGTGCCAATCGTGGGTGAGAAAATTCCAGATTCTGAGAGCACCCAAGCGCTTGTGGCCAAAATAGATGTTTCCCAGTGCCTGGGGGGGATATGGGTATTACTTTAATAGTGATATAATGATTTTATGCGTTTCAACTGACTGTAAAGTGCTCCGAAGACTGATAATCCTCGTCTATGTAGATGCGATGGTATTTATAATCTCTTTTCTCCATCGCCTCGCACAGACTTTGGATGAACTGCTGCACATGATCCATGGACTTTTCGTAGGTTTTTCCGCCCACCTCCTGCAGATGCAGCGCCAGAAAACTCGCATCCAGCTGCGTGGCTTTTGATATAAACTCTTCTAGCCATATTGAGAGCAAACGTTCAGGCTGCGCAAAAGAAAATTTCACACACACAGAAAATTGTAATTTTCAGTTGCAATAATACTCCCAAATAAACTGAACGTAGAATCATCTAAACCCTAGTCTTATATTGTTCACTCACATCTTCAAATAAGCTGCCAACGTTTGCTGTTATTAATAAAATTTTGCTATCAACTTTTGTTTCCATTTTGGAAACTACTCCTCAATAGTGCTGGCAAATAGTGCTAAATATACACAAATTCTATCGATAACGCTGATTATTTTGTTTGTATACCCTACAGAGCAGCAAAGCTGCGCAGAGCGGCAATCATAGCACACTGTTATCGATAACAAATGCAGCAACAGCTTTGACTATGGCACGTTTGTAATATATTTTTGTGTTTTACAGGACATCATTTACAGGAAATCATTTCTTGTGTTTTCTGCTCTGCTTGTAAATTGTTGTTGTTTTGGTGTTTTTCTCGAAAGTTTGACAGTAGATGTAGGCAAGGCTGCCACTTAAAATACAAAAATTTGAAATCTACATTATTTAATAATTTCAATTTAATAAAATTAAATTTATGAAATAAAGGTTATTGGCATTTTATTATTATTAATATAATTTAATATATTATGCGATAATATGCGATAAAATACGGTATTTGGTGCAAGCACTTGTCTTGTTATCGATAGGTGAAAATACCAAACAAACGAAATGTGCTAAATATAGCCAAACTGCCGCTCAGCTGTTCTTGTTTATATGTATGTTTGTTTGTTTGTTGCACAATGCGGCAACCTTTGGAAATTCTTCGGAGATTTCCCTTTCGACTGCTGCACAGTGGAACCACCGTGCAATGTGCCAAGCAGCAGCCGATCAAGCTGAAGGGGCGCAGCCAGAGCTCGCAGCAGTGGCTGAGGCGCCAGCTGGCGGATCCCTACGTGGAGAAGGCGCGCATGCTGAATTATAGATGCCGCAGCGCCTTCAAGCTGCTGGAGATGGACGAGCGGTACGGGGTGCTGCGGCCGGGGGACGTGGTGCTGGACTGCGGCGCTGCCCCGGGCAGCTGGACGCAGGTGGCGGTGGAGCGCACCAACGCGCAGGGGAAGCGGGAGGGGCCTCAAGGCGCCGTCTTCAGCATAGATTTGTTGCATTTCCATGCGGTGCCAGGCGCCACAATATTCGGTGGCATGGACTTTACCTCCCCTGCATCCCAGCAGCGCCTGAGAGAGGCGCTGGGGGAGCGTAAAGTTAATTGTGTGCTCTCCGATATGGCGCCTAATGCCACAGGAGTGCGCATGCTGGATCAGGAGAGCATTACAAATTTATGCTACGAAGTGCTTAAATTCGCCCTTTCCATGTCCGCCCCTCAGGCCAATTTAATAGTCAAGATCTGGGACAACGGAGACGTGCCGAAGCTGGAACAGGAAATGCTCCGCCATTACGAGAAGGTGAAGCGCGTCAAGCCCAGGGGAAGTCGAGGCGACTCCGCCGAGCATTTCCTCTTGGCGCGCGGCCTCAAGCAGCTTTGCCAGAATTAGCTACATTCAAATTGCAAAACAAAAAATTAATAAACCAAATGAAAAATCATTTTTAAATAAATAGTTATAAAAAAAACAGTTATTAAAATTAAAATAAAATATTAAAAATATATTTTTAGTTTATTTATGATAAAATAAAATAAAGCAAAGAAGCATGTAAACCAAAATAAAATATCTCAAAATGTAGTTTTAAGTTCATTTGTTATCGAATTTTTTATATTTTATTTTACGCTTAATTAAAATAATATGCATAGTTTTTATTTGTAATTAAATTTTTCTTGGTCAACTGCTGAACTTTTAAAGAAAAATTTAAATAGTCACAGTTGCTTTTTAAAATGCGACATTCCGTCACTATTTCTCAGCCTATCGATTACATATCGATAAGCAGCAGGCTGTGCGCTGTCGAACTCTGGCAACGCCACAGCCATTGTTCGAGTGCACTGCAACAACGGCGCACACTAAAAAAACATACACTGCAATTTAAGCGCATAACTTTTGATACTAAATATAAAGATGTCCGTCGCCGACGCCTTCGAGTACGCCACGCTTGGTAATCCCGTTAGTCGCGCCATTATCGGCTCGTCATCCTATATATTGCGCGCCATCGTAAGTAGCAAGTGCGACGATTCAGCTTCGGTTTACAATTCTATATATTTTATAGGGACTACGACCCAAGAAAGTGAGTGTTAAGGATACTCCATTGGTAGCACCCGTGCAGGCAAACAATATGACGTTCCGCTGCCTGATCGGCAATAATTACAATTTTGTGAGGCTCGCCGGCTTGGGAGGCGCCTCGGCTATATTTATGGGCGCCTATTGCAAGCACTTCCTGAAGGAGATGCGCGATCCCAAGCAGCTGCTGGAGGCGCAGGCCTATGCGGATGTGGCCAACAGGATACATTTCCTGCACTCCTTCGCCCTCATCTGCATGCCCATGGTGCACTATCCGGTGTTTGTAAGTATCAAAGCGCTTTATTCTAGGGGATTTCCCGTTTTCTTGCTCTGCAGTAGAGTTGGCGTCAATTCGATTTCGATTCGATTTAATCGATTCTTGTTGTCGGCGGAAATCGACTATAAGAAACAGAAGAAGGCGTGGCAGTTCCCATAAAGTATATATATACCTGAGTAGTACGATCAGTTTAGTAGATTTGTCCGTCCGTCTGTTTAGATACGTAAGTTCGTTGTAATTCGAAAACCATAAGAGCTAGAGTTACTAAATTTGATATGCAGATGGTTATTCACCATACGCAAAACGATCTTGGATTAAATATTGAATGCAATTTTTCGACCGCCCACAAATCAATAAAAACCGCATTGGAATGAAATCTGTTTATAAACACAGAAGTTATTTAAGAAAACATATTGCATGGTTTGTCTCTCTTCAAGTCGGTAGTCTCCGACTGATCTGCAGTGCCCGTGAAAAAAGCCAGCTTGCAAGTTTCTGTTTATGTTTAGGTTTTATTGGAGCATCATAAAGCTTTTCTGTTCTCATTTGTAAAGTTAGATCTCTGAACGGAATTTACAACAACTCGCGTTAGTTTTATCTCTGATTTCTTGATTTCTCTCAACATTGATGTATGTATGTATATACTATATAAATATGTGATTAATTGATGCATGTATGTATATACGTAATTGACACTCTTCTCTACAGTTGGCTTAATTTATATTTTGTTTAGATTACAAAAAACATGAATCAGATGCTAGGCGTACGCTATATAAGTAATGCAGCTTGTATATGAAAAATATGCATTTTATGTTTATGAAATATTATTATTGGTATAATTGTTTTGTTCGTCAAAGCTAAAGCTAAATGTTCAACAACCACTAATTGCAGCTTAAAAGTAATTTCCATACCACATTACGATAATCGCTAACATTAACATTATTTTGAGGGGGTTTTTTTTTTTGGGATTTGATATGAGAGGTTCATAGCTGATATGGGCTTGGGATACAATACAGGAAATATGTTTAGATATCTTTATTGTCTTAGTTGTTATTTGTTTGTTTAAAAAACGTACCAAAAGGCAGCTTCAATAACGCTGCATCAATTTTTTGTTTACTATGCAATTATTTTGGTTTTCAGCCTTATGCGATAAGTAAATCGTAGAGCTTCTTCTTAGGGGTTTTCTTTTCTTATTCTTTGTTTTTTGTTCGTTTTTTTAAAGCCAACAACTAAAGCTAACATCAAAACCATGCAGGCCGTACATTATTGTCCTAACACTTAAATGCAGCGCTTCAATTAAATTGCAATATTAATTGAATTATGTTATTAAAACCAGGGACCGATTATTAGGTTTTCAAATATAGATTATAAAGTAAAAGTTTAGGCATTTGATGATTTATATCATAAAACTTTAAAGAAAACTCTAATTTTTAAGTTTTATTGTAAAAAGTACTTTCAATTTTGATAAAAAGAATTAAAAATAAAAATGATCTTTCAATTTGTATTATAACAATTATTTGTGATCTATGATCTATGATATATTTATTATCATTTTGAAAGTGTCGCTAATAAAAATAATTTTTTGCCCGAATTTGCCATAAAAAAATGATATATAATTATTTTTTCCAATTTAACCGGATATTTTTTTGGGTTTTAATATTTGTAAACTCATAACTATATTTTACGGTCCCTGACTAATCCCCTTTCTTTGCAGACCGGCACGACCATGACAATTGGCACCGCGCTCTTCTCCGGCTGCATGTATTACCGGGCCATCACGGGAGAAAAGGATCTGCAGCATTATGCGACTATTGGAGGATTCTTTCTGATTGCCGCCTGGCTGTCCCTGGTGATCTAGATGCGGAGATGGCACAGGGATAGACTTATCTATTACATATATATATATATAAAAGTCAACTAAAGCTAAAGCCTAGATGAAGTTACAAATGTGTGTACAGCAGCCGCTAAATTTAATTTAAATTTTAATTTTAATACAATTATGCATATAATCTATGTAGTCAATACTAAAGTGTATATTTATGCGCTTTTTGAAAGCGTTTCTCCGTTCCCTTTCTAGTTGTAAGTTCCAGCACTTTGAATGCTTGAAAAATACAAATTACAGCAAATGGAAGATACTCAAGATATTATTATTTATATTTTTGTTTGTTTCATTGTTAAATGCAGGGCATTTAAATGCAGTTCTACGAGTTAATAACTAAAGAAATAAATCATAACTGAAAATAGAAATGAAAATCAATCGAAATCGTTACATTTATTCTGTGTATACCTGTACATTAATAAATATTACTATAAAAACACACATACATTAATACTAGACGTAACAGCTTACAGTTGATTTGATGCTAATTGTTATTGTCGTTACGGAACACATTATTTTTCATCATTTTTACATTTCGGAATTTTGGATGCTTTGCAAGCTTCCAACATTCTATTGTACACTGCACAATTTGTAATTGGTTTTGTGTGTGTTTTACACTTGTCTACAAGCGCTCAACTTATTGTCATTTATTGTAGTTTGTACATCCTTAGCTCCTGTGCTATCCTAATAATTTCTGCTTGGAGGCCTCCGCGAATAGGAAGGTCTTCTGTATGCTCGCATTGGCCGCCGGGTGGTTCGTAATTGGTTCCAGTATCTTGAGTATGTAGTCTTTGAACGCCTTCGGCACGGCGAAATGTCAAGAGTCCTTCTTCGCCTTCAGGTTGTCCTCATGCGCCTAGGGAGAGAGATGAGTATAAGATTAAATTCATTTATAATAGAGTTAAATTTAATACAGTTAGAGCTGAAAAACCATATATCTTCTAAAAAATCGGTTTGCGGTTGAGAAATATGTGTTTCAGTTTCATCAATCTTTGGTTTTAGGTCCGGTTCGGTTTCGGAACACAACAACAAAGCTTATGTTTAAATTTTTAGGAAGCCGTTCATAGGTTTCTTCTTGATATACATTTTTACTGGATAAAATATATATTTTTTTTCGAACACCTAAATGGTGTCTTATAAAGATGATTTTAAATGAACTGAACATTAACTTAGAATTGGTTGAAATGAACCTTAAATTTAGCTTCAAGCCGGATTCGGCTTCTGTAATTTCATCAATGTGCGATTTGGTTCAAGGTTCAGATTAAAGTACAATTAATTTATAAAGTAGACTTACGAACCGGTTAGGCATAGATAGATTAATTTAGGATTGATTAAAATGAACCTAAAAGCTAGTTTCATAACGGTTTCGCTTTCGGTAATGTCATTAATGTGCAATTCCGTTCAAGGTTCAGATTAAAGTAAAATTCATTTAGGAACCTTGCTTCTGAACCGGTTCGGAGTAGAACCCCAAAACTCACCTTCTGCGCGACCTTGAGCAGGACATCGAATGTAGCATCGCCAGTTTGCTTGACCATGCCATGGAACACCTTCTTCTCGCTAACCGTCAGCAGCTCGAAGGGTGAACCGAACTCCACGGCGCGTCCAGCATCCATGACCAGCACCTTGTCGGAATCCATAACTGTGTGCAGACGATGGGCAATCGTTAGCACCGTGCAATCCCTGAACTTGTTCCTGATGGTTGTCTGTATGAGCGCATCCGTTTGTGGATCTACATTGGCCGTGGCCTCGTCCATGACCAGGATGCGATTCTCACGTAGTATGGCACGTGCCAGGCACACCAATTGACGCTGACCCACGCTGAAGTTGGTACCTCCTTCGGAGATTTTGCTGGACAGGCCGCTGGGCAGTTCGGCGACCACGCCCTTCAGTTTCACCTCGTCCAGTGACTCCCAGAGCTTGGCGTCCGAGTACTCATCGAAAGGATCCAGGTTGTAGCGCATGGTACCGGAGAAGAGCACCGGCTCCTGAGGTATAATCGATATCTTGCTACGCAAATCGTGCAGTCCCAGATCGGTGGTATTGCGACGATCAATGTAAATAGAACCCTCATTGTAGGACAGCCGGAAAAGCGCATTGATCAGGGAGGATTTGCCTGCACCTGTGCGTCCCACAATGCCCACCTTTTCGCAGGCCTTGATGTCAATGTTCAGACCACGTAGCACATAATCCGCATCCTTTTCGGGAAAGTAGCGCAGGCTGAGATCCTCGAAGACAACCTTGCCCTCATCGGGCCACTCCTTGGGTGGTTTCTTGTTAGGTTTGGATTCGAATTCACCCTCTGGCTGCAGATCCTCATACTCCACCACACGCTCCACGGAGGTCATGGTGTTCTCCAGCTCGGCCGACTGTCGCATGCCCCATTGCACCATGCCCGTCATGCCCATGGCCTAAGGAAGATAGATCATAAGTTGTAATCATTAAGTATTATTTAAAACTAGTAAGAGACGGTGCAGATCAGTAGGACAAAAGGATAGTAGGAGACCCTGTAGTTTGTGTTTCAATAAGAGAAAATTGTATGTTGCATATCTTTGCTGTTTTTCATTCGATCGAATTGTAATTCAGTTTGTAGCATAAGAATTTTGATTGCTGTGCTTATTAGTGCGATTAGTGGAATAAGGGAGAAGGTATCAAAAGTCTAAGACTAACGATGTATTTCAAATTCTAATTCTAAGAAGTATTACTCAATTTATGAGACCTTATGTAGCTTTGTAGACCTTGCTTTTTGGACTGGGCGTTTTTAGTAATTTAGTCAGTCTGTGCATCAGTCGGGACAAACAGTTTTGGACATACCTGTGTGATGGCCAGTCCTACATCACCGCCGTTCTCAGGCGAGAAGATAAAGAAGCTCAGCGTGACAATGGCAATGTAGAGCACACAAACCATGTCCAGCCAGTAGCCAAAGGCGCGACTCGTGGAGAGGAACATATAGAAGCCCGAGCTGTTCATGTCCTGGAAGTTGTCGAACTCCGCGATGAGTTCCTGTTGGGCGCCAAAGGCGCGGATGGTGGCCAAGCCGTTGAGCGTGGCGCTCAGATGCGAGTAGATGGGTGAACGAGCTGGCGAGGATCAGCAGTAAAAATTAGTAAATTTTATAGGAATTATGTTTTGTACTACTTACTAGTTGCCTCCAGGCGCTTGACGTCGCGTGATGTGGACAGATAGAAGGTGCGCAGCAGATAGAATATGATGACCAGAACAAAGGTGACCAACAGATACCAGACATTCACGATGCAGAGCACCACAACGATGCCAATGATGCAGAGGAAGATCTGCATCACATCCATCATGACCGAGGGCAGTATCTCGTCCACCTGGCCCAGATCCTTGGAGAAGCGATTCAAGATGCGACCGGAGGGATTGGTGTTAAAGAAATGCATTGCGGCTCTGGTGACGCCCTGGAACATGCGATTGTGCAGCGTCGTGGAGCTCTTGGAGGCCAGGTGGAAGAAGAGCACACTGCGCACCAGGGAGAACACAATCACGGCCACATTGATGGCCGTAAAGTAGTAGATATCGATGGGATCGGTGTCGTTGTTAATTCTGGGCATGAACGAGCGACGCAGTCGCGACATGAAAGACTCCGGAGTCGCTCCGCTATTGCCATTCTTGTTGACCCTGCAAAAATCGCATTAGTTGGGGTTAAAGCTAAAAGATCAGGTCACTTACCAGTAGGAGAGGAAGACATCTCCGCCGGAGCCCAGCACCTGGGCGCCAATGCAGAACACGGCAAAGACTATGAACAAACCGTAGCCATTGGCAGCGAAGTATTTCTTGTAGAGACTCAGGCCGATGCGTCCCTCGGTGCGGGTTTCCTGCACCTGCATGGGTGAATCTATGGCCAGGGATTCGGCAGCCGACGACATGGAAGATATGCTGTTCTGACGGCTGCGCAGCTTGCCGCTGGCTTGAGAGAGTTTGCGCTTCTCGGGCGCATCGCCGGCGCCCTCGTCCTTCTTGCTGGGATCCGTTAGCATCTGGGCAAAGTCGAGGCCACTTCTGCTCATGGACTCGTAGGTGCCCTTGGCGCTGATCTTGCCCTTGTCCATGATCACAATCAGATCCGCCTGCTCCAGAAACTGCAGCTGATGCGTCACCAGCAGCACAATATCATCCCGTAAATACCCACGCATGCACTGATCGAACAGATGACGACCCACATGGGTGTCCACTGCACTGAGCGGATCATCCAGTAAATAAATATCCGCCTTGCGATATACGGCACGTGCCAGACTAATACGCGCCTTTTGTCCGCCGGATAGCGAGGCTCCACGCTCACCCACAATGGTTCTGTCTCCGTATGGTAGCAGCTCAAAGTCACGCTCCAGCGCACATTTCTTTACCACCTGACGGTACCGCGACTTGTCCATGGGCAGTCCAAACAATATGTTCTGACGCACTGTGCCGGTGAAGAGCCAGGGTTCCTGGGAGGCATACGAGACGCTTCCATTCACACGCACCGTGCCCGATTCCGGCGGTAGTTCACCGAGTATGGTCTGTATCAAGCTGGACTTGCCGGAACCTACAGGTCCAATCACAGCCACCAGCTGTCGGCACTTGAACTTCAGATTGATGTTGTCCAGCGTGTACTCCGTGATCTTCGCATCCCACTTGGCCTTCACCTTGCTGATGGTCACCCCGGGCTCCGCCTCGCTGGGTCGCCTACTGCTCGGCTTCAGCACCCCGGTGACCGTCGCCGTTGGCTCCTCCACAAGGCTCCCGGGCGCTTTGCCCTTGCCCCCCTGCTGCTTCTGCTCGTTCACATCGTTGGACTTGTCCCGCACCTTCGTCTCCTCATGAAGCATGAACTTCTGAATGCGCTGAATGGACACCAACAGTTCGGCAAACTGAAAGAAAGCAATTTATTAATTAAAATAAATAAATAATGATACAAAAATCCCGCACTGTATATAGCACTCTATATCCACAGCTCGCGTTTCGCGCTACCAAAAAGTAACGATAAATCAAAAGTGATTCAAAGAACTCAAATAATTTTAATTAAATATATATTTAATATTATTCATACCTGAGATATGCCCATGGGGAAGTAAATGGTCATCGTATTGCGCAGAATATTATAGAAGGCGGTAATCGCAAACGCCTTCTCCGCAGTCAATAGCTTTCCTAGTAGTACGAAACCAACCAGGCTGACAAATACCGAGATGCGAGTGACGTACATAATAAAGCTCTGGAGGGTGCCACGAATGTAGTTCACCTTTCGTATAGCATTCATCTCCTTGAGCCGCTGACTGTTGATCATTTTGCTGAAGGGTATCTCCCAGGCATACATCTTGATCACCTGAATGCCGGAAATGATCTCATTCATCATGCGTACACGCTCGTCCGTACGCAGTGCGGTCTTCAGACGCAGTACCGAGGTCTTCTTGCCCAGGAACGCCTGCAGGGGTATGAAGAGCAGCATCACCGCCACGCCAAAGAAGGCGGCGACGCCAATCTGAAACAAGCAAATATTTACAAGTTAGTTAATGGAGTTGACTGGCTATAAAGCAGAAACCGTAACACGCATTTAAGTAGTGATAATCCCCTCATGATACCAATATTGGCTCTAGAAGCTAAATTTTTCGACCAAATGCTGCTATGTTGGGTTTTTTCTGCATAATTTTGCAATATAATTGAGATTTACGCATCAATTCTTACGATTTCAAAATAAAAATTTTGTTTCTTCAAAATTGCAAATTTTTTAAGGGTACCCTTTAAAATTTTTGAAAAGATTTAAATTTTTTTTCCTCGATTTCTTACTGAAATTTTAATTTCGCACTCAAATGGTAAAGAAAAAACTACACCGCTTGAAAATCGGTTGAGTTTTGACAAAGTTATGTGCATTCAAAGTTTAACAAAAAAGCTATTTTTCGTATAATAATATATTGGACCTAGTGAAAATCCAGCTATTTGTGGCAACACTGCTGCAAAGAGTTCACTTACCTCGCGGTACATGAGCCAAGTAACCACTCCAATCTCGACGGGTCCGAGCCATAAATAATGCATGTGGATAACAGAGACGTCGAGTCTTCCGACGTCGTTGGATATGAGATTTACCACCTGACCCGTCGTCGTGTCCCCCAGAGCCGTGCGGCTGAGGCGCAACGCCTTGCGATAAATCATGCTGCACATGGCGATGCGCACCTTCATGCCCGTGTGGAACATGCCCAGCATGTAGGGGTGCATGAAGAGCACGTTGAAGCCGCTGCAGAGGATCACGCCGGCGGCATAGAGATAAGCCTTCGTCTGATCTTCGCTGCTCTGATTGTCCGAGTTCGCGTAGAAGGCCACCAGGCCGCCCAGAAACAGAGGTTGGGTGACGCTACAGGGGGAGAATCAATATTACATCAATATATGTACACTCGGAAAAATAATGAAGATTAAAAAAGATCATAAGAAATGGATAAAACATTTTAAGAATTCCCCGAATTAAGAATTTTGTTCTTAAATCGGAAATAATTCTTTATTTGACTCTTGATTTTTCTCTGAGTGTATATATCGGAATACATTCATAGAAGAATGATTAAATTAAGGACGAATCGTAATTTATTTTAAGCTTAAAAATTCATTTAAAAGAAACTAAGAATTTTCAAGAACTCGCTTAAATAAAGAATTTTGTTCTTATTTTCTGTTTCATTGAAGTTTTGACGCCGAAAATCTTTAATCAAGTACGAAAACCCTTGATTTTGCTCTCAGTGTACATAGCGGAATAGAATCGTAAATTGAGTGCAAATAATGATTTAATTTAAGACGAAACGTATTTTATTTAAATCTTAAAAGAATTACGTTATAGGGTCAAGAATGGTCTGGCCCATTGAGCTTTTGACACCGAAACTATTTTATTCAATTACGAACACTTGATTTTTCTCTCAGTACAGACCATAAATAACTCTGATCGTATCGTATCGTGTGTGGGCGTGGCGCCAACTTACCGGAAGCCCATCTCCAGTATGAACAGAACGAAGCCCAACATGCCAAATCTCCAGCCGAAGCAGCTCATCATTGCCTTGAACATGCTCGGGCTCTTCTTCTTCTTGCGCTTTTCCTCCACCTCCTTCTCCCAGGCATCGCTGAGTTTCTTGCCCAATTTGTCTGAAAGCGAAATTGAGATTAATGCAACATGGACAGGCTAATTGAACAGTCAAAACACCCAGGGCTAAAGTTGCCTTTGCTCAATGAAAATATTTCTTTCGGTAGTAAAAAAAACTCTATCAATATGCAATTGATAAGATTTGGAATTTGACGGAATTTGGCTTTGTTTTTATTATTGTTTGTTTTGGTTTTGTATTTTGTTGTCATTGTTTGGCTTGTGAGTTATGGCCAAAACGACTTAAAGCCATCAATCAGAGTCAACTGACTATGGTACAGTGGCTTTTTTTATTTCTTAAAATAAATGCGAAAAAAGCGCCAATTTAAAACATTACATATCGAATATTTATAAGGTAAACTTTTAATTCAGAAACAAATTACTTTTTAAAAATAATTTGTTAAAATATTTTTCATTTGTTTTATTTTGGATTATTTTTTGAATTGTGAACAAGTTTATAAAATAAAATATAATTAGCTATAGCTTAATATTATTTTAGACGTAATTTTAATTAAGCCCTAACTTGTAAATAATAATAATAAAAATATTAAATCATAAAAATATATGCGTAATGTGATGAAATAACGATTGGATGTTTGTTAGTATTTAATCGCATTTTTAATTGCCACGCCCCTTTTGCTTTTTGGCCTAACTTTTTAATTTGGTATAGTCATCATGTTTCGGCAAAATTTCAGACCCTTATCTCAATCGTTACAGATGTTTGACGCAGGTTTTAGCCACATAAATTTGTATTGCCTGTTTTTTATACCATTTAGACCATAGACATTAAAAATAGGTAAAACAAGGGTTATTAAGTTTGGAAGAATCTATGTATGACTGTTCTTTTTTAAAAATCAGTCCAATAAAATACAAGCAAAAAACCATTTTTTAGCATTTGGAATTAAAGAAATTTTGTTTTTCAAGTATTTAAACTTTAAAACTTTAAAACTGGAACTTTAAACTGACACGCCCCTTTTGATTTTTGACCCAACAATTTATTTGGTATAGTCATCATGCTTAAGCAAAATTTCAGACCCTTATCTCAACCGTTACAGATTTTCGCTGCCGGTTCTAGCCATACATATAACCCAATTTGCAATTGCAATTATAAAAGATTAGTAGTATACTATATATCTATATACTATATATACTTATATCGTTTGTATCTCCATTGATTCTTCTTTTAAACTTGACAACTTCCGCAACGTTTGTCAAACGCTCAAGAGGTTACAAAACTTCCATATACATACTAGTATTACCAAAGCTTTATATAATTAAATTGTTTTAACAAATTAGTTATTTGTTATTGTTTAGCTACATAAATATTTACCCAAGTCATGTATTGATAAGATTGGGTCGAAAGAGCCACTCAATGTGCCAAGCATTTGTCTCTATGGCGCTCATTAATTATAGACGAATAAGAATTTGATATTGATGAATTAAATATCTGATAAAAAGTCTGGTTATCTTAAATTGCGATTATGGGCTAGAGAACCCCAGGAAACAAAAAGCCTAATATCTGATTTATCATATCTTATAGGCGCCTTAGAAAATATTAGGAAGCATATCAAGGATTATTCATGAATTGCGGCTATAGAAGTTGTCAAAATTATTAAATTGGCTTGCTTTAATATGGAGAATATAGAATTTAATATAGAGAATATATACGAACTGCTCATTCCATAAGATAGAGCAATTGCAAATTTAAAAGAAAACCGGCAAGGGCATCACTGATATTGGGTTTAATATAGAGTTTTTAAAGTTCAAAGTTTTTATTATTATCATTATGGTCTGGATATACTATAATCTGATATTTCATATTCTTATCAACTATCAATTAGAGTTTCGATTAATTTTGCATATTTTGAATTTAACTTTTAGGAATGTCCATTTGTAATGTCCCAAACTTCTGCTTATCCAACGTATGACACAAGCTCGAGAGCAAACTCAGGCACATGCCCATCTCTATCTAATCATATCACTTCCAACTGGTTACCCTTAAGTGCTGTCCCAGTGCCGTCGTTGAAGCACTTCAGAGCACACGTAAAATATATGTGTGAAGAGTTGATATTTCCATAGATAATACCTGGTATAAATAAGCGAACACTCGGAAAGCCCAATGACAATGGCTAGGAAGTCGGCTCATATAACAGATAACTGCGAACAATGGGATGAGCAAAGTGCAGGGTTTACTTATATAGAATATGAAATCTGAATCTTTAGTAATAATTCACATTTCAAAACCCTGCAAAAATAATGACAGCTGTTATCTTTGGATATAGTTTAACTATCATCACGTCATTTTGCCTTAACCGTAATTGTAGGCAACAGATAATAGGATTTTATAATTCCATTATTTCAATTATGCATCATCTTTATGAGCATTACTTTACTAAGAATACGGTTAAGCAAATTTAATTTGTATTCAAAGCACAATTTGCACGTTTACGTGAAATTTGGGTGAGGGCTACATAAGGCATGTATCATGTATTTCTTTACACTGAAAGAACAAATCATAAGGTAAAGTTCTTAATAGGTGGAATATACTAGGGTAATATTTATATTGAGATATACTATATACTAAAGTATTATCTATATTGACAAGAACCTATACAACAAATGCTTGAATGAAGTAAATTATTGAATTGACCTTGTTATCCGATGAGACAAAAAATAAAAATTATGAGATATATATAAATCAAGAAAACGTCAATAACCTCCTTTATGCGAACTTCGTCTTAAATTTTTTTTAATAATAATAATTTTTTTTAAATATTTTTACTTTAAAGAAAAATTGAATTTTTTTTGTATCGTATTTGTTTTTTACATTCCGAAATAGATATGTTTCAAAAAGATTTCATTTCATAAAGCACATATCTCGACTTCGTACTATTATAATCGATTTTAATCGATATGAAATCGAGTCATTCACTTACCTGACTTGTGTTCATTTAAAGCTTTATAGAGATCACTTTCATCCAATGTTTTCTTGCGTCCCTTGAAAAATGTGGGCATCGTATAACTAAACAAGAAGATAATATAATTATTACCATATTTATGTTGAGCACTTTATAATGCAAAACGTGGGCAAAGTTTTATTAAACCAAACAAACAGACACATAATATATGTAGTTATTTATATTTTTATTAAATTATGATCTCTAGGGGAGTATCTTACCAAAACATTAGCGAAGATAAGAAGCACGCATTCTCGCGTGGATTCGTCGGCAGCTCATCGGCTTTGACGGACTGCATTGTGTTGTTGGTCGTTCAATTTGGTTTCTCCCCGGGTCGAATCGATAACTCAATATCCTGTCATTTATTGGATATACAAGTTTTCGTATTTATCAATCATCAAGCGCCGCTGTAATTTGGATCAGAAGTCGCATTAGTTTGATACGAATAAAGTAAGGCAATTATTATTTTTGGGTTAACTGATAAGAACGCTTGGTTAATTATTGTTCTGGTAAGGGGTTTTCACAATAGAGCTATAGGTCTTATCGTGTCACGGCAGAACGGCATACGGTATGTTGACCACGATTTCTGGATTTTTATTGATGGCCATAAAGTGTGTGACGATTGTAAGGTCGTGGGAAAGTCATTAAGCGAAGTTATTTACGCGTTCGATTATTGCAATTGTAGTAAAAATTAATGCCACTGAAAATTAATAATATCAGCTATTAATTTCGTTATTTTTGTAATCGGCTAGCAAAAGTATTCCGACTTCAGAGTGCGAAGCTTATCACTAAAATCCAGTTTTATGAAGCACAATATCTTTTATTGCGTGCGTTTGTTTGTCTGAACTTTAAGCGTTTTCTATTTGCTTAAAAATATTATCAGATATCAAAAATCAAGTAGACTTTGATATTGAAAATATATAATTTAGATTTTTGTAGGCACTGCAAATTTATTTTAAAATGTTTATTGAATTTGTTTGGCAATTGTGTAAATTTATTTTGTAGAAAGTTTATTTTATATTCAAAATAAAAAATTAATAATTTTTTTAGCACTTAAAATTTTTTTTTAAAATATTTATTGTATTTTTTTTTTTAATTAAAATTTGTAAATTTAGTAAATTGTGTGAATTTAGTTTTGAAAAGTTTATTAAATTGTTTTATTATTTCACAGGATTTTTCCGTTAAGTCAGAGTTATATAAAAAACACTTTACTTTGATATTAAAAATATATAATTAAGCATTTTGTAAGCACTTGAAATTTATTTTGAAATATTTATTACATAAACTGTTAAAATTTATTTTGTAAAAATTTTATTTGATATTCAAAATATAAAATTGAGTATAATATTATAAGCACTGGGCATTTATTTTGAAAAGTTTATTGCATTCAGCAGAGTTTAAAGTTTAAATTTAGTTTCGGAAATGTTATGAAATTGTTTTTCTTTTCACCATATTTTCACTGTGTTTTTCCGATTAGTCAATATTATATAAAAGCACTTTAAAATGTTTATAAATTATTATTTTTCCAGAGGCAGGACGATTGCTAAGCACTCACAAATTGGCACTGGAACCGGCTAGAAGGAAACGCGACGCGTTCGCATCTGTTAACAATTGGCAACTTAGCTCTTGGCCAGATGCGACCCTCTTATATAGGCTCTTATCTCTTATCGGTTTGCGACTTTGAGCATTATTTAGACTTCGATTAGAGCAGCGATCAAGAGAAAGAGCGCTGAATAAACGCTGAGTAAAAATACAGCTCGCGCAGCCCAAAGATAATACCATAATACGGCTCTCTCTTAACCGTAAACGCTTCTGCTTATCACTACGCCGTAATTGGCGCCTTATCAGCAGCTCAGCTCCTGCCAAGTGGCGTTTATTGAATTTTCATTACACACAGCGATTGTAAACAAATGAATTTCAAATGAAAATTCTATGCACAGCTGATTTGTTTAATTATTATTAGATTTATCTCACCCATTGCCTTAAGATTTTTATTCCGTAATTTACAGCATCGCAATAAACACAAAATTAAAGCTTGAGGAAAGTATTGAAAACGAACTTGATTGCAAATCAATAAACAATTATATGGTGCCAATTTAATCGCGTGCAGTTCACTTAAAAACACTAGTTTTTATTGTCGCTTCAAATAAATGGTGCTCTTTGTGCGTTTTTTTTACAGAATTAAATTTAATTGTGCAATAAAACAAAAACGTTAAACAAGTTTGTGCGTGCTCAAATCGGGGCTCTGCTTCTTCAAGTGCCGTTACTGCGCCTGCGCGCTTATCGATAACTTTCTCATGTACGTGTTTACGTTTTTACGATTTAAAATTAAAATATTTTTGTGCTTACTGCAATAAATTTATTGTTGTGAAATAAAAATGATTGATGAATTTTTGATATAAATAAAATCTTAACATCGATTTGAAATTTACTATTTAGCGCTCTTTGAGTGAGCAAAAATCGATAACCGCAAAAATCGACGTGGTTTTGCTTGTTTCCTTCAATAAAAAAGAAATAATTTATATAAATATTCCATTTTTTGTATAATAATTAATTATATTTTGTTTACTAAGTTTTAGTTAAATTTGAGTTTAGTTTTATTTTATTCATTTATATATCGATTTCAAATCTAGCAGTTCGCGCTCATTACGTGAGCAAAAATCGATAGCCGCCAAAATCAATTTACGTAGTTTTGCTTATGTCTTTCAATTAATTCTGTTTCCCTCTCCCTTTCTTTCTATTTATTTCAAATAATGTACAGCATTTGTATATTAATTTTATTTTATTTTTACAATTTGTTTTTAATTTGCGCCGAGTTTGAATTAATGCGCCTTGAGCTGCTGAGCTGGAACTAGTTAATTGTTCAAATGAACTTGTGCTCGCAGCTGCGTCGCTGCCAGTGTGTGCACACCCAGGCAAATGTGCAGCTAGTAAATTGCATTAAAAATTCAACTGCAGCGTAAATAATTGCTGAATAAATTAAATAAATAAGTTTAAATATTATCAGATAGTTACACAACAGCAGAGCAGCCGGCATGCAGAGTGTGATGCGCAGAACTTTAAGGGCAGGTAGGGAGAATAAAATCCAACTGGACTTTGACTTGTTGATATGTAAATGTTGTTGTTGTTTTTCCTCCCCCCTCCCCCTACCCCTTTTAAAAAGCAGCCTCTAAGGGGGCATGGCATCGGGGTATAGCGTCGTTATCAGCGCTGCCCGAAACGCATCAGATGCTGCAAAAAACCTGCCGCGACTTTGCCAACAGCGAGCTAAGGGGCGTGGCAGCCAAGACCGATATGGAGCATCTTTTTCCGGCGGATCAGATACGCCAGATGGGGCAGCTCGGCCTGATGGCGGTGGCCACGCCGGAGGAGCTGGGGGGCACCGGCCTGGACTATCTGGCCTATGCCATTGCCATGGAGGAGATCTCCAAAGGCTGCGCCACAGCGGGCGTGGTCATGTCGGTGAATAATTCGCTATATCTTGGCCCGATTTTGGCATTTGGCAATGAGCAGCAGCAGAGGGATTACGTTAGGCCCTACACAACTGGCGAGCGCATTGGCTGCTTTGCTCTAAGCGAGCCCGGTAATGGATCGGATGCTGGCGCCGCCTCCACCATAGCCACGGATCAGGGCGATCATTATGTACTAAACGGCACCAAGGCGTGGATCACCAACGGCTATGAGGCAGAGGCAACTGTGGTGTTTGCCACCACCAACAAGCAGCTGAAGCACAAGGGCATCTCCGCCTTCATAGTGCCCAATGGCATCAAGGGCTTTACGCTGGGCAAGAAGGAGCAGAAGCTGGGCATACGCGGCTCCTCCACCTGCCAGCTGATCTTCGAGGACTGCCAGATACCCAAGCAGCAGCTGCTTGGCCCAACTGGCGCCGGTTTCAAGATCGCCATGCAGACGCTGGACGCCGGACGCATCGGCATCGCCAGCCAGGCGCTGGGCATCGCTCAGGCCTCCCTGGAGCTGGCCGTGGATTACGCGCAGAAGCGTCAGGCCTTTGGCAAGCCAATCTCCAAGCTGCAGGCCATTCAGCAGAAGATCGCGGACATGTCGCTGGCCGTGGAGTCCGCCCGTCTGCTCACCTGGCGCGCCGCCTGGCTGAAGGACGCCCACCAGCCCTACACCAAGGAGGCGGCGATGGCCAAACTGGCCGCCTCCGAGGCCGCTACCATGTGCGCCCATCAGTGCATCCAAATACTGGGCGGCATGGGCTACGTCACGGACATGCCCGCGGAGCGGCATTATCGGGACGCCCGCATCACCGAGATCTACGAGGGCACCTCCGAGATCCAGCGCCTCGTCATCGCAGGCGCCGTACTCAAAGAGTACGCTAGTTAATTCTAGGTTTTTACAATTTTTAAACCATGTTTTTTACGTAGAATTTGTTAGGAATAAAGTGGAAATGTAATGTGTTTTAAATAAATTTTATAAAATTTTATATTGTATTATTTATAATATATTGAAGATATATCTTCTTGTGTATCCGATTGTATGTATATTCTATATAACAATTTAAAAATTTATAATATAATATATTCTCTTTTCATACTCATATTTGAATTTTTAATTTCCCGCCAACTTCAGAGCTTTTTGCATTTTACTCCAATTGGACTGGGGCATTTTGACATTTTGCCGCAGTTGGTCACACGTTTGCATACTTTCCATAATTATGACAAACCTGAATTGAATTTTAATACAAACATTTCTATTTAAATTTCAAATTAACCGCCAATTTCAAAGCTCTGTTGTTCTTTACCAATTGGACACTGTTAGTTTGTATTAAATTAACCGCCAACTGTAAAGCTTTGGCATTTTGTTCCAATTGGAATTGGGCTTTTCTGCAGTTTGCCGTACTTGGTCACACTGTTGCACATTTTACAGCGGCGTCAACATCTCTGCGCAGATTTCCACAAAATCGCGTATTCGCAGTTATTTGCACGTTATTAAATAATTAGCGCTGTGCAACTGCAACAAGTGAGTGATAATCGAGGTGCTTGCAACATGAGAAAACCCCAATTGGACAGCGAACGTTAAAAACTCAGCCTCGTTTTTTCGTACCTCAGGCGTTCCACAGTGCCAGGAATAGCACAGTAGCAGCAGCGCAGTAGCAGCGCAGCAGCGGCGCAGCAGCAGCGTTGGCGGCAGCGGCAGCGCAGCCATGGATGTTGTTTGTGTAATCGATACCGTTGTGGGCGATCATCTGGAGGATCGCCTCTGCGCCCTAGAGGAGGTGAAGCAGGCGGTGCAGGCGGCAGGTGCGAACTTTCAGCGTGTGCAGGTATATATCTATATATATGTTTATATACATATGTATATGTATGTTTGTTATACAACATAAATATGATTTTTCGATTTGAATTATCGATTGCAGTTCGATAGATTGGATTTCGGGGAGACGAATGTGCTGGAAACGTTCATCGACGCCGATGTTGCGATTATAGACCTGAGCATACTGACACAGCAGCGCCCCCTGTCGTACCATTATGGCGTTCGGGAGAGTTTCGGAATGAAGGAAAACATTTTGATCTACAACGATGTGGAGTCCAAGGACACGCTCAGCCTTAAGGTGTGTATCAAGCATATTATCAGCAGTGTTGTCAATTTTCTTGACAGAAAAAAGCTGTTTTTGACGGTTTTTGATTTTAAAAAATATTTGGAAAACAAAGTCGGAAAACAATTAAGATCACAATCTTATAATTAATGTTCTGTTGTGTTCCGATGCATATTCTACAGTCGGCTGCTTCCGACTGTTCCGCTATGAATATACTGGTTTTTTAAATGCTTTAATTGCATATCAATTCAATTCAATTGATCAGTGTAAATAAAATTTTGAAACTAGCTAAATTGGCAACGCTGTTATGGGCAAATATCGCTAAAAATATTGACGACCAAGGTTTAATAGATTTCTAAATTTCGAAAACACTCTATTTTAAGAAAAAATTTAAACAAAATATTGGTTCTGAAAAAAATCTGTTAACAATATAGATATAATTATTTTTTGAATATTGCATATATATTCTCAAATTTAAGAGAAAGTTAAAAAAATTATTATTCTTGAAAAAAACCCACGCCTTTCGCAGTTTCGCAATTCTTCTTGCAAAATCTGTTCAAACAAAGCCAGATTTGACGGGGAAAAGGCGGGTTTGGCAACACTGTTTATCAGCGAAGGAGACAGATAGAGTGAGAGAGAGGGGGGGCACAAAACAAACAGGTGCGCGTTGCGATTAGCAAAGATCTGTTCGGTCATAAAACCGCAAACTGCAACAACTAATAATAAGAGTAATAAGTAATAATAACAACAATTACAATAACTACAATAAAAACCGCACACAGCATAATCGACACGCTCTGCGATAAGATAAACGCCCCAACAATAAGCATTTCTTTTAAAATTCATAAGTTTTTTTTATTTTTTTGTTGTGCTTCCGTTCCGTGAAAAGCTAAAAAGCTAAAAAACCCAAAAAAAACTTGTATTTGTTTTTGGTTTTGACCAACGCAGCACGAAAAACAAAAGCAATAAAAACAACAACAAAAACATCAAATGCACGGACGCCAACGCAAAAACACCAAACAACACGCACGCCACACACACACACACAAACAAACACAAAACAATCTCACACACGCACACACACATAAACAAACAAGAATTCAAGCGCCTCTTACAGGCACAGCGGCGGCCATAAAAACCTGTCCAGCTCGTCTTGTCTACTGCTACAGTGAGCTACGCCTACGTGCTACAGTGCTGGCTAATAAAATAGTTCCGGCTTAAGACTGTCATACGCAGTGTTGCCAATTTGAGCACATTTTCTAACAGTGTTGGTAAACTGTGCTCAAGCCACGCTTGTAGACAGTGATGCCAACTTGCACTATTAAATTCTAGCTACTTTTATCTAAAAAAAAAGCGAATTCAATAAAATTGTTTTTACAAAAATATATCAAAAAATAAATCAACCTTGCTTGTGTTTTTTTTTCTAGTTAAAAGCTAGATATGACGGCAAGACTAGTTGACTTGACAACACTGCTTGCAACTACAGTTGCGGCCAATAAAAAATTTGCCTAGCTTGACTACAACTTTTTATTGTGTTTAGTTTTGCTATTTTTGTATATTTTTTCGCCTTTTCTGACTATAGCTTTTTATGATATTTAATGTGATTATCTTATTTCTGTGACTTGCAGCTCTCGTGTGTAAATTATCTGTTTCTCAGCTACAAGCTGAACGCGGAGACCAACACCTGCAACCTAACAAATCAGGCGGGGGGCAACAAGGAACCGCTAGCGGATGGGCGTGTGCCCACATTACAGTCGCGTCTCAAGCGCAAGCTGCAAGATGTGGAAATACAATCCAAGTAATGCGAATTAGCTAACAATTTATTAAATAATCTAATTGAAATATTTCTTTTAATAGAGCACACATGCGGGAGAAATTTCTGAGCGAATTGCGAGCGCATCGCGATTCCTATGCGCCCAGTGATGAGAAGCTAAGGAATATACTGCATGGTGTAAGTTGAATACTAGAGCTGGACTTCGATTCGATTACGATTTTATCGATTCTTTTTTTCGACGATTAAATTTATTCTTTTTGCGATTTCTTGTGTAATTTATTTTAAAGAACAAGATATGTGCAAATGGTAATTGAATCTAATTGGAATATATTATATGTAATATAATATTCTAAATCAGGAAGATGAAAACAAGTTGATATAGTCCGTCGATCTGTCTGTCCGAACTAGAACTATCATTTTTGGCATGTAGGTTCTTAAATGCAGTAGTAGTTATATTAATTTTGTTTAAATGTCTTATACCTCCCTAGATAGTCAAAAATCTGATTCTCCGACGGATCTAATTTCTCTTTCTTCTTTTTTCAAACAAATTAAAGTTATTTTGAATGTATATATTTTCTTATGCATCGATTTTTAAGTTTATCCTTCAAACTAACTGCAAATTCATATTCCCGTTTTTATTTCGATTAATCGAATAAATCGATTTTTTAATTATACAAAATTAACGATCGAATTTAGCTCTATTAAAAACCAAACATTTTCTACAATATTTATAACCAATAACTTTCGCTTCAGATGCGCAAACGTCTGGACGATCCTCATGTGCTATCCGGCGAGGTATTGCATAGTTTTATGTACTCCCTTAGGGATGTGCAGGACTACGATGCCATGGTGTGTCTGGTGAACGATCTGAAGAATATACCCAACACCCGCAAGTACGTCGATACGGGCAATATGAGTTTTCTCTATGCCTTCGCTTTGAATCGTCGCAATCGTCCGGGGGATCGGGAGAAGGCGCTGGAATCGTCCCTAAAGGCATTGGAGAAGAAGGAGAATCATTTTCCGGACATGCTGTGTCTGTGCGGACGCATTTACAAGGATATTTTCGTGGAGTCGGACTGCACGGATACGAAGAGTCTGGAGAACGCCATCAAATGGTATCGCCAGAGCTTCGAGGTGCAGCCGAACGAGTACGCCGGCATCAATCTGGCAACGCTGCTGGTTATCGAGGGCAAGAAGTTCAGCAATACGGTGGAGCTGCAGCACATTGGCATGACGCTCAACAATCTCATTGGCAAGAAGGGCAGCCTATCCACGCTGAGCGGCTACTGGGATGTGGCCACGTTCTTTGAGATCTCCGTCCTGGCCGAGGATTACGCCAAGGCCATACAGGCAGCGGAATGCATGTTCAAGCTAAAGCCTCCGATTTGGTCGCTCAAATCGACCATCGGCAATATATCCTTAATACACAGATTTAGACGCAAACCCGACGATCGTCAGCTGACCATCGAGGAGCAGGCGTTTCAGTTCTGGATGGACTTCTTCCTGGAAGCCATCAACGTCAAAGAGATTAATAGCATAAGGTTTCCCATATTGGTAAGTGTAATTAATATGATTTAATCGATTTAATCGATCCTTTTTTTCGGCGATTAAGTCGAATGATTCTTTTTTTTCGATTATTTTTTAAATTGATTTTTTTGAACGCTCCTTTAAAGAACAATCTAGCTCCAAGAGATTCTCATTAACTCTTCTTATCTTGCAGATACTTGAGCCGAACAAGATCTATATGCCCAGCTATGTGACCATCAACATGGACGCGGATGAGAAGTCCATACAGATAGTAAACATCTGCCTGGCGCACGCGAAGAATACGTGCAAGAAGGTGCACGACTTTCTGTTTGTGGCGGCGAAGATCAAATCGGTTAGCCTTTATAAACGGGATGATCTGTGCGCCTATCTCTATGTGCATCACAATTCGGATGACTTTCAAATCTATTTTCCGTCCACCGAGTGCCGTCAGAGTTTCTACAATCGCATACTGGAAATGACCGCCGATCAGGAGGTCTTTGTAAACCTGGTGAATCTTGATAATCAGATAGAGGTAAACCGAATCAAATATTATCAGACGTAACTTGCTAATCCACTTGAACTTTGTCTGCAGTTTGAATACGACTACAATGACCAGAACCGGAAGATAACATTGGGCAAGGGCACCTACGGCACCGTGTACGCAGCGAGGGACAAACAGACGCAGGTGCGCATTGCCATCAAGGAGGTGCCGGAGAAGAACTCGCAGGATGTGCAGCCCCTGCATGAGGAGATCAAGCTGCACTCGCAGCTGAGGCATCGCAATATTGTGCAGTATTTGGGATCGCGTTCCGAGGACGGCATCTTTAAGATCTTCATGGAGCAGGTGCCGGGAGGTTCGCTGTCGGATCTGCTAAAGACGAAATGGGGTCCACTGAAGGATAACGAGTCCACGATGGCCTTCTACTCCAAGCAGATACTGCAGGGTCTCAAATATCTGCACGAACAGGATATTGTGCATCGTGATATCAAGGGTGATAATGTGCTGGTTAACACCTACAGCGGCGTCGTGAAAATCTCCGATTTTGGCACCTCCAAACGCTTGGCACGCATCAATCCCATGACCGATACCTTTGCCGGCACCCTGCAGTACATGGCACCCGAGGTAATCGATCAGGGGGTGCGGGGGTATGGACCTCCAGCAGATATTTGGTCCTTTGGCTGCACCAATGTCGAAATGGCCACCGGAAGTCCGCCATTTAGCGAGCTGGGCAACGCACAGGCGGCCATGTTTAAGGTCGGGTATTACAAGGAGCATCCCAACATACCCGAGGAGATGTCCTCGAATGCCAAGAACTTCATCATGCGCTGCTTCGCCATCAGCGTCTCGGACAGACCTTCGGCGACGCAGCTGCTCGACGATCCCTTTCTGGCCGAGTAAGTAGAAGAGGAAATTTAAAGAAAATCCTAGAGCTTATCCAGTTTTTTCTTACAGCAAACCCCGAAAGCTGCGTCCTGCATTGCCCATCAATACGTCGGAGTTTGGACGCAGCATTTCCGTGCCTGCCGATCGCTTCGTGCACAAGACAACGCCGCCCATGACCTACAACACCACATCGAATACGCCCACCACGCCCGAATTGGAGTAAGTAGCTAATATTGAGGGTATAGATTAGTTAGTACTAGTTAGTAATAATGGTTCCAGTTTTTTTAAATATTGACTTAGAACTTCGAATGAGCTTATTTTCGGTAGGCTCAACATTCGTTCTTATTAAGATATAGGGTGCAGGATATTTTATTATGGTTCCAACTGTTGATAATATTGACGTAGATCTTCAAATTTTGATATTTTAGGAAGGTTCAACATTCGTCAATAATAATCACTTAACATTTTGAAACAATCTACCAAACAAAAGGTTTTCCCACTTAATTTAAATTCATGATGAAAATCGGTTATTATGGTTTAATACTAAAAAGAACCTGTAAGCATGCAGCCGATTAGTAGGGCGGAAGGCTATTGTCGGACGTAACCGACAGTCGTTGACTGTATACTCTGTGTTTCAATATATATATATGTATAAATTGTCTCTTACATATCTTCGCTGTTTCTCATTCTCTCGTAATGCAATTCGCTTTAAAGTCTTTGATGATTAAGCGAAGAGGGTACCAAAGATCTTGAACTTGAACTGCTTGATATATCAAATATACTGTCGCTAGAATATCAATAAAATACTCTATTATAATATATTGTTCTATTATCTTTCATTCCAATAAATTGTTACTAATCTTTGCAGCGTTACGTTGACCACCTCCTCCGTGGACATCAATGAGCTGAGCACCAATCGCATCGAGCGGCGTAATTCATCCGGTTTTCTGCTCTCCCCGGAAATAGAGCCCTTAACACCTTCGCTGCGCACCAGCATCAGCGACACGAGCGAAACCGACGGCTTCTATCGGCTGAAGAAGGATTCGCAGCGTCGCACGACGCTGTCCAAGGTGCTGGCCTTGGACGAGTCGAAGATCTGTGAGATTTGGCAGAAGAAAATCAATGCGGATCAGAACTCGATAGCCATAAACAAGAGCGATCTGGAGCTGTTGATACGCGGACTGCGCGACTACATCATCAACGAGAACGAGAAGCATCTGGAGGCGACCATCAATGCACTGAAAGAAAAACTCAATAACGATGCCGTCGCCCTCGATCATCTGCATCTGGCTTTATACTCATTTCAGGATGCGGTTGTCAACGCCTTGCGGCTGCACTGCATCAAGCCGCATTGGATGTTCGCGCTGGACAATCTGGTGAAGCGTGCGGTGCAGGCGGCGGTTACGATATTCTCGCCCGAACTCGGCGCCAATTTGGCGGACAAGGATCTGTCCGGCAATGACGACGAAAGCGTGCACAACACAGATCTGCAGGACAAGCAGCAGCCGCCACAGGCCATTGAGCCCAGCAATCCGTGCGTGCTCAATCCGGATCAGTGCGACGGCCTCAACAGCTCCGTCGAGTGCGTCCGCATCCTACGGGATATCCGCGATCACCAGAAGCAGCTGCAGCTGCAGCTCATGGAGCAGAATCGCCAGAACCTGCGGGCGCTGCACAGCATCAGCCAGGAGCTCGCCCACATCTACATGGGTGGGCGCAAGCGTTTGAGGTGAGTTGCCCACCAGATCAGTCGGACGCCACCGACTGTAATCCTAATCGAGAATATTATTAACCCTGTTTTTACCCATTTAAAACCAATTCTTATTTTGCAGACGCACAATTAACGGATTTAACAAAAAGTGCCATAGAATGAGTCCCAGTAACGCCGGCATTAGCGCCAGCGGACGCCAATCCTCTACCCAGATGATAGCCAACACCCGCCGACAGCTAACCAAGCACAACTTTGGTCTGCACGAGATAGACGAGCAGTTGGAGCAGTGGTTGGCCCAGCATGACATCGACGAGTGCTCAAAGACGCTCATACTGAATGAAGGTTTCACATTTGAGGACTTTGTCTACAACATGGAAAAATTGGATCTCATCCGACTGGGTTTACGGTACGACAACTAAAATCATAGGAAATCAGTGTGGCCACTTTGGTCATTTTGCGGCTAGATCACTTTTATAGTTGGTTAATTTTTTAATAGATCTAACCATACAAAAAAAATGACCTAGGATCTAGAAAATCGTGTTGAAAACCCACTTTTCCGGAAGATCGATTTTTATCGGTTTTTAAACTAAACATTTCGGAAATTTTTTAAACTAAACATTTCGGAAATTTTTTAAACTTCAAAAATACGGAATATATTCTGATTCCATACGAATTATGAATATCGGTTTTCACCAAGTTGTATATATTTTTTTTTTAGCCATTTTACGCCACTTTACATTTGTCAATTTTACCCACTTTTGAAACCTTTTAAAATATGTCTTCCTCTTTTTCGCAGTGTTGGCATCGAGGTGCGCTTGTGGAAACTCATCATACAGGAACGCGCCTGCACCACGGAGTGCGTAAATAGTCCGCCTAGCGCCTACGACCATCCAGTAAACAATAATACCATCACAGCTAATGCCGCCGATATCCAAGCCAATATCATAAGCCTGGCCAAGCCAAGAATGAAGAAGAGCGAAAGCGAATACGCCTCCTGCAGCGAGTGACTCAAGAGAGGGAGGGAGAGTGAGGAGGGAGGGAGGGATGAATTGTTGTTGTGTTTAGTTCTTTTGCTATTTTAACCGTTGCTAATTAATTGTAAATGTTGTCTGCAATTTGTGCTAACAAACGCCACATACACACATCTATATATATAGCCTATATTTAAGCTGAAAGCAAAACTATTTATGCGTGCTAACTTTGCCTTTAACTCGTGAGTGTTAATTTATACAAATGGAATTTAAGTGCCTTTAAATTTAAACTAAAACCAGATGAAGAAGATCAAATGAATAAAAACGTTTTTTGTGAAAACTATGAGCGATTTGTTGGCGTTAATTATCGTAAGAAGTTTGTAATCGGGTTGCTTTTATAGCATTTTTTAAAGGGATCGAACGATGTTACCCCGTACCTACCCTAGAGAGTAAAAGCTGGGTATATCTTGGAAACCATAAGAGCTAGAGTAACTAAATTTAGAACTTAGATAGAAGCTTATAATGTGCAGATCTAGTTTATTTCAAATGTTGAATGCCACGCCCCCTGTACGCCCAAATCAATTAAAACCGCATAACAAGCGTATTATTGAATATGGAAGATTGTTATTCGGAATATATACTCTCTATCATTATATTTACTTATGCTGAAAAGCGTATTTAAATTGGTTCATAAACACAAAAGTTATTAAAGAAACCAAATTGTTCTTCAAACTCTTAGTTATTTACGATCTCTGATTTGATAAGTGGAAACAATTTTGTAACTTTTCTAGTTCGTTTGCCTTTATTTTTTTGTTGATTTTTAGTCTTTATTGACATTGCAGAAGCTTGAATTTGACATAAGTTAGTTAACATTTGATTGTTATGTAACAAATTGTTATTATTGTTATTCGAAAGCGTTTCGTTCTGTTGCTGCAGTTGTTCTTGCTGTTGTTGTTGTTGTTCTTTTGTATTGTTGTTGTTGTTGTTGCTGTTGCTGTTGTAATTGATTGTTGTTGCTGCTGTTGTTGCTGCCGGCCTCTTATGCCTTCGACTCCGCCTCGCTGGCGGTCGCCGTCGACTGCGCATCGCTCGACTTGCCATCGTCGACCTTGCCGAAGACGCAGCAGGGGCATCTCTCCTTCAGAGCCACGCGATACTTGGGGTGGCTATAAAAATGAGATATGCATGATTATTACAGGGTATTTTTAGACCCTATACTTTAGAAAAGTATAAAGGAGTTTATTAGTTAAGCGTAAAATATATAGTACTATGTCGTCCATCCTTTCGTATGAACTTTTAGATCCCGGAAACTATAAGAGCTAGAGAGATAATTTTTGGTATATGGGTTATCCTATGCCTCAAGCAGATTTGGATTATTTTAGATTTTTGATACCTATCCCACTTCCCACGCTATCCGCTTAAAACCGCAGCCACCTAGATCTTGAAAACTATAAGTGCTTGAGACATGATTTTCAGGCTCTCCATGCTCTATGCTTTCCAAATTTATTTAAGAATTTTGATACCTCCTCTCATTTCCCTGCTAACTGCTAAAAACCCCAGCAGCCTTAATTTTCATGCTACAAACTTTTAATTTGGCATCAACCTATCCTATGGCATTATCCATCTATACTATGAAATATATTACGATCGAATGAGAAACAGTAAAGATATGGCACAGACAATTCTCTCGACTTGTCAGAAGGGGGTTGGGAGTGCGATTTATGCATTGGGTCATAGATTGCCGCTGTATGTAAAGTAGTAGTTCAGTAATTGAGGAAGCACAAAGTACAGGGTCTTCTACTGTCGGTTTTATCCAACTTTAGCCTTTCGCCCGATTGATCTACCCCGTCCATACTGGTTATAGTTCATCCAATGCTGCTCACCTGATGCCGTATACAATGGGATTGTAGCAGGCAGCCGACTTGGCGAAGCAAGCGCCCCAGATGGTGTTCAATGGCGTGAGGCCCTCGAATTTGAAGAGGCCCATGCAGTTGATGACCAGGTAGGGTGTCCACGCCATGAACCACAGCGTGATGGTCACCAGTGCGACCTTGGCCAGCTTGCCCTCGGCGCTCTTCTCGGCATCCTCAGAGTTACGCAGAGACTTGACATTCATCTTCTTGGCCTGCTCGCGCATGGCTTTCTCGTGGGCAGAGACGGCCTAAAGAGGGAGAGAGTGTAAGAAATACCCTGTAATATTATGGTTTTAACAAACTTACGGCAATGATGAACCAGTAGGAGTAGCAGATCAAGAACAGCGGAATGTAGTAGACGAAGATGGAGTAGAAGATCAGATAGGAGCGTGGATTCCAGTCGCGTTCCAAGTAGTCAATGCCGCAAGATGTTAGATTACCCTCAGGCACATACCTAGTAATTTATTCAATGTGAAATAAGATCAGTCAAAAAGAAATTAAAATACAAATTAGGAAATTATATAAAAATTTTGAGTTGAATTTTTACCTGCTCCAGCCGAAGGCGGGCGCCAGGCACCAGATGCTGGCCATGAACCAGATGAAGGCGATCTTGCCCAATGCCAGGGGTATGGTCATCGGACGTCCGGCCATGCCCTTGACGATCACCTGGTAGCGATCCAGGGAGATCATGCACATGGACCAGATGGAGCTGCAGCCGAATGCAGATCCGAGTCCGGCGTAAATGTCGCACATCATGGGACCCAGCACCCAGGTCTCGAAGTACAGATTGATGCCCATCATGGGCGTGTTGGTGATCATGATGCCAAAATCGGATATGGCCAGGTTAATGACCAACAGGTTAGCAGGCGTACGCAGCGATTTTGTTGTGGCAAATATGTAAATCACCACGCCATTTCCGCACCAGGAGATCATGCCGATGATGATCATGTAGGCGGTGAGAATCTTTGCCCAGATGGGATCCATGGCGGGGAACTGATTCCAATATGGGCTGATTAAATGCGCCATATCGGGTGTGACCTGTGATGGGGAAGGAAGAACGGAGAACCGAATAAGCACGATTATATCGATAAGGAGTTGATATCGAAAATATCGACAAGGATATAGCACTATCTATATGTACAGCATTCAAAATGTTTCTTTGATTTGTTTTTAAATTTAAATAGTCATAGAATTTAAAACATCTATTGTGTTTGAAAATATATTTTAAATTAAATTATTAAAATAAAATAATTAAAACATAGATAATTTAGATTTTAATTTGTAAATCTATTTTTAGATGGTGAAGAATTAAAAAAATCCATTGTGTTTGAAAATACAACTCTGCTTTAATTCAAAAATTGAAATAGTTAGGAATTTAAATAATCTATCAGGTTTTAAAATTAGTTTAAAATTTTAAAGAATTAAATCGAAATTAAATAACTTTATTCTTGTTGAAATTAAATTGTCAAAAATTAAGCATTTAGGCAATTTAGAGCAATCCAAGCCCAAAACATCGGAAATATCAATAAGGCTGGATAACGATATAGATGCCAACACTACTCTATCTTTTTCCCTCTCTTTCTCGATGTATATCTCACCTTGTCTGTCACAGATCCATTGGACAGTGGGGCAAAATGCGGCCCCAGCTGCGTGGCAACTGCTGCAAAGCTGCAAAGGGAACTCAATCAATGCATACCCTGTAAAAGCGCAGTACTGTGCGGAGTTTACCTTTCCATTTTGATTTAGAATTCGAGGGTCTAGCACTATATCCCGGCTTCAGCTCTCACACAACTTCTGCGTTACATAAAAAGCTGCAAGTAAACACCTTTAAATTTCAAACACTTTTTACGCTAACTATGCTAGATAAGTCTGTGATCTTGCTTCTATATCTGGAGCGGACTATCGCGGCGATGGGTCGTTGGAAACCTGCGTCTTTGCCTGTTGCAACTGGCGTTTTTATAGTTTTTGCCACGCCAAGCCTTTGCCCATGCTGCAAATTCAATTAGGGGCCTAAAAATATATATCGGCGTTAACAGCACTTTGGGCTTATAACATAAGCGTCGAAAGGCAAGCGACGAAAATATTGAAAAATATAAGATCGAAAATATTATATGCGCAGGCAGAGACGTTGACGCCTGCCACAATGTCAATAGTTATCGGTCTTTGCCGTACTTTAGGGGCTTCCAAGCTCCACATTTTGTTTTGAGTCGCTTGAGCTGACATTGTGCCACTAAAATGGGCGTGGAAAGTCAGCGATTTAATATGTCAATGCAATGTGCCATTATGCACATCTCAAGCAATCAATAAAGCCAAGAAAACACCAACAATATAAGCACATTGACTTCACGCTGCGTATGCGTAATCTCGGCGAAAGCAAATCGCGCATACGCACTGTTGCAGCTAACAATAGCCAAAACTATAAAAATAAACGAAAATTCATTTGTTTTATTTAATTTAAATACTTACATATCCATTTTTCAGAAGAATAAATATTTTAATTTTTGTTTCAGCTTGTTTGTTATAAAGTTTATTTTAAAATGCCATATTTACATAAATTATATTTAAATAAAAAACTTTGTAATAGTTTTTCGACAAACTGTCGCATATTATTTAGATACAGTTATGCACATACTACAACTATTTCTTTTATTTATTTCAAATATAAATAAGTCAATATAATATAACTTATATTATTTATTTAACTAAATATTATATTTTTCAAGAAAAAATTATTTTAGCTTAAGTATATTGAATATAAGTGAATCTTTTAGAGTATTTAATATTTTTAATAAAATTTTTTACTATCGAGAATGCAATTTATCTTAAAATTAATTTATGTCTGAAATTTTGACAGCAATTATTGTGTTTTGTTTACTGCAAATAAAAGTGAATTTTCATTCGTAAGTTTCTAGGAATTTTAGTTAAATTCAATCTCAACTACATTTATTCAATTATTTAAAATAGCAGAAAATTGCAAAGTATTTTAATTATATTAGCATTTTATACAAAATCTTACTCAAATTACTGCATAATTTAGTTGATGTCATGATTTAGATAATTGGTGTGACTTAAACATTAAAGAATTTAAAATACTTTGTCAACAAACTCTTGTATTAAAATCAGTAAGTAAATCTTGCATCTTAACTGCATTTATTCAATTATTTTAACTAGCAGAAAACTGCAAAGTATTTTAATTTATGTAGAATTTTATTTAAAATCTTATTCAAATTACTTGATAATTAAATTGGCATGAATCAGATAAGTTATCTGACCGCTGTTTAAATATGCAATAAAAGTAATTAAAGCCCGAATCCCCGGCTGTCCGTATGGAGCGTAATCGGCTTATTCATCCGATATTCTATATCTGCCCCTGTGTCAATTGATCTATTCACACTTTAATTGTGACGCTCGTGCAGCGTTGTTTACTTTGTCATCGTCTCGCATGTCGGACAGTATCTAGTCAGATATATATATAAACATATATATATATATTTAGGTGTGTGTGTGTGGCCCATTAGGGGTGTGGGTGTTCACACAGTGAACAATTTTGGCGTGGGGCTTTACACGTATTGTTGAAAATCTTTTTCGAGAGCGCGTTTTGTTTGCTTTATGCCAAAAGTAAATTGGGTCAGAGCAGAGCTCAAAGCGCTAATCCAAATGATCGCTCGATGATGATGATGACAACGCCGATGACGACAACGGCAGAGCCCACTGTGCGGCCCCACTGTGCCTACAAACAAACATGGCAATGGAACGCTGGACAGCTTAACTAAACTAACTGTCAATTTATGAGACAATCAACATGTGTAAAGGTTGGGATCTTTTGGTTAAAATCAATTACCGCAAACGCAACGAAATTAAATGAGGCAATTCGAGACGTACACGGAGAAGAAGAAGAAGAAGAAGGCGCAGAGCACAACAATATGTGCAATAAAGATGCGAATAGAGAACCTAGCATTATCAGATCAAACAGAAGCACGAAATGCGAAATACGAAATACCCAAAACCGGAAGCTGCGCTCGCTGCGCCATTCATGAAGTGCGACCGAACGTCGCGTCGCGTCGTGATTGGAGATGGCACGATTAATCAATTAGCATATCGAATAACGGGTTTCGATTAATCGAAATTGTACAAAAACTAATCGCAAGTTCGAATCACGACAGTTTGATCAGTGATTCGGATCAAATTAATGCCTTGAACAAGATGCGATTTTTTATCCAAGCTATTATTATTCTTAAATTCAATATTTAATCAATAAATTAAAAAATCTGTTTTGCTTAAATTTTCTATTTAATAAATAAAAAGCTTTTGTTCTAAATTTAGTATCAAATAAATAAAAATGAGAAATTTTGTGTATTTTATGTATTTTTTAAAATTATTTCATAATTCCATTATTTCATAGATCACAAGGTTTCAATTCATAATATTATTTAATATTCGATTAAAGCCATTTTTTTTTGCCATCACTAGCCGTGATTACAGTAGCCGCCACAATATTTTGCGGTTAACCCTACCGTCTAAATGTCTGCCTTCATCTGTATGTGTGTGTAATATTTAACAGCAAACAGATAAATAACAACAACTACAACCGCTTACAGAAACCTGTCGGAAAGTCTACAGTCGAGCGTTACTGACAGCGGAAGAACAACTGCCTAATCGATCAAATTGCATGTTGCATATCTTCGCTGTTGCTTATTCGATCGTGTTGAAATTTGCAACGTTGGTAAAAAATGGCCTAAGCTACCTAAATCACAAATGAAAAGTCTTAAGCTACAAAATTATGGCAACTGCAGTTTTTTTGCGATTAACTGTGAAAGCAGGAGAAATATCCAAAATCCTTCACAAATTCTATATTCTCACAGTATTAGAGAACCTAAATTCCAAAATTGATCTCTATATCTACCTATATCTAGATATATAGATGTTTAAATGATCAAGAACTAGCTGACATACAGACACCTAATAGACCCTTTTGTAATTAAGTACAGTATCTAAAAATCCAAACTAATCACAGCACAATTTATATATGACAGACCCTGGCGCAGAATACGAACATCATTTTTCGAGTTACTTTAAACAAACAAAAGGCGCCCACCTGCAAAATTTCATATAAACAACAAAAAACATAGACAGTAAAATACCCAAAAAAAACTTACAAAAAAACTAAGAAAAAAATCTCTATTGAAAATAAAACGATAAATCCGCTGCAACAAACATCGTGAACACAAAAGCCACGACAAAAATAAGTAATTTTAGCATTAGCAAATCAAAATAAATGTTTCAGGTTTTGTTATTGTTTTTGTGCTTTGATTCTTCGTGTGCCACACAACAACAAAACTAACAAAAACAACAACAGAAACAACAACAATAACAACTAAATTAAGGTGTCCACCTAGCATATGCTGGCAACGCTGGCTAGCAAATGCGCTTTGTATTTTATTTGCATATGGCAACACTGTTGCAGTTGCACTTTTTGTTTTTTGATATTTTCTAGGACTTTATTTTAGTCCTTTTATACCCTGTACTTTAGAAGAGTACAAAAGGGTCTGTTAAGTTAGACTGAAATGTGCATAACATATTTATTTATTTTATTGATAATTTTTTTTTATATTTTTCTGTTTATCATTTATTTTTTAATTACATTAATTAATTTATTAAATTTAATTTTAATTTAATTTTCTGTTTATTGTTATTTATTTGTTATGCTATTTATTTTATTTATAAATTTTTTTTATTTATTTTCATGTTTCTTCATATTTGCAGCATACCCTGCTGCATATTATAGCGTATAATTAACAAACACCTTTGCTTCGATTTGTATTTCTGTCTTTGTTGTTGTTTTTGTTTTTGTCTTTGCTTTTGTTGTTTTTGTTTTTGTTGTTGTGTTCGACAGCCTGTCGTGTGTGGGTACGGCAAGTGTTCTGCGTCTGCGTCTGCGTCAGCGTCTGCTGCTGTCTAAGTGTGCGTGCTGTGTGGGGGTAAGTTGGAGAGCAGCGAAAAAGGCAAATGAAGAGAGCGTTTGGCGTGAGAGAGCGAGAGCAATAAAGTGAGCGGCTGCTGCGATTAGTGCTGCCAAGTGCACTATTTTCCGCCAAATCTGGCTGTTTTTGAAGTGCATTTGCTAGAATAGTTTTAAACCAGATTTAACGGCAGCTTAATACCGCTCACATCAAACTCTTGCCATTGTCACACTCCAGATCCACAAACTAGTGGCCTTGAAAATATAATAAATACATTTTTATTATAAAAAGCACACTCGCCACTAACTTCTCTTGACACGTCCTAACCACTTGACTTCACTGCACTGTGATCAGCAGCTCTGCAGCAGCCGTATTTATAGTGCTTGCAGGCTGCTCAGTCGCTGTCTCTTATCAGTTCCCGAGAAAGAGAGAGAGCCAAGAAAACCCACCCACCCATCTGCAGCTGTGGGGAGATCGACCGCTTTCTAAGCATAAGCTGCTAGGCAGCGCTTAGCCGCTCTGCTTGCTAGCTCTCCAAGCATACCTCTTGCATTACAAGTAATGCAGCGGGTAGCCGGCTCGCCTATAAAGAACACATCGACCGCTCTCTATGCATAAGCTGCGAGGCAGCGCTTAGCCGCTCTGCTTGCTAGCTCTCCAAGCATACCTCTTGCATTACAAGTAATGCAGCGGGTAGCCGGCTCGCCTATAAAGAACACATCGACCGCTCTCTATGCATAAGCTGCGAGGCAGCGCTTAGCCGCTCTGCTTGCTGGCTCTCCAAGCATACCTCCTGCATTACAAGTAATGTAGCGGGTAGCCAGCTCGCCTATGAGGAACACATCGACCGCTCTCTATGCATAAGCTCCGAGGCAGCGCTTTGCCGCTCTGCTTGCTGGCTCTCCAAGCATACCTCCTGCATTACAAGTAATGCAGCGGGTAGCCGGTTTGCATATAAAGAACACATCGACCGCCAAATTCGTTTTTTTCCGCCAGATCTGTTTTTGCAGAGCATTTGCTAGAATAATTTTGAAACAGCGGAAAACGAGTATTTTGCCACTTATAAATTAATTCAGTTTTTTTCTAGATTTTAAAAAAATGCATTAAATCGATATTTGCCTATAACAACTTTTATTAAAAGCACTTGCCTAAAAATAGTTGTTTACGCTGAGCAGCGTTGCCAATTTAGCGGCTTTCAAAATTCGATGTATGCCTAATGTAAATTAATGTTATATTGATTTTTAAATGAATTTTATCTATTTTAATTATTTATTTAAATTTTATTTATATATAGATTTTATGTTTTAAATCTAGCCATTTGTGGCAGCACTGCTGTTACTGCTCAAAGAACGCCACAGTAAATGGCAATGTTGGCGCTCTGCTCATTAGCATCTGAGCAAATGAGCAAGAGCATGTTAAACTGTGTGTGTGTATAAATGTGAGTGTGTGTGCGTGTGTGGGAGCGCCCTAATCGTTTGTACGCTCTGCTTCTCGCTCTCGCGCATACGCAGTGTCATTAGCTGCAGCTGAGATCACTTCCACTTCGGACTGCGACTGCGACGTCGACGTCGGCAGCGACTGAGGCTGATGTTATTTTCAGCGGCAGCGCAGAGCGCAGCCCAAAGATTTACAGTAACAACACGAAGCTAATCAGCAGCGCTAGCAGCGACCGCTCGGTGTTCGTTGTTCGGTGCGCGCTGCTCGGTGAAATATCGTCGAACGGACACGGGAAAATAAAATTCTCCGTTAAATTTAGCGGCCGTTTCCAATAAGAATTTTCCGCCAAGCTTGCCAGATGCCCGATAAATACGGTTATTTATGTGCGTGTGTGTGTGCGTGCCGATCTTTGATCATTTGTTGGCGATTTGTCGGCTGGAATGTTGGAATATTTGCGAATGCCAATAACTGTTAACCTTTTGTTAGCCACAATTGTTTAATTAATTAATGACGAAATCGTGCGCCGAAATAAACGCATCGATAGAAATAAGCGTCATCGTGAACAGTGTTGCCAGAAATAGCCAGATTTTAATTATAAAATTTTAAAATATAATTAAATACAAACATAAAGCAAATATGCTAAAAATAACCACAATTAAATCAATTAAATCTATAAAAAATAAATAAATATATTGAATTATTGACAAATGAAACGCCGAAAGATTAGAAATAGGCGTCATCGTGAGCAGTGTTGCCAGAAATAGCCAGCTTTTAATTGCAAAATAACTGAAATATAGTTTTAAAATATAAATAAATATAAAACAAATATGCTAAAAATAACTACAATTAAATCTATAAAAAATAAATAAATATATTAAATTAATGACAAATCAAACGCCGAAAGATTAGAAATAGGCGTCATAGTGAACAGTGTTGCCATAAATAAACATATTTTAATTAGAAAATATCTCAAAAATAATTTTAAACTACAAATATAAAGAAAATATGGATAAATGTAAATTTACAAATTTTAAATAATAAAAAATATATTAAATTTAAATGGATTTATGTTAATAGAATTCCAAAACTAGCCAAAATGGCAACGCTGAACGTGACACTGTCGTCAGCGCACGCCTTTGGGGCATAATTGCAATTAAATCATTAATAAACCCAGACAAACATCGGTATATCGACTATAGCGCCGACGCACACAGCTGCATTTACATACACACACACATATGCATATGTAGATATATCTGTTAAGTGCAACAGGAACGTGTGTGTGTGGCATGCCACGGCTTCTGGGGGCACAGAAACGGCAGTCGCAGCGGCAACTACTTCGAAATTTATTTTCGAATAAATAGTACAAAGTTGAAGAAGAAGCAGCTACGGGAAAACAGCAAAAAACACGGAGACTCTAGCCCCATCATATATACGGCTAACGCCTGCACAGTGTCCCCCGCTCTATGCGCCTAGCTGCAAATAATTAAAGGTGTTCAGAATAGAAGCAAACAGTGTTGCTAGAAATTACACAAAATTATAATATACAAAAAATAAAATAAATATACAATATGCAAAAAATTGTTATATTTTCAAAGATATTTATATTCAGCATTAATCGAATTGGGAAACCCGCTAAATGGGCAGCAACAGCAGCTAGGCCTTTGCTAATATCTTAAATGCTCAAATATTTCACACTTGTATGCGAAAATGAGAAATGTTTTATTAGTATCAGTTTGTATAATTTGTTAAGTGATTATCACAGCTTCATTTCAACAGAAATTTAAAGCAAATAAATAAGATAATACTTAAACGAAACTAGCTATTTATAAACAGAGCTCTGTAGGAAATGTAATCAGAATAATAATAACAATAACTGAACAGTGAAAAAAATCAATTATATATCAAGAATTTATCTTAAATACACATATAATATACTCTAAAATTATTTCTGCATAAAAAAATTAAACTAAATAGATTCTAGAGGGAAATTAATGATAAGATAAGATAATTAATGATATAGTTATTCAAAGCAAAAGTATTAACCTCAAACAAGAAAAATTAATTTTTTTTAATATTTGCTTAATTTTTTATGAAATTGCAATTAAAACTTTTAAATGAACATTTTATTATATTTTTTAATATTTACACGTGACTTTTGCATAGAATTTAGTCATAATTTGGCAGCATTTGCAATAGAGCTGGTCACACTGTGCGCGAGTGTGTACGCGTTTTACGTACTATTTCAGAGATGATGCCCCGATCCCGTTTACGATCCCAGCGCTAATGCCGCCGACTTCGATACTATATATATTTTTGTCTACGCTCTGTGTGTGTGTGTGTGTGTGTGTGTGTGTGTGATTCGGCAACTGAAATAAACGAAATAGGAAATTTTGGTATTTATTTTTTTCTTTTATAAATAGATTTCGCCATACGGAGCAAAGTTAAGGCGAGGAAAATGTGAAAAGTGAATGAAACGCACGCGGAAAATTGTGTAAAATAAATAACAGAGAAGATTTACAAAGACCGCTTAAGAATTGCGAAACGTGCGTTTAAATATAATTTATAATTTAAATTAAATTCAAAATACAAATTTAAATAAAATATAAATTTATCGGTAATAAAACTGACAAAATATAGCTAAAATAATAAAAAAAAAAACCATCAAATTGTGAAGTGTGTTTAACTAAAATTGAAATACAACGAAAAAGGTGAAATTTGCAATATTAAAAGAAAGATTAACTAAAATAATAATGCCTAAATTATTAAGTTCGTTTAAAAATAAAACTACAAATTCAAATTAATTGCAAATTTTGCAATAATTAAAGCCTAAAAATTAGCTAAATAAATAAAAGCCAAGCGCTTAAAAATTGAGAAACTTAAAACGAAATCTAGTTACAAATAATCATTTGTTTAAAAATAAAAGCGTCAAAATTAGCAAAAATAAGAGCTTTAAATAAATAAAAATAAGCTTTAATTATTAAATTTAAATTAAATTTTAAAGCGTAAAAATTACTGAACAATAAACTGCGAAACAAAAATAAAAATCTTTTGGCAAATTAAACATGAATAAATAAAATAAACAATAAAAACCTAAGAACTAGCTTAATTAATTTAGGGAAGCGCCTATAAATTGCGAAAACAATCGTTTAATTAAAGAGCAAAATGAAAAAATAAATAAAATGTTTATTTAGCAACAAATAAGCGTAAAAACTAGCTGAAATATTTTAGAAAAACGCTTTAATATTGTGAAATAATTTTTGTAAATTTTTTAAGTGCAAATAAAATGTGAATTTGGCAATAAAAAAGCGTAAAAAACTAGCTAAAATAATTAAGAGAAGCGCCCAAAAATTGTGCAACAAACGTTTAAATTAAAGTTGCAAATAAAATGTGAATTTGGCAATAAAAAAGAGGCCCCAAAATTGGCTAAAATAATTGATAGAAGCGTTTTAATATTGCGAAATTATTGTTTAAATTAAAGGCTAAATCTAAGTGCAAATAAAATGTGAATTTGGCAATAAAAAAGCGTAAAAACTAACTAAAATTATTTAAAGAAGCGCCTAAAAATTGTGCAACAAACGTTTAAATTAAAGTTGCAAATAAAATGTGAATTTGGCAATAAAAAAGAGGCCCAAAAACAAGCTAAAAACTAAAGAACAGCGACAAAATGCAGGCGTCTTCGACGACAACAACGACGACGACGACGAAGACCAAGAAGCTGAGCAGCAGCGGGGGCGGCAGCGGGGGCGTGGCCATGACAAGCGCCACAAAAACAACAAGCACCACAACAACAACACGCAAAACAGGGGGTGGGGCAGGGGCAGGGGCTGCTGCTGCTGGCGGCGTCACAAAAGCAGCGCTGCCGGCAGCGATTGGCAACGATGCGCACGCTGAGATCGCGGAGCTGTCAAAGAAGATCAGCGAGCACGCCGACGCCATCTATCAGACGTGGAAGAGCCGGGGACTTCCCCCCGCCCAGCTGCTGGAGATGTACACGAACGCCGCCAGCTCCGGGGATTTTGCGGATGTTGCTGTGGCAGCGGCGGCGGCAACGGCGACGGCGGCGGACGCCGGCAGCGCCGAGGGATTGCAGCAGCTGGTCAGCAGCTTTGTGAGCAAAGACAAGCAGCAGCGCGGCAAGGGCGCGCCGGTGGGCGTGGCTGGCGCTCAAAGCAACGGCAAGCCAAAGAAAACAGCAACAGTTGCAACAGCAGCAGCAACAGTTGCCAAAGCTGAGGCATTGCAATCGCCCAAAAAAGTTGCTGCTGTTGCTGGCAAAACTTTGACGGATGTGAATCTCAACTATGACATCAATCTGCAGCTGGACGTCAACAATCTGTCGCAGCAGCAGACGCAGCACTTGCTCAAAATCAGCGAATTGCTGCAGCGAGAGGCGGCAACAGCCAACACGACAGCAACACCAGCAACAACAGCTGCCAAAAAGCGTCAGAGCAGCAGCAAAACCGCCAACAGTTTAAGCCAACAAAACAGCAAGCCAGCAGTCACAGAGCAGCCCACAAAAAAGCTAAGCAAAGGCAGCAGCAACATCGCCAACAGCAGCAGCAGCAGCAGCAACAGCAGCAACATTGCTGCCAGCGATGCTGTTGATGCGCCCAGAGTGGGCGTGACGCTGTCCACAGTTGCTGTCGCTGCCAACAGTCGCAAAGCCAGCAAAACCAAAGAGCAGCCGGCAAGCACGCCAGCAACAGCTGCCGCCACAGCAGCAGCAACAACAGCAGCAACAACAACAGCAGCAACAAAAACGCCAGCAACAGCCAAAGAAAAGCCCGCCATAGCCAAAAAGGTTGCCAATCGTAACAGCAACAGCAACAGCAGCAGCAACACTGATAACAGCAGCAACATTGTGGCAAACACGGCGACAATTGCCGCTGGCACGCCAGCAACATTGGCGGACACAACGATGCCAACGCTGAATAAAATCAAACCGACCAGCGGCAGCCGATCAGCGCTCACAAATGGCCAGGACAAGAACTGTAATATTCCCCATAAATAAATCAAATATTTTCAATCTATAACCAACAACATATTGGTAACAACAACAACATGTTGCTGTTGCGCTTCAATTGCAGTGGGCAGACCAATTCTCACACGTGGCTCCGTCGCCGAGCGCGTGATGCTCTTCGAGAAGCGTCCGGATGTCCGCAGCCCCTTCCTCGACATCAAGCGACCCGTCGACCCGCCGCCCAAGAGCCTGCTTAAGGTAAGAGCACCCCCTAACCCCCCTCCTATCCTTATCCCTATTTAAACCTATTTAAATCTATTCGAAATCGTCAATTGCAAGCGCAAATTTCTAAGTTGTTATCTAACAATTGCACAGCGCGAAAAAAGAGGCAACGAATTGCCGCAGCAACAATTCAAATGCCTCCCCTCCTCTCTCCCTCCCTGCCCCTCCCCTTTCCCCTTCCCCCACCCCTTTTTGTTGCTGTTATCGTGCCGCCATTGATTGATTTAAGGTTGCCCCAAGACGCCATCGCCCGCACGATCTCTCTGTGCATCGCTTGCCAAGAGAGCTAAACCGTACAACAATTACGCCAATTTGCCAATAGGCCATTAGGGGTATGCACTACACTCAGAAAAAAAAACTGCTAAAAAATAAATAAATAAATTCACGCTTAAAACTACTCTCCTATTATAGTATTTTAGGGCGTAAATAAATATTGTGAATTTAAAAAAAAATTTAGGCTTAATAACCCTGTTTTTAATAGCTACAGGGTATTAAAACCTTTCGGCAAGAGTGCACAGAATACACGATAATTTCGAAAATAGATTAGACTTTTATTTATAAATTAGTTAAAGTATAAATAAATAAGTAAATAATACAAAATAAATATCTATTTAAATCGTAAGAATTATAAATTTAACTTGGTAAAATGAATAAGGTAAATAACTTTAAGAGTTTTTAGCTAAAAACAACTTTAATTTATCCACAGTATAGTACATGAAAAACGTTTAAAAAACATTTGTTTTTTATGAGTAATTATCGTATTTTAATTAAGCAAAAATTGTTGGAAATGTTATCAGTTTACTTGGCACATGTTCCATGGAATTAGAATTGTTTTTATACGGGTAAATAAATTTACCTTCTTCTTCTTATTTACGGCACCTGTGGGAATTTTAAAGACCTGCTAAATTTGAACCAATTTAATAAATTTCTTTAAAATTGATGTTTATTTTGGTATTACAACTCCAATTTGGGACAAGCATTATATTAAGGGTCAGAAATCCAGAAAAAAACAAATATAACAGTATTTGGTCGAAAAAATATAGATCATAAAGCCAATATTAGTACTTTGGGGGATTATCACTTCTTATACAAAAAAATCCATTTTATTTTAACTTTGAATCCGCATATCTTTACCAAAACTCAACCGATTTTCAAGCGGTTTTGTTTTTTCTTAATCATTTGAGTGAGAAATTTAAATTTCAGTAATAAATCACAGAAAGAAAAATTTAAAATTTTTGGCAAAATTGTAAGCCCTTAAAAAATAAGAAATTTTCAAAAAAAAATTTTTTTTTTACGATTGTAGGAATTGATGCTTAAACAAATTGTATTGCACAATTATGTAGAAAAAACCAAACATGACAGCATTTGATGGAAAAATGTAGATTTTATGGGCAATATTGGTATCATGGGGGGATTACCACTATTTTTGGTTCTAAACATATATTGAGTGCCCCTAATGGGCAAGCGCGTATACAAATAATTAAATCAAGCACTTACGATCAAAAAAATCGCGTGCATAGGCAAACAATAGTAATAGTAATAGTTATAATAGTAAAAGTAAAAGAAACTCAACAGAGAAACAAAAAATAAACACGTCTATAAATCTCTATATCTCTATGTACATACATATATATATATATATATATATATACTTGTATCTGTACGTAAGTAGAAGCAGCGGCAACAAAGCGTAGAATAACTACGAACACATGATTATAACAAAATAAAATAAATAAAATTAAATGAAATAAAATAATTACATTAGCATTGCGAGCTGCATACGATTTGTTAAAACATGTTTTGTCAGTTTTCGGGTAGTTATATTAATTATTTTCACAATTTAATTACGTAGTGCATTTATTTGCACGGAGTGTACGTACTTAGCGGCATGCGTTTGCGTCATTAATAAGTACACTCGGAGAAAAATTTAAAAATTCTCGCTTGATTTAAGACAGAGATGTGTCAATATTTAATATTTACTCAAAAGTCATGTTTTACGAATACACTTTATAAAAAGTAGAATGAATTTAAAGTAAGAATTATAATAATATTTACATAAATTTTATTTATTTTAATTAATATAAATATTATCATTATTATTACACTAAGATTCGTAATATTAAACATTAAAGATTTATCTATCCTATGTTTATCTATCCTGAAAAGCTCCAAAAAATCAGTTGGTAAACACAGAAGATATTCAAGAAACAATATTGCAGTTCCCCTTCAATCTTACTGATTTGTATTAATTTAATCTTGTAAATTAAAGCAAGTTTCTGCCTGATTTTCTCCGAGTGTATGTACTTCACTCAGTCAGAATTTATAAAGATTTTTTTGTAGCGCCCACTTCAATATGAAATTCCAATGATTGAGATTTGTTTTATTGTTTGTGGATTCCAAGTAAATAATTGCTAAAAAAAAGAAGCGCACAACTTATTTTGGTTAATTATCTGTGCAGACACAATTGAAGTCTGCCTCTCACGCTATTTGCTTTTTTCTTTTCTATTTCTTTTTGTATTTCTATTTCTTTGCCTTTGTATTTGCTGAACAACTGTGCGTATGCGTAATATTTGGCGCTTGCTATTCAAGTGTAACGATGCGTATGCGTAACGTGCCCCCTAATAGATAAATACATAATAGCATCATGTGTGAAAAGTGCGATTAATATTAATGCTGCCGTTGACAGTTTGAAAATCTTGGATGATTTGGGTGCATAATCGATCTATATCTTCGGAAAGAATTATGTTCCAATGCTGTGCGTATATGGCAGCTCTTTATAGTGAAACAAAGACGGATCGTGCACAAAGGCATCAGCATCAAAAGAGAAATGTTTCCAGTCAAAAGTAACAAAATGGGCGTGGGAGAAGGCATAGAAATATAATTGCAATAAGCACGTGGGTTGCGGTACAGGTAATACAGCTATTTATACCACTTACGCAGTTAGTTTGGGCAATTGAGTTAGGTTATTTCTGCTTTAAACTCGAAGTAGTTAGAATTTATAATTAATTCAAGCATAATACAGCATTAAGATAAATCAGCAAGTTGTTATGGGGCGTATACGTAATATTTACAGCATATATTATTTTGATTTATTCTCTTATAATTAATTTTAGCATAATAAGAATATAGAACATGGGGCGTATACGCAATATTTACAGCATTTTTTTAATTGTATGTAATTTTATTTGTACCAATTATGGATTTAATTTAGGCGTAATTTGTAACGCTCTAATAAGTAAGAATTTGTAATTAATTATTGCAATATACAGAATTTTTATAGCCGCAGGTGGCATGGGGCGTATACGTAATATTTTACAATAATTATTAATTTTATTTTACTTATTTTATATATTTATTGTCTACAAAGAACACTTGTCAGAGGAAATTTAAATTCATTACATAACTAAATAAAATTAAATTCAAAGAAAGTGGAAAATAAATTAAATAATAAATAATTTAAAAATAGGTAAATATTATAAATTTATCAGATTACCACTCTTCTTTATCAGATATAAAGCGTTGTCAATAAAAGTTCTTATAAATTATATCAATTGATCTTTGATTTAACCTATAATTGGTGATATTTGCAATGACGTCAATTAAGTTACAACAAATTTAAATGTATTATTTTGTGATTGATTATAAATATAATTCGCTCTAAAAAATCTATAAGTTATCGCTATCTTTATTTTGCATTAAATTTAGAACCAATTTTTTCCTTAATATAGTGTTTAATTTATATTTATTTGCTTCCGTCTGTGTTTATTTCAATGATTTGGCATATTTGTTAATAAATTCAAAGGGCCAAAATCAACCCAAAATGGGCTGGGCAAATCGAGAATTTCTCGAAATTGTGCGCAAATGTAAACAAACAGAGGCAACTTATTGGCAAACAATTGAAAATAAATTAAGTTGTGATTTGTGGTAAATAACAACAAATATGTACACAATTTATTTCTATATTTCTGCTGAAGTATATTCAGTCTATAATCATGTGGATTTATCAGACATTTATGCTGCTTTCAGGTTAAACTACACGCCACACCTCCGCCGCCTCCATCCCAGGAACAGAACTCGCTGCAGAAGGAGATACGCAGCTCCAAGAGTGTTTATATACCCAGGTGAGCATTTAAAATAAAATATACAGAATCTTGGAAAAAACAGCAAAGATATGCAAAAGACAATTTTCTGATCATAAAAATCATAGGTAATGTCTGTCTGTCCGACCTTCCGTATTAACACCTAGGTCTCGCAAACTATAAGAGTAAGATATACCATATTTAGTATTTATATTCTTTTATACAGATCGATTCACTGTAATTAATATTAGGATCGGATAAAAAACAGCAAAGATATGCAACAGACAATTTTCTGATCATACAAATCGGTCTGTCCGACCTGCACATCGATCTCGCAAACTTTTATGAGTGAGAGATACCATATTTGGTATTTATATTCTCCTAATTTACTACAAAATCGGATAAGAAACAGCGAAGATATGCATGAGACAATTTGCTGAACTAGTTTCTTATCATTTTATTCCCTTTTTTACAGATTCTACTTTCCACATGGCAAGCCGCAGCCAACGATTGCCATGGAGCGCGTTATACGCGGCATATTGTCGGCCTTCGATAGCTTTCCGAACAATCAGGTGACCAAGGACGAGCTGCCACGCATCCTAAAGCTATGCGGCCTGCCCTTCTACTGGCGCATGCCGGTGATGACCTTCTGCCAGGCGACCAACACGGGTCTAGTGGAGCGAATGCGCTTCGTCGAGTTCTGGAAACAGTAAGTAGGCATTCCCAGCGGTTCTCCGAGATATCGGAAGTAGTAGTACTATTATATAATTCTATATAATTCACAGAATGAATGTGTATTGCCATGAGGCGGCATCTCGGTTTGTTTACATACTGTCCAGGGGTCAGCGGTTCCGTTCGTATATCGTGCCGGAGGATCTGGTGCCGATGGTGCAGGATGTGGTCGATACGCATCCGGGACTGGCCTTCCTGAAGGAAGCCACCGAATTCCATTCCAGATACGTGCACACAGTCATCGCGCGTATCTTCTATTCGGTGAACCGCAGTTGGAGCGGAAAGATAACCATATCCGAGCTGAAGCGCTCCGATCTGCTGGAGGTAAGCTCAACTACTACACAGCGAGAAAAAATGAAGAAATAAAGTTTGGAGTTTATTTGAACTGTTTAATTGTTGTCCTTAGATGATCAGCCTGCTGGAGGAGGAGGACGATATCAATCAGATAATGGCCTTCTTCAGCTACGAGCACTTCTATGTGATCTACTGTAAGTTCTGGGAACTGGACAAGGATCACGATCTGCTGATCAATCAGGACGATCTGGCCAAGCACAGCGACAATGCCCTCTCCACGCGCATCGTCGAGCGCATCTTCTCCGGCTGCGTGACACGCAGCGACAACAAAAAGTCACCCGAGGACGAGCCCAAAATGTCCTACACGGACTTTGTGTGGTTCATACTCTCCGAGGAGGACAAGCGCACACCCACAGCCATAGAATACTGGTTCCGCTGCATGGACATCGATGGCGACGGCGCCCTCTCCATGTACGAGCTGGAATATTTCTACGAGGAGCAGCAGCAGCGCATGGAGGGCATTGGCATTGAGTGTCTGCCCTTCGAGGACTGTCTTTGTCAGGTGAGGGGAGAACTCTACGTAAACGGCTCTACAAATTCGACTTCTTTTGAGCATCCTAGGAAGGGAATATCATTGTTGGGAGTACTTAATTAGTGTTATCCTGAAAATCCCCAAAAAATCTATTTTAACGGAAATATGTAAATAGCTTTTAATCTATCATTGAAGGTATAGTTATTAGTCCAAACGATTAGCTTTTAAAAACACCAAACCGATAGTATTTTGTATAAATACTTTTGAATTTGGAATATAAAAAGTTAGGGCATGTTTCTTTTACAATTTCATATAGTCATAACTTTGTATATACTGGTTTCAGGGAAAACCTTAGTATGAATCATCTTTAGATACATAAAATATCTATCTAGAACAGCAAACAGATTCGATTTTGAACCAACAGTTTTAAATTTGAAGCTAAAATGCTAATATCTTATTTTTTGTTGCATACTCTTGGGCTGAGATTTCAAATAAAGTCCCAAAATTAACACAAACTTGGTTTTTGCTTAAACACAGAAGATATGTTTTAATTTTCACTACGATTTTTGCCATAAACATCCATACTAGCCTAAGAAATGATATTCCATTCCAAGAATAATACTCATCTGTCAAGAACAAGGTTAATAAATAGTTTATATCCTACAGATGCTGGACATGATAAAGCCCGCGAATCGTGATTCCATAACGCTGGGAGACTTGAAGCGCTGCAAGATGACGCACGTGTTTTTTGATACATTCTTCAATCTGGAGAAGTATTTGGATCACGAACAGCGAGATCCATTTGCGGCGCAGCGGGATGAGTCGGTAGGTTATAGTTAAATTAATATAGATATAATTGTATAAAATTCAAAAATTCTTTGAAATTATTGTTATTATTTAAAATTTTTTTTTTCAATTTTCAGACCTCCGATTGGGATCGTTTTGCTGCACAGGAATACGAACTGCTTATATCTGAGGAAAATGATTAAAGCTCAATTAATTATATTACGGTTTTACCTACTTATACACACACACCAACAAACACACACACACAGAACAAAAGATATTTATTTACTTACAAATTTTTATACAAATTTATACAAACAAGCTATAAAAAATCCCAAAAAAAGAACAGAACAAAATATTCAAAGTGCAATACAAAACTTAAATTTATTTATTTCTATCATTAAGGCATCTAGTCTGTTATTCAGCTCTATTCAAAAACTCAGCATATTAATTTAAATTCTAAACCTTGAGCTGCATAACGCAAGTTGCCCCTGAACGAGTTTCGATGCTATGAAAAGTTGCAAGAGTCAATGATTATTATTATTATTATTACTATTATTATTATACATACATAATTATTATTTTTATTATTTTCTGCGCGTAGTTAACATTAGTCAATTAAATTTGTGCAAATTTTGTTTTAGTTGAATATGATAAATAAAAAAAAAACAAATATAATAAAATTAAATGCATCTTTTAATTATAAATTAACTTTGTTCTGACTGACTAAATAAATTTAACAATTAGAAAAGCTCAACAGGATTTTAAATATTATTTTGTTATCATACGACCTTTCAATTTTTAAGAATAATTATTTTATCAATATAACTGAAACCAGTAAAAACGGAGTAAATTAGTCAGACGGAAGGATACAGGCGGAAAGAGTCCGAAAAAGTATATACATTCTGCATTACAATGCACTCAATTGTAATGCACCCACTCTCTTGATTACATTTCCCACTGCGAGTAATGCAAATTGTATGCACTTTGCCTTGAAGTAAGGCAGAAAGTAATCAGAAAGTAAGCTCAGCTTTAACAATACCAAAAACTACAAATATAATTTATTTTTATGATTTTTATTTTTATAAATTTGTTTTGTATTAAATTACTTGCGAAATAATTGTTTTAAAACGTTTTCTTGTACAATCTTAAATTAGTTAAATATAGTATAATTTTGGCGCTCGGGGGCGTCAACATCAATCTTGTTTAGCATACACTAACAATATTATTTAACACATTTGTAGCTATGCAATTTGAATTTGCCTAGTTATTGTTTTATACAGTTTCGTAATCGTTATAGGGTTACCATAGTTAAATGATTGTAAAAATAAACTAATGCAGCGCCAACTGTTGCCTTTACAAAAGGTTTACAAAACAAATCGAAAGAAATTCGCTCAACACTTTTATTAATATAAAATATAATTTGAATTCTTCATTATTTTCTGGCTGAATTTGCGGTGCTCAAAGGGAGTTGCTTGATATACATAATCAAAGATATATATATATATATATATTCTTGAACGCCAATCGTCAGTTCTGAATCACAGGTGCAATTAATTTTTAAAGTTAAAGCCATTGAAAGTGATACGAATTGCATTGGATTGGGCTAAATGGGGCTCGTCAGCGTATCATTGAAACGTGACTAAAATATATAGATATATATGAAATATCGGATATAGGAATATAGAATCAGTTTTAAGCAGAGTGTAAGTGGAAGCTAAAGACACAAATGTTCAGAAAGGAAGTTTCAATTTGTTGGCGCTGATTGTGTTGAGTTATAGTTTGTTTTTTTACTGCTTAAGTCGTACTTTTTCACTATTCTCAAAGTTCTTATCATTATCGTTGGTTGGCTCCGATTCCGTCTCCGCCGATTCGCTCCCTACGGCATCCTCCGAAGTTGCCCGATTGTAAGTGGGACTCGCGTTGCCCTTCACGTAATCCGCCGTTATGTGCACGCCCCGTATATCCGATCCGGGCACTATGAACATCGGATCCAGCAGCAGTTGCTCCTGTTTAGATTACAAATTAATTAATTAATTATTCATTTTAATTGAGTCTTTATCCCTTACCATAATGGAGCGCAGACCGCGTGCTCCCGTATGTCTTTCCATGGCCAATGCAGCAATCGATTCCACCGCATCCTCCGTAAACGATAAATCCACATCGTCCAGCCCCAATAGGGCTTTATATTGCGGCACCAAAGCATTCCTAGGCTCCGTCAGAATCCTCACCAGCATGTTCACATTCAGACTGTGGAAGGGCACGATGACCGGAAAGCGACCCACAAATTCCTGAAAAATAAAAAAAAACAAAAAAATTTAGTTAAAGCATAATTATTACTTAAAACAATAATTGAAGCCAAAAAATCCTTAGAATTCAATTTATAAAAACATATATTTAAATATTGAATTGAATTATTGAATTGAATTTGTTTTAATTTTTTATAATAATTGAAAAATATCTTTTATTTTCAAATTTTTTAGAAAATTAAAAAAAATACATTTTTTTAAATTCTTTATAAAACTAATTTCTTTTCATTGCTATGATGGAAATAAACAAATAACTTTTACTTTATAATCTACATTTTCAATATTATAATCGTTACGGACGCTGATTAAAAGTATAACTTTCTAGATGGTATTGGGTTTATAAATTCTGGTTTTTAATCCAGAGACCGTAATCATATTAGGTTTTATTTTCACGTAGTTATGATTATACTATATTGGTTTTAGTGAATTACTTCACCGATAACGCTTAATTTCGAGTCTCTATTGTTGTCAGATAAACCTAATCTTTCGGAAATCCCCTGAAAATCAACATTAATTCTCTCTATACTCACGGGTATCATGCCAAACTCCACGAGATCACGTGCCTGCACCTTCGTCAGGCATTTATCACGCTCCTCCTGATCGTTGTCCATTGGGCTGGCCGCTGATTGCGCCGCTCGACGTCCCGAACCGCTTGTCGACGGCATGCCGAAGCCCAAATACTAGAATTTATAAATAGATTTATTACTATAATAATACACAGAGTTTATTTGTCTGCCGATAAGTGTGGGCAAAACATCTGCTATCGATAATAATCGATATTGAAAACCTAGATGTTTAAAACAACATCGATATATTCGTTATAACATCAAACAAATAAAAATTCAATTTTTATTTTAAACAAATTTTTTTTTAGAATCGTAGGAATTGAGATATTATTATTAATTATTTTGCCATATTATGGTCGAAAAATGTAGATTTTAAGGCCAATATTGATATCACGGGGGGATAATCACCCCTTAAATGAAAAAAGCCATTTTTGTTGAATTTTGAATGCGAATAGCTCTACCAAAACTCAACAAATTTCATGCGGTATAGCTTTTTTTTATCATTTGAGATACAAATTAAAATTTAAGTAAGAAATACAAAAAAAAAATTTTTAATTTTTGTCAAAATTTTAAGATCAACAACCCCTAAAAAAAATTAAATTAAAAAAAAAAATTTTTTTTCACGATTATAGGAATTGATGCTTAAACAAATTGTATTGCAAAATTATGCAGAAGAAACCAAACATGACAGCATTTGCTCGAAAAATGTAGATTTTAGAGCTGATTTTGGTATTGGGGATCATCGGATATATCGGACAGTTCTGAAAGCATCGATAATATCGAATTTGCCATCGATAGCTTTGCAGCGCTATTGCCACCTATCGATTGTTGGGCCAGCTTACCTTCTCATTGAGACGTCGGGCGATCAGACGATCGAGGCCCGTGTAGGCGCCGGATGCCACGAACAGAATGTTCGTCGTGTCCACCTGCACCGTCTCCCCTCGCAGCTTCCGGGGGGAGTTACGCTCTGGCACATTGACCACGGTGCCTTCCAGCATCTTCAGCATGCCCTGCTGCACGCCCTCTCCGCCAACGTCACGCAACTGATGTATGCCGGGCACGGCGCCAATTTTATCCACCTCATCCAGAAACACGATTCCAGTTTGTGCGCGCTCCACGCTGCAAGAGATTGGATGGATAAGTATTTATGTATAGAACCAGAGATCGTAATCCCTATACATTTTATTTTAAATATTAGTGTTTATATATTAGTGTTTTTAAAGTATTTTCTTTGTCGCTGATTTATTTTGAGTAATTTTCAATAATACAATAATAATAATCAATAATACGCAGCAATGCGTCTTCTTACTTTTTTGTCTGTACCATGCTTATAAAATCCGGCAATATTGTTTCTCTAATAACTTCTGTGTTTATCAATCGATTTTAAAGCGCTGTTCGGTAGAGATAAATATAATGTTAGAGAGTATATATTCTCAATAACAACTTACTATGTTAAGTATTACGCTTGCTTTTTGATTCTTATTGATTAGTACTTATAAAGGGCGTGGCATCTAGCATTTACAATAAACTACATCTGTGTATTGTATACACCTATCTTCATTTCAACTATGGGTTTTCTAGCTCTTATAGTTTGCGAGCTCTCTATATTTATACGGATGGACGAATGAGTGAACGGACGGATGGACGGATATGGTTATACTTTATGGTACATATCTGTTTCGCCTCCTTCTGGGAGTTACGTACTTTTCTCACTATCACTAACTTATCAAACCCTTTTCTAACTTTTCAAAATTAATGAAAAATCATAAAAATCCTAGTATCGTCGAAATATCATTAAAATGACCTTAAATTTTATTTAGGAGCGATTGGGCTTACTTGTAGTTGGCGTCCTGGAGCAGCTTGGAGATGACGCTCTCGATGTCCTCGCCCACGTAGCCGGCCTGGGTAAGCGTGGTGCAATCACAGATGGCGAAGGGCACGTCCAGGCAGCGGGCGATGGTCTGGGCGATGAGGGTTTTCCCGGATCCCGTGGGCCCCAGCATGATGATGTTGCTCTTCTCCAGCTTCACATCGTTGCTCTGCTTGTCCAGTATCTCGGAGCCCGCTCTGTGATCCCCACGTGGCATGCTGCCGCTGCTATGGATGCCCAGACCTGATCCCGTCATCCCTCCGCCGCCTCCCATGCCCATTTGTGCGGGTTTCGGAGGCAGCTCCGTGTTCGAACTGCTGCTGAGCGTGTGTCCAATGCCGGTGATGTGCAGCAGATCCGAGCGCGGTATGCCATCCAATCCTCCCGAGCTGCCTGAGCCGGAACTCTGCGACTGCTGCAGCTGCGGCAGATTGTGATGGATGCGTTTGTAGTGATTGTAGACGGCCACGGCGAGCACCTTCTTGGCGAACTCCTGGCCCACCACGTGCCTGTCCAGATACTCCATGATCTTCTGCGGCGGCGGCGGCGGTTTGCGCTGATTCTTTGGCTCCTCCTTGGCCCGCTGCTTCGTCTCCACGTCGGAGAGCACCACAAAGAAGTAATTGCACTTGGCGCACTTCACGAAGCGCGTGGAGCTCACAAACGTCTCCACCTGGAAGTGGGGATGGAAATCAAAATTAAATCGATTTTTACAAAATGGCACAGCGATAAAAATCGATGTATCGGAATAAAGACATCGATGCATCGATGTTTTTTCATGTTTTGCAATTCTTTTTCCCTCGGGAAATTTAACTCATTTAATAAGATTTTGTTCAATATTTTCGTAATATATCTAAAAAACTCTTTATGCTTATTGATTAGGAGAACCTAAATACCGAATATGGTGTCTCTAGCTCTTATAATTGCTGAGAACTAAGTTTTCCTACGATCGGACAGACGGACATGGCTATATCGACTCAGCGCGACCTCCTAATCAAGAATATATATACTTTGTCGGTGTCTGCCACGCCTCCTTTTGGGTGTTACACACAATTTCTCTTTATCTTTTAATAGCCCCCTTTTTTACTTTTTTAAAGTAAAGAGTCTAAAAATAGCGCGTATGCAAAAATTTGAAACATCGATTGGAAACATCGATGTATTGACGATACATCGAACTACCAAATACATCGAAAAATACCGATACATCGAACTAAAACCATCGTCGATATTCAATGCATCGATAGTTTTTACAAGCCTACCTGGGTGCAGGCGCTGCCGCATTTCGGACACGACAGAAACTTATCTCCTCCGCCGGATCCCCCCGTGGTGCTCGCTCCACCCCCCGCTCCCGCTCCAGGCAGCTTCGTGCTGCTGCCTCCACCTCCCAAGGCGCCTCCTGTGGAGGAGCTGTTGCCGCCTCCTCCTCCTCCGCTTCCCTCGGACATGCTCGTCACTCCGTTCGTAATGTCAATATAGGCGGGAATCTCCATCAGGGGCTTCATCAGCAGGCGCCCATCGGCCGCCAGGTGGCGCGTGGCCAGGTGAAAGTGCCGCCTGCCCCCCGCGCTCCCCGTGCTCAGTATGAAGCATCTTGTGTTGCCCTCCGTGTGGTTCACACTGCTGCCAGCTAAAGAGAGAGGGAGAGAAATAGACGAAATTAGCGATATGTCGCAGAATAATAAAAATAAATCAGTTGCATTTGCGCTTTTGATTTCATTCGCATATATAATATAATATATAGTCTAGATAGTCTATATAATTCAGCAGCAAATAACATTCGCGACAGTTTGTTGAACTCTCCCTCTATAATGCTCATTTCGCAGATCTTTAATGGCTTCTACTGTAACCCATTAACTCTCGAGCATAACGCTTACTATAATTATTCAGTTAATGCCCTCTATTAGCTATCAAATTGTTAGCAATTTGTCAGCGCAAAATGCTCCAGTTTAGCTAAAAAAAACCTCTCTTTTGATATGTTATAGAGATAAATAGATTTATTGCTCTAATTATGTGTGATTGATAATTTGATAGTTTGATAGCGATTATTTCACATAAATTTGTTTATCGAATTATCAAGATTGGATTACAGCTCAATAATCGTTATCGATTCAACTTATATATCGAAATTGGGACATTAGGCAAATCCCAACTGTTTTAACACGAGAATCCCAAAGAATTTGTACTCCTAAACAAATCTCTTACCGAATCCGGTTCTACTTAAGCTTCTCGGTTCAATCTGAGCTGATTCGACTTAGGAATTCCGTAGCAGGCTTATTTCGAACCCAACCTTGAACTTAAACCATTTCAAACTGAATTTCTTCCGGTCTCATTGAAAATTCAATGTGTATTTGCTTTACGCAAATATATTAACATAATAAGACTCTAATTCAAAATCGATTACATTATTTATGTCTATATACTATAATTTATGATATATAAATTTGCTATAAACATAAAACCTAATTTTTATGATATTTCTCTTGTACTGAAAACTTTGATTTTTCGTTTAAAAAATACATGAAAATAATTTATATAATTTTTAAATGTATAATATTACTTAAATTTATATTGAACAATCTATAATTTTTTAAATCTAATTTTTTTACATTTGAGTTTATAATATTTACATCATTTATAACATGGTACCCAGCTGAACTAAAACCGGAAGAGAAAATTGTTAAGGAAAACCATTTACAAAACCGGATTAAAAACAGTTTTTCAGATTTCCCACCAAATTATTTGAGTAAAGAATTTAATAGCATTTTTATGGCTTCTTTAACTGAAGAATATTATAGTTTTTTAGTTAGTGCAAGTCATGCAAATTGTTGTTGCCTCTTGCCAAGGCCAATTAGCAGCTCAATGACTCAATTCACTTAGAGCCAAAGCTCAGAAGCGGTCAAAATTCGCTTTGGAGCATGACAATGCTATGGCAAATAAATCAAGTTCAGGGATATTATGCACGCTCAAGTCATCCAAATTTTGGCTTAAATATTTAACAACAAACAAAAGCAGCTATTAAACCCGTCTGGAAACGAGATCTTGCAATGGATTATAACAATTAAAGTTGCATTACGATTAAAACCTACTTTGGGCTGTTAACTTGTCCATTAAAATGCAGGCAGCTGACATTAACTGAACTATTAACAAATAGGCTGTAATAATCCAGCTTATGTAATTTTTACACAATTTCAACGCATTACGCGGGTTTTTTTTTATAGAAAAATCTCTTCCTTATAATGTTTAGTCTTATGCGTGTACAACAAAAAGCTTACAAACATTAGTTATAGTATTAGTACACTTGGTTAACAGTCGGATGCGCTCGACTGTAAAATACCCAGCACTGTGTGAAAATGTTTAACGAAGCGCAGCAGCAATGCTTCTTCTTATTCTTTTTTTAGAGGAAAATCCTACAATATTGTTACTTGAATAACTTCTGTATTTATCAACCGATTTCAATGCGCTTTACAGAATTGATAAATATTTTTGAAGAGAGTATATATTCCGAATAACAATCTTCTATACTCAATGCTATCCCAATAATTTGCTTTTTATTGGTTACGCCGTAAAGGGGGCGTGGGCCAAAATTACTAACCCCGTTTTTGCCTATTTCATGGGTATAAAAACTAAACCGCAATAATTAAGCGACAAACACATAAAAAGCACAAATTAAAAAATAAACAAAATAAAAATAGAGACATTTCAAGTTCAGTTGAAAAACGCCAAGCGATTGCCACTGTAAACAAGTAATCGAAGCAGAAGCGAAAACAATAACAACAACAACGACAACGATAACAACAACAAATTGCAGCGTCAATCCGATAAACGTTACGTTGTCTGATTGGAGTAACGTAAGCCTGATGCTTGCTTTGAGGCAACTGGGCCAAAAACAGCGTAACGCTGACCTTCGGCACGCGCTGTTTGACATGAATTTAAAACATGTAGTATATATGTATAATGAAATTCAGTTTAAATTAAAGTCGGAGCGGCATTAATAAGCAACGACGCCAACGCCGACGCCGACGCCGCTGACGACCTTCAACTGAGCAGCAATTATCGATAAATTCTGATAAGCGCCATTCTGTTTCGATTTGTGAGCAATGTTGTTGTTGTTGTTATTGTTTTGCTCACGGCTGCTGTGATCATTGATACACACACACACACACACACACGCACATAATTGCCATGCCTGTGTGCGTGATATGTGACGCTCTCCGCTCTCCTCTCTCCTATCTCTTACACTCTCCGCAAATGACGCAGTTACGTATGCGTTTTTTGCACAACAAACAGGCAACAAAATTGCTATGTTTGCATGTTTGTTTGTCAGTCTGTATTGCAGTTGCATTTGCCGCTTACCCCTTGTCCATATCTTGTATTTTGGAGCCAATAATATTATGCGTCGCACCATGCTCATTATGGAGCTTTGTTTTTTTTATTTTTTCTTCTTTTTTCTGCTACGGAAATCTCAGCTGGCGGCTACGCACACACACACACGCACACGTACACGCACACGTACACACGCACGCACGCACACACTCTCGCCGTCTCCTACTCCTTCTGCTGCTGCTTCTTCTTCTGCTGCTGCTGTTGCTGCTGCTGCTTCTTGTTTGTTTGTTTAAGCAAATATTGCGAATTTTGCAATTATTTTTTTAATTTTAATCGTCGAATTTCCGCTTGCGACGCAATTGCTGCTTTTTCACGCTGCGGGAAAATGCGAATAAAATAGATATCTCTGCACTTGTTTGGCGCTGTGATTGTGTGCGTCTGTGTGTGTGTTTCGCTTTTCTGATTTCCTTGCACACGCCGTTCGTGCTGCTGCTTCTTCTTGCTCTTGCGCTATTCACTGTTGGCGTTGTTCTTTGATAGTCCTGCTAATAACGCTGATCCATGGCAGAATTTAACACCAAATGCCTTCAATAAAACTTAATTAATTATATTAAATAAATTGCAGCGCGCAGCCCTCGATTAATCGAATGCAACAGTGCGTCGGCTCGGCTCAGCTGTTGCTGCTCAAACAGCTGTTGCGCTCTGCTTCTTCCCGCGCTATTCGCCGTTGACGCGCACCGTGGTACAACTCAATTGCGCAAGCCACGAAACTGGCCTGTTGCCGCAATTATGCAAAGAATTTCGATTTTATTGGCCTAAAATTGTTTGGAACTGAATTGAAATTTAGAAATTTAACATCGAAACAAATGCTGTCATATGATTACTTGATTCAAGCTGCTGTTTGAAACTTATTAGTTGATTTAGAAAAGAAATTTAACTTAAATAAACATTTTTTATTTTAAGATATATTTGTAGTTTCTTTGAGTTGTTAGTATTTAAATTACATTAAAGAATTAAAAATCATTTAAATATATGTTGGAAGTACAAATTTATTTTATTTTCAAATTCTTCGTTAGATAATAAGATGCCTTTTTTCCCCACCCCACCCTTCTCGAAGTCTTGTCAATGTACAGTAGAATCCGGTTATAGCGACATTCAAGGGACCGACGATTTTACGTCGTTATATCCGGAAGACGCACTATCCGAAAGGAGCAAAAACAATTTTTTATTTTATTTTATGGATGCCATGTTCGTAATAGGTTTTAAAATAAATTAATTTTTTAATCAAAACAAAAAATTTAATACAGTAGAATCCGGTTATAGCGACTTTCAAGGGATCGACGATTTTACGTTATATCCGGAAGACAAAATCCATGATTTTATTTCTTTTTCGTATTGAAAAAACACAAAATCCATGATTTTGTTTGCTTCTTTTAGCATTGTTAAAGAAATCAAATTTTCCTCTTTAAAGTTTTTTTTTTTGTTCGGCACGTCGCAATATCCGGTTGAATTGTGAAAAATCTCGTCGGTATAACCGGTTTGACGCGAAAAGCGGAGACGTTCTAAGCGGAGGCCCTTTCATATAAGTTTGTATGGGGACCAACCAAGCCATCGAGTTTTCGTCGCAATAACCGGACGGACGCTATAAGCGGCGTCGTTATAACCGGATTCTACTGTATTTAGTTTCCAGGGCGGCAATGCATGTGTGAAACGAACCGGTCAATTAAACCCGGTTCGAACCATATTCTCGATTTGCCTTAAACACTTCTAGTCTATTTAATTATTTTAACGTTATTATTATACAATTTTTTATTATTATACAATTTTTTAATTTTTAACAAAATTGATAGATTTAACATTTATATTATTATTATTCTTAATATTATTAACTAGAGCAACTAAAAGCCGGGTATAATGCGACCCTTTTTGGCCGCTTTCTTCATCTTCTTGTTCTTCTTGTCCTTGCTGCGCTTGTCCAGGTTCTCCTGGCGCTTCTTCTGCCGCTTGGCGATGTCGTGCTCCACCTTCTGCTTGCGATCCGTCCACTTCTGCTTGGCCGCGCGCTTCTCGACCTTGCGCTTCTTGATGGCCTTGACCAGCAGCTGGGGGTCGTCCTTGACCTTTTTGCCCACGGTGCGGTCGAACGCCTTCTTCCAGGCAATGTCGCTTTGCAGCTCCGACGCCTTGCCCGCCTCGCCCTGCTCCTTGAGCTCCGAGATTTGTTTCTTGGTGTCCTTCAGCTTTTTCAGCAGCTCCTTGGGATTCTTGTGGCTCTGCTTCTTCTTGCCACCCGCTGTGGCAGCGAAATCTATTTTGGAATACACAATCTTCCCGTCCTCATTATATGTGGGCTCCACTTTCTTTATCAGATCTTTTTTATCCTCTGGGTCTGCGTTTTGCTCCGTTTTAATCGCTCCCTGCTTCAGCTTCTTTTGCTTGATATTCTCGTTCTTCAGCGATTTGGCTGAGAATTGGATGAGCTTCTGCACCCCCTTGTGCTTCTTCAGCTTCTTCGCCTCCCGCTTCTTCTGCTGGCGCTCCGTCTGCGGTCGCTTCTTCTGCCGCATTTTGTTCTTGATCGAATCGATGCGCTCCTCGGTCTCCCCGTCGCTCTCCACCTCCTCCTCCTCCTCATCGTCCTCCTCAACCTCCTCAGCCGATCCGTCGTTCTCATCGTCGGAGAGCAGATATTCCTTGTACTTTTCGTCATCTATATAATTAGTATATATAAAATATTAGTTATGGCAAATTTTTATGAGCTTAAAAACAAAGTAGTCTAAAAAATATATATATCTTATTTTTTTAAGTGCAAATTTTGGATATTATTACTTTTATTTTCAATATTTATTTCAAAACTGTTTTTTAATTCTTGAATTTAATTTAAATAACATTAAATAAAAATCATTTATTTTTCAATTTTTATAAAAGAAACAAAAATTAATACTTTTTTTTTCAAAGTATGTAAATTATATATTTTAAGTTATTCAAATTTTATAATAAAAATTAAAAAGTCATTTTTATGTTCATTTTTTTTTTTTTTTTGATAAAAATCGGCAATTAACTTTTTTTATAATTTATATTTTGAAACGTATAATAATTACGATGCCTGTAACATATAGCAATTGAGTGCAGTTCATCCAAAATTTGTATTACTTACCCACTTGTACGGGATATGGGACGCGATGCTTTGTCAGAAAATCGAAGACCCGCGTCCTGAAATTCATCATATCCGTGTAGGAGTCCACCACCTTTTCCGGCTTCACTATGCCCTTCTGGCGGTCCAGGTAATCCAGGAGTCCCTGGCGAATAGGATTGTTCTGCATTTTGTTTTATTTTAATAATAATTTAATATTTTTGAAGAGTTTCGAGCTACACGTGCAAAGACAAGCGATTAGAGATGGCGATAGGTTAATCGATATTGGGCATAGAGTTGCGTCGTTCAGTTCAGACGCAGTTCAATTGAACGGTTCCTCAAAATGAGCTAACAAACTAGGTTCCTGAGTTTAAAATTATTTGCAACGTTAGCTTCGTTTTTTGGTAATTAAATTTTATTTGATTGAGTTACGTAGCTTAATACTATTTTGTCAATGCACTTAAAATTGGCAACAAATTGAACTGCGATGAGCAACTCTGACCGATGAATAATCGCTCGCGTGACGGCATATCGATGGCGCGTGCAACTATCGATGTGCGCACGAGCTGTGTTTACCACCGCGCCTATCGATACGCGCTGATAATTGATCGACTTTGTGGAGTACCACCACACAGTCATTTTGGATGAAACGTTGTTGGAGAATGACTAATTTTGCCAGTGTTGCAAGTGTATTTACTTGAGTATTTACTATTTACTGGATGCCGAGCTAAATATAAAATACAAACGGATTAAACGCAGCAACAACAGCGACAGCGACAACAACAAAGTGCATTTTACGTAAATCGGGCGGTCGAGAATTCCAAGCAGCAGCAAAATGAAGAAACAATTTGCAAAAATCAAAATTGCTGCTGAGAATTTATCTAGGTAAGTGCAAAGGCCAGGGGCAGTCAGACGAAGGGAGCGAGGAGGGGCTGGCAGACCAAAGAGTGTGGGGAGACGACGCCAGCAGCAGCTCTAAGCAGGTGTTGCCTCATAACAACAACAACAACAACGGCGAAGCGACAACATAACAATAACAACAACAACAACAGCAAGAAATCAATGCCAAAATAAAGCGCAGCGTTTACGTTACGTCGTTACGTCGTTTCCCCGCCGCCTTCCCCTCTCCCCTTTTGCGTTTGTCCGTCAGCGGCTGCAATCAACAGCCAGTGTTGCCAGAAAAAGCCAGATTTCAGCTACAAAATAATCAAAAACTACATCTTAACATAAATATGAATTAATAATTACAAAAAAAAAAAATAAAAATAAATAAAAAAAAAATACTCATAAAAAATGAATAATCAAAAAATTAATAAATCAATGCAGAATAGCAACGACCAGGGTTGCCAGAAATAGCCAGATTTCATTTACAAAATATCTAAAAATTACATCTTAACATAAATATAAAACAATAATTTAAAAAAATTGATAAATAATAAAAAAAATGAATAATAATAAAATAAATAAATAATAAAAAACTATAAACAAAAAAATACTAATAAAAAAATAAAAAAATTAATAAATTAATACAGAATAGCAATGACCAGTGTTGCCAGACAAAATATATATAATAAAAAATAAATAATTATAAATAAAATAAAATAATTAAATCAATGCAGAATATTAACAATAATTATTTAGAATTTTATTTATGCTTATCAGAAATATCTTTGAAAAAAATGTAAATATTTTCATATGTATATCATTTTCATTATTTTTAAATATTTTGTGTTGCATTAAAGCTTTATTTTATATTTATACCCTGAACCCATTAAAAAAAAGCTAAAATCAGGGTTAATAAATCTAGCTATTTCTGCCAACATTTGCTGCAAAGCTGTTGCACAGTGTTTCAGAAATTTGTTTTTTATAAAATGGCTATAAAAATGCAAATTCTAGCCATAAGCAAGCTAAAATGGCAGCACAGCCGCTGATGACCTAACGGCAGTTTAACTCGTTTCCCCCCCTCCCTCACTCCATGTCCATCACTTTCTCAGAGTTTTGCTCAACACTGTTTGTTATTGTTATTTATTGTTGATTGTTGATTGTTGATTGCATTTGTTTGTTGTGTTTGGCAGATCTACCAAATCGGATTGCAAAGATTCTGAGCTCGAGACGATCGAGAAGCAGGTGGACCGATATCGGGACACGATCGAGAAGTTGGTGCGCAAGCTGCCAGCGCTGAGCAGCGGGGGCAGCAGCAGCAGCAGCGGCAATGGCAGCGTCACCATCGAGGAGCACGACAAGCGGATGAAGAAGAACAGCCATTTCAAGATCGCCCAGGCCCTCGACGAGTCCGCCAAGGAGCTGCCCAGGGACATGCCCCTACAGAAGGTCCTCGCCAACTGTGGTGCGTAGTTTTTCCCATTTTCCTATTTCAGAATTTTCTTTTTATATTTATTTGTTGTGCGTGACAATCATAAGAAATTGAAAGTGAAGAGAGAGGGAGAGAGAGAGAGAGAAAGAGAGAGAGTGAAAATGGAAGTGTGTATGTGAGCCAAATCCAATTTTTCCCCGCTAGATCTGGTTGTTGAAGAGCTAAAAATTGGCTAAATTAGAAGCGGAAATTTTGGCTTTTTCTTATTTAAAATTTCCGATATTTTTTTTAAGCTTTTTCAAAATTTACATTAAAATAAGAATCAGTTATAAAATATTATTCATTTAAAAAACCTATGCTGTTTTTTGTTTTTTTTTTTGCAAATTTTTGTTTTTTTTTTTTTTTTTGCGAAAAAAAAGCTTTTTTTCTCAGGCAAAAAATTGTCAGCACTGATTGTGTTTATCGTGTGATAAGGCTGTAACACATCGAGGCGCCATATCAAGCAGTGCGAGCGCAACAAACACATCACATTTTAACAAGCTACCCCTTAAGCTTAGCAGGCACAGGGTATGCAGGCAAACATGCTGAAATTTGCCTCAAACTAGGGGAAAAACGCAAGGTGTGCATAGACCACAGTGCGTATGCATGTGTATGTATGTGTGTGTGTGTGTGTGTGTGTGTGTGTGTGTGTGTGTGTGTGTGTGTGTGTGTGTGTGTGTATTTAAATTCATAAATACCTATGCATATGCTGATGACTGTTTGTCACGGGCTTGCGTGTATGTGTGTGTGTGTGTGTGTTTGTGACGAAGTTTATGCGTTGAATTTACATGAATTGCCGATTACGTGACAAGAAAAATCCCACTATTAATGCAACAGAGTTGCCAGATGAGTAACAGAATATTCGAATAATAAATAATAATATTATATGATGATTGATTTTGTATAGAAAATAATTATTATTGTTTGATTATTTTTTTTTTAATGAATGACGGCTTGTGTGTCTCTTACGTTTTATTTGAAACCGATTTTAAACCAACACTTTTTAGTTCAATTTATCCAATTTTAGGTTTACATATATTCCATTTAGTACAGTAGAATCCGGTTATAGCGACATTCAAGGGACCGACGATTTTACGTCGTTATATCCGGCAGACGCACTATCCGAAAGGAGCAAAAAAAAATTTTTTTGTTATATTATGGATGCCATGTTCGTAATAGGTTTTAAAATAAAACAAATTAATTTTTTAATCAAAACAAAAAATTTAATACAGTAGAATCCGGTTATAGCGACTTTCAAGGGACCGACGTCGTTATATCCGGAAGACAAAATCCATGATTTTGTTTCTTTTTCGTATTGAAAAAACACAAAATCCATGATTTTGTTTGCTTCTTTTAGCATTGTTAAAGAAATCAAATTTTCCTCTTTAAAGTTTTTTTTTTGTTCGGCACGTCGCAATATCCGGTTGAATTGAAATGAAAAATTGAATTGAAATTGAAAAATCTCGTCGTTATAAGCGGTTTGTCGCTAAAAGCGGAGTCGTTAAAGGCGGAGGCCGTTTCATATAAGTTTGTATGGGGACCAACCAAGCCATCGAGTTTTCGTCGCAATAACCGGACGGACGCTATAAGCGGCGTCGTTATAACCGGATTCTACTGTATTATTATTCTTTCCCTTGCAGAAATTTTGAAACTCTTGTAGCATCTATTCAAAATTTAAGCTTTTTTCGAACGACAAAAAAGCTACTTTTTTGTTTTTAATGGATTTATGAATTAATTAATTTTTCATAAAATTTAATCAATAAAAAACCCCAAACCAAACCAAATTTTCAAACGAGCTGAAACATGAATTCGGATCTCCGGCGATTGTTTTGGTCGGGTTGGTTAATGCGCTCTCTTTCGACCGCAGTTCATGCATTGAATGCGTGAATTGTGCCCGCATAAACGCAGTTTGATTGTGTGTGTGTGTGTGTGTGTGTTTTGGCCTCGCCTTGTCTGCGCTTGGCCTTGTGGCATTTACATACATTTCTCAACATCGATGTCGATTTTCGTTGTGTTTGTATTTGTATTTGTTGTATTTGTTGCTGCTGCTGCTTAGCGCGGTTTTTTTTTTAATCATTGTAATAATTTTATATTTTTTATTATGACTTTTTTCCAGCGTTTTTGTTGCTTTCTTTGGCTGATAATTTATTTTTAGTTGTTGTTGTTGTTGTTGTCGTTGTGGTTTGCCGCTCTTATTTTTATTTGCCTATCTATTTATACAGTTTTTTCCATTTCTTTTGCTTTTTTTCTTTCTTTGTATCTTATTTTGTTTTGCTCGTTATTGTGTTTATTCGCCTGTTAGCCGCTTCCCTCGCCTCGTCCCCCTCGGTTTTATTACACTTTTTCTATAAAAATCCGCCGTGCATTTCATTTCATTAAAAAAAGGCTGAAAAAAACCCAAGTAAAAGTTAAAAATTTAACTGCAATAATTATGTGATTATAGATGAGGTAAAAGTAAAAGTTAAGCCGAAATCATTCGTTTATTCAGATAAATGCGATATAAAGATATAAACTCCTCCACGCTGCCCCCACACCTTGTTTTTTACAGTGGTTTTTGCTCGCTCTCCCTCCCTCCCCCACACTCCATACTGTTATTACTCATTATTGGCTCCACTTACACACACACACACACTCACACACCGACTCACACATACGCCTAGCAGATGCGTGCACCAATTGCAATTGAGACGCTCTGCCTGCGCCGACTGCAGCAGCGGCAGCAGCAGAGCAGCTGTAACCTACCTTGGTTCAAGTTTATTTGCTCAGCTGATATACCTTTAAAAAAATTAATATAAAATATATTATTTAAAATTTGATATGAAAAAAATATACAACAATTATTTAAATTATTTCAATTCTTATACAAATAAAGGCGACGAAAAATATATATAGAAATAAAATGGAAAGAAAAACTTTTTTTTTTAATATATATAGGGCAAACTTAGTTTAAAGTAATTCAATTTTATGATATTACATACACGCTGAAAAACAGATGCAAACTTTATAGAATGTCAAAAAATTTAATCTATTCGCGAAATGCTTGAAAAAATTCGAGTACGTTTTTCAATACTTGTTGATTTCAATACAGATCCAACTTTAATGCGAAAACAAGAACAAAATTATCTTGTTTTAAGTACAAAATACTTCAATCTATCGTAGTTAAGCATCAAAAGTAGGGAAACTATTTGTGTCTTATAAATTCTTTAATCAATAAACAACAAACTGAGTATAGATTTAAATAAAAAAACTACAATTTAATTTAAAACAAACAAATTTAAAACAATTTTATACGAAACGTGCTTAGAATCAAAAAAGTTATGAATTACAAGAGAATTGATTGAATTAAGTACTACGTGCTTACTCAGATGATGTAAACTCTACATAACAAGACAATTGACCCAATTCTGCCTTGAATCAAGTGAGAGTGTTTCGGCTTTTTCTCTGAGTGTACGCATTAAACTCTCCAGTACGTGTATAGCATACTGTTTAGTTTATCATGAAGTATATGTGTGAATATACAAAGTTCACGTCTTTAAAACATGCTTTAACACTTTAATGCGCAGCAAATTGTGTTCAAACATTGATATTAACCTGGCGTTCAGTTGATGTACTATATAACCTGCGGCATTATCATTTATAGCTTTGGGCAAAAACGAAAATAAAAATGTCTTTGTTTATATTTTTGTTGTTTTTTTGAAAGGCTTTTGTTCAGAGCTTATTTTAATATGCTTTACGGGTTTTTGCGGACCAATCTATTTGTTATTCCCACCTGCATTTTATTCAAATTCATTTTAAATTAATAACCCTGTATTCCCCAATTTTCAATGGATACATAGTATAAAATACTGATTTTTGTTGCAGTCTTTTTATAGATTTTTTGCTAGCGAAGACATTAATCTTTCGAGAATATTATCTTATATAATCTGGTATTTATTGATTATTTATATTTATAACAATGATCACTTAGTTTTAACAAATTTATATAGGTTAAATGCTTATTGCTCTAAAATTCGGCGTAAAAACTGTTTTTTTGTAGTTTTTGTGAATTAATTAAATACGTTTTTTTTTTTCTTAATGAGTAATTTTAAATTAAACTCTATGCATTTTTCATGTAGTTTTCCGCACTGTTGCACCACTGTAAGCTAACTGTGCCCTTTGGCAAGTTATTTCTTAGCCACGACGCGCTTCAATTGCCGCTATCTCTGCGCGTCCCACAGTTTCTCAGCGAAACGAAGCGACGAGGCAAGGGAGCATAACTTGAGAATTACATCCACTTCCGCTCCCCGCTCCCCACTGCCCCCTCTCGGCTCTAGTAGGGTTACAGTCGCTGCAGACAGCAGGCGGCAACTCTGCTGCACTCAACACAATTATCACAATTTTGCTTACTCAGCTTTGTCAGGCTCGTTACGCCCCCGCCGCCCCGCCCACGAACCTCGATGTCTTTTGCTATCAGTGTTGACAATTTATGCCGAGTAGAAAAGCTTGTTTTGGCGGGAAGATAACAAAAAAAAACTTATAATAAATTTAGACAAAAACCAGAATGGGCGGAGCAGATCAGTCGGACGGGGCCGACTGTCTTATACCCTGTACCACAGCTCGCGCTGCGCGCTCGCCCGTACAGTATATAATTTAAAATGTTTTAAATATAATTTAATCTATTTATAAATAATTAATTCAGAATATTTTATTTCTTACGCAACAAGCTGGCAACACCGCTGCCGCTGCCACTGCTACTGCCGCAGCCAACATGTTCGATTTGACATGTTCGATGCATACATGCATATGTATATGTGTATGTAAATGTCTGCTATTAATACATATTTACGAATAATCTTTAAATCGCCAAATCTCTCGTAATTATGAACCGATTTGGATGCAATTTACAGAATTGGTAGATATGAGCCACCTCTACAGTTCGTAGAAGACAAAATTCATGTAAATTGATTTGTATCTCTTTAAATAATACATGAATTCTTTTTAGGTCCATAACGGGCGGCAGGGGCGTGGCATCCAACATTTGAAACAAACTTGATCTGCGTATGGTACATACCTTTTAAAAATGACCAAAACGGCTTCTCTAGCTTTTATAGTTTAGGAAATCTCAGCGTTCATCCAGACAGACAGACAGACAGACAGACAGACAGACAGACAGACGGACAGGGCTAAATCGACTCAGCTCGTCTCCCTGATCAAGAATATATATACTTTGTGGGGTCTGCCACGCCTCCTTCTGCCTGTTACATACATTCTGACAAAGTTATTAACCCTGTATTTCCCATTTTTCAATGGGTACAGGGTATAAAAACAAGCAAAAACAAAAAACAGCTCAAATATTTTAAAATAAAGGTTAAAACATGATAGATCTATAATTTTTTCCTATTTTAGCATGATTTAAGAAAAATCTGACAAAAAGTTTAAAATGAAAGCCAAAATATCCGCTGTCGCAGTTTCACAAGTAATTTTCAGCCAGATCTAACGGGAAAAAAAGCGAATTTGCCAACACTGTTTGCTATTGTTGCTCTGCCCGTTTGTCACAACGACACCAACAACGACAACAACAACAATAGCAACAAAAACAACAGTAACAACAACGTTTGCTACCGTCTTCTTCTGTGCGATAAGGTCTTAAATAAGCATTGACTTCCTCACTTAGACGCTCTCTCTTTCCTTCTCTCTTTCCTTCTCACTTTGTCACACTCCATACAAATTTGTTGTATTTATTTTGAATGTTTCGCAATTTATTCGTGTCCGCAGGCGAACTGGAGAAGACAATTGCCGAGTGCAGCATCGAGAGCGAGATGGAGACGGAGACCAAAGTTGTGAGGCGCCTGAAAAACATCTTGGATAAAGAATTGCAAGAGATCTCAACGCTGAAGCGCAACGTATCGCGCACCCTACAGGAATACACCTCATTGAAGCGCAGTCACGAGGTAAGACTGAAAAATCATAATAGAAAATGAAACATAGATGCATTGATATTATGAAAATGGACAATAGATACATAGATGTTATGAAATCTATGTTTGTGGCAGTTTTTGAAAATATTTTTCGTTTGAAAGTTATCGGGTTAAAGAAGTATCATTAACAAATTGAAACCCTCCACGTCGTATATTAATAATTATTATCAATACTTAAATACCAGAATACACCCAACTGACTTACCAAACAGACGAATATAACTATAACTTAATATTTGTAAAAACCCTATTTTTTAGGAGTAAATATATACAATTGTATATATAAATTGAAATATTACACATCACTATGGTATAAATTACTACACATAACAGTAATAGTATACCATAAAATAAAGTAAATAAATTTTTATATTTTCACAAAAAAAAAAAAAAAAAACTTAAATACCAATATTTTATATCTATGATATCTATATAGAGAGTTTTTGGTAGTCATTGTAGGTCATGGTCAAACTGGAATATTGGGATTCCAAAATAGTCCTAACTGTTTAGGGTAATATATTTATTGAAAAATATCGATCTGCGAAACAATAAATTGAACTAATTGAGATTTGACTTTATAATGAACTGATTCATAAATTTATCCATCAAGTCCACGACACCATAAAAATATATAAACATAGATCGAAATCTTCGATGTATCGATGACGGTATGTCGAATGCTTAAAAACATCGGCAAACTTCGATATGTCGTGTTAAACCGATCGTTGATGTCTTTTTCACACGTCTAGGTAAACCTTCTAAGACATTAAAAAATACCCCATAAATCTTGCAAACTCTTTTGATCGCCAGATACAGCTACGGATAAATCTACAGCTAGAGTTACAGTTAATTAGTGAGCTATATAGAAGAAATGTGTTATAGAAATAATGCGAGACGCAGCTGGGCAGCTTTTGTTTCGTGATAACACTTATCCGAATGGTGGAATTCGCTTTGATTATGCCAAAGAATCGAGAATAACAATAACAAAGAGAGGCGACAATAACAATGCCAATAATATTTATACAACTTGTTGATTGTTGCCGTGTGTGCGTGTGTATTGGTGCCCCTTGAATGGAGCCCTGGCGCACGGCACAGTGGTTTAATAGCATAATTAGGTTGTAATAGACGTGGTATAAAATTACACACGTTATTAGCAAATCTGTTCAAGCGGAATTTGAACTCATTACTTTGCATTGTCACTGGGTAGTTAAGGTAAAAATACAACCCGACTTTTGATCAAATAACTGTAGTTTCCCAGAAATAGTTGATAAGTTTCCATGTTCAATCGTTTTTCAATCAAGTTTTTATTGCACGAGCACATTGGCGGGTTATTCTATCTGGTTATAACTTGTCTTAATTGTGATTGCCCTGTTTTTACCCATTGCTTGGGTTGAGGGTATACAAATAGCAGAGTATACACTAACTGGAATTAATACTAAAGTTTGAAGTAATGTTTTTTTGAAGTCGAAAAGCTTTAGTTATGAAAACTTTTGGTTATTATTTGATTTAATATGCTCTATAATTTAAAATAAAATAACTCTTTATTTCCCATTTTTCAATAGGTACAGGGTATAATTAATAGTATAAGTGTAGAAAATATTGAGGACATTATTGAGTAAAATAAACTCTTCGATTTTTATTATTAAAAATTAAAAAATAATATGAGGTATAAAATTAAACTTAAGAACTAAATTATGTTACAAGTTAAATAAAAAGTGAAAGTAAAAATGAAAAATTTGGATCTAAGTGAATCCATTTAATTTACTAAAATAATGTTGTTCACATTTTAAATGTATGATTTTGGGAATTATAGAATTTGCTAAACTAATTTTGTTTAAATTTTAAATATATCATTCTAGGAATAAGAGGAATAATATATAAATCAATAGGATTTTCAAGAGCATTTAGAATTATTAATTTTTTTTTTGCTTAAACTATTCTTAACTTTTTTGCCTAACTAACTAGGATTTTCAAGAGCAATTACAATTAATTTTTTTTACTTTAAACTAATAATATTCCAATTATTATCGACATTGAGTCACTGTAATCGAAGTAGGCGGCGCATGACAAGCGCCAAGCGCCAAGCTGGGCAAGAAAGCAATCAATTTTGTCTTTAATTTCAGTTTGTGGTTTATTTCTATTTCTATTTTCCATCCGAAAGTCGGTAGAACCCGCACAATAGTTTCGCTTGGCTATTGTTATTGTTATTGGCATTGTCTGGCGTTGGGTTACTTTTGTATTATACTAGTTTCCCGTATTCACGTAGGATTAGATGAGATTGAACTTTTTGAGGATGTGCCAGAGAACCGTTTCTTCTCCCTCTCTCTCTCATTCTCTCTCTCTCTCTCTTTTTCCGTTAGTTGTGATATATTAACTGACAAATTGTCAACGATTTTTTATGGTTTATTTTGATTGTTTTTGGCATGGCTTTCCGTTTGAAAGGCCAAGACAACCAGACGACACGCTTTGTGCCATATAAGCATAGGTCTATATATACTATATCTATCCAAAACTGGTATTTGTTGTTGTTGTTGTTTGTTTGTTGTTGGTTGTCGGCTGTTTAAGGTGTCGGAAGACGTTCATTGACTTGACTGGACACAGTGACATCATAATTGAAAACTGAGCGTATGACTTGGAGTCTCGGAATCTTGGGGTCTTGAGGGGAGTCTCGAGTCTCTTTTGAATATATGCTCATATTAATTGTCCACTCGGCTGTCATATCGAATTGAAAAGTCGTCTCTAGAGCTATTTACACTCGGCATAATCTTATCACAGACTTGCGAGGTGCCACCATAAAGTAAATATGCGGGTCGCTTGCTAATCAACGTCTCTTTTTTCCAGTCTTCTTCTTTTTACTATTTTTTATAATTTTTTTTTTCTGTTATTGGGAGCGCTCTAATTGAGCTAGAGTATGACACGCTTACATATATTTGTATGCTTGTTGGTTACACCTTTCAGTGGAATTTGCAACTGCTACTTAGAGCTTGAAAACATGGAAATTATATGGCTGTAGAGCTACTTGATATGACGGCGTATGACTCACCGCCATTGAAGATGGCATAGGTGTTTGTAATTAGTTGATTTTCTCTGGCATTCTATGGCGAGAATTCTTGATATGAGCATGCAGATAAGGGGGAAGTGGGGAGGCTTTGTCACGACTTGGTTTATTTTTAGCCAATTTACGACGATGTTCATCTGAGGCATTGATGGAATGATGCAAGCAAATCAATCAGCGCGATAAGAATAAAATAAAACAATTCAATTCAGCAGAGGCTTTTAAGTTCAATAAATTTGTGACTCTTTGAAATATATTTACACAGCATGAGACAATCTAAAATATAAAATATATTGTAATATAATTAAATATAATATATACAATAATATAAATAAATTTAAATATGCTCTAGCGTTACGTGAACAAGAAAAATAGAGAAATAAAACAAGTAAATGCAGCAGATGCTTTTAAATTAAATAAATTTATGACTCATAGAAATATATTTACAATAATGTAAACAAATATAAAATATATAATATATATCGATAAAATACGATCTGGCGTTACGTGACAAACAATTGAAGTAGTTTCTAAATTTCCCTACAATTTAAATTAATTATTTCCAAAAATATCACGAATCCACAATAAATGTTTACATATAAAAAACAATACAAAATATATTCTAAAATATATATAAAATAATTTTGAAGGAAATTAATACAAATTGAACAATTCTATTTTAATAGAACTTTATCATATCTACGTTATTTCGGATGTTGTAGTTCAAGTTGTTTGTGTAAATAAATTTATATGAATCACAATTTCATATTTATTATTTTCAAAAATAATTATTTTATCTCGTTTTCGTCACAGGAAATAATAGTATATAGATACATATACATGTTTACTATATGAATTAATCAATCTATAACAGATGATGCATCCAGAATAAAATAGCTTTGCTTATTCTAATTCCAATTCTCTGTAAATATTTATATCGTTAATAATTCTATATCAGCTGTGTTTACTTTTGCAACTGATTTTCATGCACATATAGATTTTTATCAGCAGACCGAGACGATTTAATTTGATGACTCAAAAACTGAAAACGTGCAATTATCGGTCAGAGCTAATGCTCACGACCCTATATAGACTGAAGTATGTCAAGTCCAGCGTGTATATATATATATACACAATATATTCATATAGACTGATAAACATTTCGTAGAGTTGACGACAAACAAAGAGAGAAGTTGTTTAATCTGATGCAAGCGGAAAGTAAGGGGCGCATTGTCTATTTATGGAGGGCTTAACAATTAGACACACTTGTCGAGACGCTGGGCAACTGCACAGCCAATAGATAACAGATAACAGATAACGCATAACAGCTAAGCAGATAACAGATAAATAGTTGGTTAGCCAGTTAACTGGCAGCGTGTGAAACTGTCTTCAAAGCGCAAACAAAGCAGCGAAGAAAGTAAAAAGTGCCAAGGTGCTAAGTTGAGATTTCTGATTAGATTTCTCTAGTGTTGGCAGCACATCGATAGTACAACGATTATAATCGATAAATCGGCAAACATCTAAATATCTTACATATTATTTAAGAACATGTTTTATGCAAATATAAAAAAACCTCATTTTATTAATAAGTAAAAAACGTAAATTTGGAAATTCTTATCCCCTGCGCCACCTCTGGGGATAAATAGATAATAATATCGATAATATTGTTAGTGCTATCGATTATATTCAATGAATCTCCTTAAATCCTACTTCAACTTATGTTTAAACTCTCGTAATGAATTATCTTGATGAATCGATTGTGAGCCAAAACAATCGATTGTTTGCCTATTTGCAAATTATCGATAATATCGATATTACTATTGATTAAATATGTATATGGTGAATGAACCTCCGTAAATCCGATTTCACCCAACGTTTTCGACAGTCAAAATGATTGCGATGCTAAACAATCGATGCTCTGCCTATTTCCCAACTATCGATAGTATCGATATCGATTGTTTGATCAACACTAATGTTTGCTCTCCCTCTGTTTTAGGCCGCCATACGACTGGATGAGCCGGCGTCGAAGGTGAACCACATCAAGGGCCAGCAGGACGAGTGCGAGCTGAAGCTGGAGAAGGACCGGGACGCGTGGGCGGCGCAGATGCTGGAGCTGATTGCCAAAGAGGACGAGATCGTCAGCTGCATACGCGACTACGTGCTCAACCAAAGAAACTATCACGAGCGTGCGCTGCAGCATGTGAACGCGTCCTTGGCGCGCATCCAGGACACCATACAGGGCACGGAGAAGTCCCGCTTTGGCACCTCGCTCAAGGAGCATCTGACGTCGACGCACCGCGACATCTCCTACGTGATTGAGCTGTGCTGCTGCTGCCTGCTGGAGCACGGCCTGGAGGAGGAGGGTCTGCTGCGTGTGGGCTGCGCGACCACCAAGCTGAGACGCATGAAGCATGCGCTGGAGGCGCAGCACGTGAAGACGCCGCTGCCCCTGGACTACCAGGATCCGCATGTCATCGGCTGCATACTCAAGCTGTATCTGAGGGAGCTGCCAGAGCCGCTGCTCACCCATGCGCTCTACAAGGACTTCATACGCATCGCGGAGCGGCACAGCGAGGCGGAGCGCAAGACGGAGATCAAAGCCATACTGGGCAAGCTGCCCAAGGAGAACTACGCCAATCTGCGCTACCTCACACGCTTCCTGGCCATGCTGCAGCAGCGTGCTGTGCACAACAAGATGAACTCACAGAACCTGGCCATCGTCATGTCCCCCAACATGCTCTGGCCCCGCGTCGACAAGAGCAGCAACGCCCCCGCCGACTATATCGGACAGGTCAACAGCTCCTCCGCAGCCAACATCATCGTGGAGCTGCTCATCAGCCAGTGGGATTACTTCTTCGAGGGCGAGGTCGAGTTCTACGTAACGCTGCAGCGTCAGAAACTCTTTGTCGAGGGCAAGACCAAGTCGAACTCCTCCAACGAGCATTTGGACAAGCACGACAGCGGTAAGGGGGGAATACTAGCAGTATAAAATAGTTCGGTATCGATAAAGATCGTTGATGCACATTTTTGTATTTTAGAATAGATGTTTGTAAATAATAATCGCTTTATGTCGCATCGAACCAATTGAATTTATTTATTTCATGCCAGCGAAATTGCAATATGCATTAAATAATATTTATAAAACTAGCAAGCACTGGCTACGTTTGGACGTAACCAACAATAGGACAACCTGCACTTTGTGTTTTAATAATCACTACCAAATTTATTTAATTTTTCGCCTCTTCAATACGTTATCGATTACTTTAAACATGCGATATTCCACGCTCTGTCTACTTGAGCAAATTGTCTGTTGCATATCTTCGCTGTTCGCCTTCTTATCCGATTGTAACGCAATTCAAAGCGTTAATAAAGAGTACTATTGGCTAAAATTACGATCTTTAACTTTAAAATAGTGAATGCTGTGGTCTTTGCGTTAGTGGTGGACAGAAAATCGATAGTGTTATCGAAAATCGACACAAATGTAATCTGCTTGCTGCAGACAGGAAACTAAATACCTAAAATAAAGTCTGTAGATCTCATAGTTTGCGCGATCTAGATGTTAATACAGACAGACGGATAGACGACGGCCAAGCCTATATCGACTTAGCTTTTGTGGATTTGCCACGCCTCCTTCTGCCTTATATTTCCCAGTTGCACTTAATGAATATATTAATTTGTGCTTTTTCAAAGTACAGGGTTTAATTAAATTAAAAAATTAAGTTTTAAAGAATATCTGGTACAGGCTATAAAAAACATACCGAATTAATTTGTACTCCTAATGTAATGTATTGTAATCTGTATAATCAGCGAGTTTAACTCTTACAGAAGTGATGGAGAGTCCACGCTACGGCACCTTGCGACGTCAGAAGCCCAACGCCCCCTCGCCGCCCACCAAGGGCGAGGCGACGACCAATGGAAACGCTGCTGGGCATCACACCAATAGCCACGCCCACACGCAATCGCAACGCCCACATGCCAAGGAGCTGTTTGCGCAGGAGGAGAAGCCGGCGGCGCAGGAGAAGCCAGCGAAGCCGCCGATGCCGAATCTGGGGCAACTGCAGCAGCCTGCCACACAGTCAGCGGTTAGTCTGCCTGCGATTCCGACGCAGACGCAGCTGGAGCCGCTGCCGCCGCCCCCCGCAACCCCAGCCACGCCCGCCAAGCCCGTGCCCATGACGCGCACGCAGTTCTTTGGCCTGGACAATCTGCCATCGCCGACGGCGGATCGACGCAGCATGGAGAGCCTGGGCAGCTTCAGATTGAAGCCGGATCTGCCACAGAAGCCGCAGCTGCCGAAGCGTCCCGTTGGGCTGGCCGTGGGCGCGGGGGGCAAGGCCGGAGAGAGCAAGAGCGATGACGAGTCCATAACGCCCACGCAGGCGCATATCGACAATGGCAACAGCAGCGTGAAGTTTACGACGGAGAGTTTTCTGGAGAAGCTGCGGCAGGAGCATTGTGATACAAATGGAACGCAGGAGGAGGCGGCCGGCAGAGAGCAGAATCATAATCATGAAACAGCAGCAGAGACAAAGGATCAGAAGGAGAAGGAGAAGGATAAAGAGAAGGAGAAGGAAAAAGAAACGCCTACCACGCCCATTTCGCCCACATCGTTTCATACGCCCAAAAGGCCAACGGTGCCAGCGCCGCCGCCGCCCATCAAAAAGGCGGATTAGTTTAATTCCGATTCGGATTCCGATTCAGATTCAGATTGAGAATCAGTATGTTTTAAGTAACCATGGCGCTTGCTGTCTTTGTTTCATTCTGCAATTACTCGTAAGACTTGAACGCACATTAAAACTAAATTTAGTTGAAACGAAAGCCTTTCTACTTGTACTCTAAGTAACAGTTGCTGGCATTATAATACTATATATATATATATTCTTATGCGATCTACGGAGCAACTTCAATTTGTATTCTGCATTTGTATTCTTTGCAATTCGAAACTGTATGTGTTTTATTTAAGCCATATAAGATATATGCATAAACTTTTAACTGATATATATATATACTATATTATATATATAGTCTGTATAGTCTATATATAATAGTCGGTAGTCGAAATTTCATTTGTTTGCGTAATGCTTCTTTATAATACATACATTTAATGTTATCCTTGTTTAAAAGGTTGTGATAGACGGCATGAAAATCAAAACGCATAATCTTTCGTGTTTCCTTAAGTTGCCTTTTCGTTTTCCTTTGAGTTTTCCAAAGCTGCAAGACATTTTCCACAGCAAAACATTAGAAGAGAAATTCAATTTCTTATTTATACTTTATCACTAGATTTATAGATGAACTCCATGTGTATTCCTTTCTATTCAGCTTTTAATTTGTTTGCATTCGCTTTATTATTTCGTTTACAGCAAACTTAAATACTTTAATATACTTTAATGTATTCGCTATTATTTGCTTTATTAATTTGTAATGCAATTATCATTATTACTATCATTATTATTATTATTTGTAACTGTAATAAACAAAGTATGTGAATAACTTGTTGTGTATAGACAGTATGCATTAAAAGTGATTATGATTTTATAAAACGATCTCTGTGGTTTCTATTTGTTTTATTCTATATATTATGATGGCAATCAATAATTGATGTTGTTAGAAGTTACAGTTTATTTATAGGTATATCAAGTGGGCTTACAAGTGCAATATATTGGCTATATCCTAACTGAACAATCAAAATTATATATCTATTTATGCACCTAAAGTTGCCTCTGCAATACTTTGACTTCCAGCCAGGGACCGTAAATGATAGTTATGAGTTAAAAATAAATTAAAGCGCAAATTATTCTTCGGGAATAGAAAACCTTTTGTTTTTCATCATTTATTTTTATGATAATTTTTAAATCTTAAATATAATTTGAATAATAAAAGATAAGAAATATAGTAACCTTTTTTCACTTTAACTATCATGTTTTCAAACCAATTGAAATAAACTTTTATTTTTTAATATTCCTAATAAAATTTAATTATTTAGTTTTTTTTTATAGAAATCAACAAATACCTTTTACTTTATAATATATATTTTAATAGTGAGTACAGGGTATAAAAACTACGGTCCCCGCTTCCATGCTATAAACTAATTCTGTCTGCTTATCAAAAGTTTAGCAAAAATTATACATATTTCTTGGAAACAAAAGAACCTCTAAAAATTTGAATTGTGCCATAAATGGAATACCTGAACCAATGAATTTGCAATATTTAAATAAACTTTCTAAACCCTTAGGAAAGTAAGCAATATCTACATAGCATATGAAAGTGCAATTTACGAGTTTAAAATTGATAAAATTGAATATAAAGAGACCAAAAAGTTCATGAACATAAAACATTGTAAACGTTTACACGTTGTATTTATATAGAGCAGAGCTGCCTGCACTTGTCATGTTGAGAAATTTGAAATATATATTCTCCTAAAATTTGAATAAAAAACGCATATACGCACAATTCCTTGTTCTTTAGATTTAGCTTTAAGTAATATTATAATTATTACAATTTACCAAGTTTATAATATTCTGTAAACATTGAAATTGGGTAAAATTAGTGGTAAATTACTTTGTGAAAATGTAACAGGCAGAAAGAGGCGTAAATCAGGACAGTCAGCCTTGGACAGTCTGTCCGTCGGTCAGAACGTGTTTTTGGAAGAAAGCGTAGATCTCCAAAACTATAAAATCTAGAGAAGCCTATTTCCACGTCCCATTTACGCCTTAATAAATAAAAACCGAAAAACAGGTGTAATATGGAACATAGAAGGTTGTTTTCCAGAATATACTATACTTTCTGCAATAAACATTTATCGGTTCTAAATAGTCTATTTAAATCGGTTAATAAATATTGTAGGCTTTGTCACGCTCCAGAAAAAATATTAAGAAGAATCATTGCTGCTGCGTTTAATACGATATATTATAAATATTTTATATTTAAACTATTTTAAAGTTATAGCTTAGCTTATGCTAACATCGGCCTTGGTACGCGGCACTTGACAGATTCTGGTATCGAATATCATATAAACACCCGTAATTTCCAGAAAACGTTGCATGTTATAGGACTGTCCGGGCTCTGGCTTTATGCTGGTATTATCTGGCTTTATAACTGGCTGATTTTTGTCATCCATCTGACGCACATAATCCATAAAGTTATCCACATTCAGGGGCTGCGGATCGGCTGACTTTGTGGCGCCCTCTGGCTGTATTTTACGTTGAAATTCTCCACGATAATAATCGTTGATCATGGACATCATGCTCTTGGAGTACCTATAAATTATTTAAATTATTACAAATAATTTTTAGAAAATTTTTTGGGGTTACCAATAGATAATGCCCATCAGCAAAATGCCCTGCATGAAGGGTCCCACCATTTTGTGTATAGTTATATATCTTGTGTTAAGCCTAAATTCTAGTATTACTGATTATGCTCTTCCCGAAAACTTTGCCACCATTGATTCACCATATAGAACTGTTCCTTCAGATGTGGCCAGGCCATGGTAACAATCAGCATTACCGTATTGGCAAAAACAAAAAGTTTCATCATCTCAAATGCTATAGAAATTATTTTAAATTTAGTTTTAATTTTTTAAATATTTTTGGAGCTTATTTACAGACCCTCCGGCGTGCGCAGATAATCCCCAAAGCCGGAGTTTAAATCGTTATCCTGCTCATGCTTGATCTCCGGTTTTTCCGGCTCCTTGGCCTTGGCTTTCCCACTCTCCGGCTTATCCTTGTGGCTTCCGTGCGTTTTACTGTGCGATTTGTGCCTGCCGTAGCCTGTCGATGTATGGGCAAAGGCCGACTTCTTGGATTTCATTTCATTCCAACCTCCAGCAGAACCACAGCCAGAATGAGCTCTACCAATATTGTTTTTTATGCTCTCGTCGCTGCTGGGCAATTTTATGGTTTCATTTTTATCGATTTTCAGGCGGAATTGTGACTACAACAAATACAGTCAGTAGAGCAATGCGCTTAAAATATCTATGCCTATTAGATTTTTGTGTCAACGACGCAGCTGAAGGCGGATGAGGGGTCCAAGGAGAAACCAAGTGCAGTTCCATTGCTCGTATTTTAAGGTGGTAAAATTATAGATTCACCCGGTACTTAACATTTACAGCAGGGTATATATTGCTTGCTTAGATTTGCTGCACAATTTTAATGGGTTTTATTTTTGGTTATTTTAATTACAACTTAGTTAAAACACTAGGAAGGCTACAGGCGGACGTAGCTAACGGTAGCAGCCCCTGAACTTTGTTAAGGTACACACACTTAGAGGCTTACATATTTTAAGCTCTGCACGTAAGAAAATATCTTATATACTAAGCGTAAACCTCCCTTTCTCTTTACTCTAATTAAGCCTAATTGTCTGTTGCATATCTTTGCTGTTTCACATAGGATTGTTATAAAGTTTACAGCACTGTTAGAGAATGCCACAAGCTACGTAGATGACAAATTGCAAAACTGTAGCTTGAAAATTGAGGCTTATGTGGTTTTTGGTGATTAATGGGAAAAGATTTAAATCTTGTTTGTCGTAAATTAAATTATATTTTTACTTGAAGCTATATTATATGTGCTTGAATTATTTTATTTAGTCTTGAATTAATTCAAGAAAATCAATTTTTGGAAATTCAAAAAAGTTATTGGATGCTTTTCGCTCAGTGTAAGAAATGTTGAACCTTCATCTTTTGTTTAACAATTTTTATTAATTATCTAAATAACAACTAATAGAATTGGCTAATATTTATCACATGCTATAAATGCGTATTGACCGCATCCATTGGCGGCTGCTGCTCCTCCCCTTCCCCTACCTCCTCCCCCTTCCCCTCCTTGGGCGTTCGTATGCAGCAGGTGCAAACACCGCCCACAATCACTAGGACACAGAAGGCGGAGAGGGAGAAGGCGATGTTCAGCTGCCTGAGCACGGTGAGAAACGAGGCGGAGAGCAGCCACACCCTCGCCCAGGTGAGCACGGAGAAGGAGAGGAGACCACGCCTCTCCGAGGGCAGGGATTCCCCCATGCAGGTGAGCAGCAGCGCCTGGGCGCAGGAGACGCCGGCCTTGGGCAGCATGGCGAAGAACATCCACAGCATGATCTCATACAGCTCGGGCACTGCAAAGGGAAGGGAAGGGGAAATGGAAATTAGTCTCAGGTCAGCACACTGAGAGAAAAATTAATAGCATTTTCAATTGAGTCTAGAATTTGAGGGCTTACAAGACTCAATTCTGAATAAGACCTGAAATTCTTGATTTAAACATGAAATTCTATTTTAAAATTATTTATAATCTAAAAAAAATAAAATTTTTTCTGGTATTTTTTTAAATTTTAAAATTGAAATACATAAGTTACGATTGGTACTTAATTCCCTGCCCACAAATTAAATCAAAATTTCAATCGGGATAGAAAGGGAGAAAGGAAAACAGCTTGAAATTAAATCTCAAAAATTTATGAAGATCAACCAAATCAAAAAATCTAATATAGAAAACACTCTGAGAAATAAGAATTTAAAAAATGTTTTAGGATCAAGAGTTTTCTGATCTGATTGAACTTTTGACAGTGCATATTCTTGATTCAACTAGGAATACTCTAGAAGTTTCTCTCAGTGATAGAATTCTAGTGCAAATCGAAATAGATTTCAGATGAAGGTAACGTACATAATTGAGATAAAATTAAGAGTGATTAAATTAGTTACGATTCCTCTTTTAATCTCAAAAAAATTATGGAAATACAGAGAGAAAAATAAATTTTGAAGAAATTAATTCGGATATTCTTGATTCAATTTCAGGTTCTTGAAAAGTTCTCTCAGTGTAGAAAAAAAGATGATTAATTTAAAAGCTATATTTTGAAGATATGTTAAGTTAAAAACCAACTCACTTTCCACATCGTTGAAGAACCAGCAGAGGCATCCAACGGCGCCTCCGACGATGCAGAATCCCCCTGCCCACTGCCACTTGAGCGTTGGCTGCCTGAAGCACAGATATACAGCCAGGAAGCATCCAAAAAGTTCCGATAGGGCAATGCCTATGGTATTGGGAGCGAGGAAATCCCTGCCGAAGGAGCGAATGTTCAGCAGCAGACCCATGTGGCTGATGAGGAATGCAGCCAGCGCCATGTGCGTGGCCAGCATGTGCAGCTTGGCCCCCCGATGCCCCCTCCACAGATCAAGCCAACGTGCCCCTGGAGAGGGAGCACGCAGACGCTCCCCCAGGAGCTCCAGCTGTAGTACTACATCCCTGGGCACCCGATGGTTGCGCTCGTTGAGACTTGCCGCCTGGAGCAACATTTGAAGCACCTGCTCCAACGCCCCCCTCGGCTCCTCATGCTGCAGCTGCCAGCGTGGCGCATCTGGAAGCCAGGGCAGCAGCAACACTATGACCAGGGGCAGCGAGGTGATGCCCACGTAGACCTGCCGCCAGCTGTGGGTGAAGGCGGCGATGGCCGGAAGCAGCATGATCCCCAGGGACCAAAAGCAGTCATAGAGCAGCATCACAGCCTGGCGGGGTTTCCCAGCCGTAATATCGTTGACTGCAGGGAAATATCGATTATTATAATCAAAATATAGATTAGAAGCTCTTTTGGCTCTTTTGTACTTGCAATTGCTCATTCTTATGGGTAGAGCAGCTCGTATATGTGAGCGCTCTGTCTCGTATGCAAAGCAAATTACAAGAACAATTGCGTGTATTTTTCTCATTCCATTATTCATGTACGAAATCTTTGAATTTTTCTTTCAGTGCACTAAATCTAAGCGTATCCCAAACGTTTTTAACAATAATTTTATAAATACTACCTTGGAATGAAGAATTACTTTCTTGTGGAGCTTACGCGGAAATTGTTTCTTGTTTTAAGAAGCAGAGAACTTATTTCTTTCAGTGTACTCACATATGGCCTGTCCTGCGGTCATCATGAGGGAGCAGCAGACCGCCGAGAGGCAGCGGAAGGAGCAGTGCAGGCTGAAGTCCGTCATGAGACCTGTGCCCACTCCACACCCAAGTAATCCCCAGATGCCCCCGATGTAGACTCGCCTGGGGCTGAGGACCCGCATGAGGCCCGTGGCCACCACGCCCCCTACGAACATGCCGAAGAGGTGCCAGTACTGCGACCAGGCCACGAAGATGTCGCCCAGGCAGACCAGATCGAACTCCATGATCAAGGATCGAAAACTCTGGGTATAGTTGAACCGCTGACATTGGCGCATGGCGTAGTTTCCCTCTCCGTAGGCTACCAGGACATAACACTGATCCTCCCCGACGCTGCAGTTCTGGGCGCCTCCATAGACACTCGTATCACAACTGAACTCTTCCGGATATATATCTGGAGCGGTGAAGATAATGCAGGCCATGAACCAGGCGGCGGGAATCTTGCAGAGAAATATAATCAGCACAGATCGTAACTGCCAGACTCCAAAGTTTCCCAGTATATGGGTTATAATATCCCCCGATTCCTCTTCCCTCTCTTCTGCCTGCTGCTCCTTAATCGGCTCCATGTGCTCCACATCCTGTATGTAGGAGATCTGAGCCAAGGCATCGGGATGCGGGGAGCAGCGACGCATCTTGGCGCTGTTCCCATTCAGGGCGTAACTTGCGGTCATCCAGAATTTAGTAGGCACGTCTTATCGATTTCGAACCTCCAGCATAACTGCGACTTCGCTTGGAGCCTAAACTCAGCAGCTTAGCACCTACGGTAGGTGCTAGGCGACGATATCGTCGCTAATGAGTTTGTCAAATTGTCATTCGGATTAATCAGATCTCGGGTTCAATTGGCGACAGCTCTCCAATGCAAATGCCGTCAATACCTCAACTGTTCCTAACTGATTGGGTCAATAAATATATATTTAATTTGGAATTCTAGCTTAAATGGATTTTCCCATTATCAAATAACTACGAATTTTTACCAAGCTTTACAATTTTAAGTTATTTTTTATTATTTATTTCATTTTATTTTTTTTTAGAAATTTTCTAAGCAATATTTTATTCTACAATATATTAATTGATCCGATAATATCCCCTAAAATCTATATTTTTCGATTTTTTACTAGGCATTACAATTTTAAGTGATTTCTTATTATTTATTTCATTTTATTTTTTTTTTTTTAATTTTCTAAGCAATATTTAATTCTACAATATATTAATTGATCCGATAATATCCCCTAAAATCTATATTTTTCGACCAAATGCTGTCATGTTTGGTTTTTTCTGCATCATTTTTCAATACAATTTGTTTACCCATTAATTCTTAATAATTAAAAAAAATTTTTTTTTTCAAAAATTGAATTTTTTTTAAGGCTTGAATTCTCGCAAAAATTACAAAACTTTTTTTTTTAAGTTCTTACTTAAATATTAATTTCGCACTCAAATGATAAAGAAAACACCACACCGCATTAAAATCGGTTCAGTTTTATTAGAGCTATGCGCATTCAAAGTTCAACAAAAATGGCTTTCGAGGCGCCAGCAAGCATGTACAACACGTTTCTCATTTGCAGCAGCGACCGCACATAAGCTTCCCGTTTGCATGCACAACAAACTTGTGCCGCGTGTTCGCTGCGAGCGGCAACCGCTGCACTCAGCCAAGTTTCAAACATTGAACTGTTCTCGGGCCAGCATGTGCGCTAAAAGTACGCCAGATGGCGCTGTGCCAATTTATTGCCAACATTTGCTGGCGCGTGAATTTAAATATTCAGAAATTTCACAATTAATTTCTTACAACAAATAATTTAAGAACTAATTTTAAATAGTCTGCAATTCTACAAATTCAGTAGTAATTTTGATTAGCAATTGAGCTGAAAATTAATCTACAATTTGCTTTTAATAAAGCAAACGCAAGCTTGTTATGCAAGATCTGCAGAAGAAAGTTACGCAATATTTACCTCGTGTAAAGTCCAGCTTCATTCAAGACCCACAAATTGCCATCATGCGGCTGAAACTTGTTTTTGTAGGATTTGCACATAGCTTTGTTGTTGGCCAACTTCTCTGGGCAAGCTTTTCACTTTCCATTGCATCCACAAGAGTTCGGTAAACGCAGTCGAAGAAAAGCCATTTCCATCAGTCGAACAACAGCCGCCGAGCTGGCAGCAAGTGGCCCCTACAATGGAAACCCCAATGGAAACCCCAATGGAAACCTCAATGGAAACCCCAATGGAAAGCAACGCGGATATCTATGCGGATTCTGTGGTCTTCATAACAGGCGAGTCAAATGGGAACAGTTTTTGAATTTCATGTGGCGTTTTTTTAGTTCACAAAATTAACTTGTTTTTATGAAAAAATTTAAAGAAATATAATTAAAAAAATACAAGTATCAGTTGGATTTTAAATATTTTCTTGATTATTTTTATTTAATAAATTTATTTTTTAAAATAACATGAAATAGAAAAGTTAAAAAGGCGATAATTTTAAATATAATTTTTATTTATTCTCATTTAATTCGTTAATTTTATTAAAGTATTTTGCTTATAATTGAATTAAATTTTTGTTTCAATTGTATACAATTTTATTTACAACCAATTTAAAAATATTTCGATTTGTTTTATTTTTAGAAATGTATTTGTTATTGGTTATGTTTAATATCAATTTTATTTTTTATTAATCAAAAAATCCTTAAAAATTGTTTATTTAAAAATTTTTATTTTTGATTGTAATTTTTACGCGTTTGTTTCTTTTTATTTATTTATTTAATCTGTTTATTTTACGACATATTTTTAACAAATAAATAAATTTGATATTAGTTATATTTTATTTTTAAAGCGTTATAATTGCTTGTTTGCTGCAGTATATGTTACTTATTTCCAGTTTGTTTGTCGTTCCATTTCAGGCGCAACTGGCTTTGTGGGCAAGGCCTTGCTGGAAAAGCTGCTATGGAGTTTTCCGCAAATCAAACGCATCTACATGCTCATTAGAGCCAAGGCCGGAGTTAAGCCCGAGGAGCGTTTTCAGCAGTTTCTGCAGAATGGCATTTTTGAGCGTTTGCGTAGGGAGCATCCGGAACGTCTCAAGAAAATTGCATTTTTTCCCGGCAATATTGAGGATGATGATTTTGGTAAGAGCAGGGAGAGAGAGAGACAGAGCGAGAGAGAAAGAGAGAGAGAGAGAGAGAGAGAGAAATGGAGAGAGAGAGGAAAAAAGCCAATTTGGAAAACCGCTTTTGAATCGACATTTTGACATTTTGCTTCAACAGGTTTGCGCGATGTGCATCGACAGCAATTGTGCCTGGAGGTGAACATAATTTTCCACAGTGCAGCAACAGTAAGTTGATAAACCGTACTCCAATTTGTCTATATAAATATACAATTATATACGTATATATTCGTATAATCAATGACTGCAGGTGCGATTTAATGAGTGCCTGAAGGTGGCAGCGCGTGTCAATTCGGTGGCTACTTACAATTTGCTGGAAATGTGCAAGGAAATGTCACAATTAAAGGTAAATATTATACCACAAAAATGAGCAATTATTATTCTTAAATTGCTCATAATATGCACTATTCAAAATTAGCAAAAACAAAGTATTTTTATCCAACTGAGTTAGTTATTTATTCGATGATAAATAAAGCCTGCGAATGAAAAGCATATTTTTAATGTTATGTTGAAAATAGTATGAAAAGCAATTACAACGAAAATATGTTAATAACTTTAAATTTATTACTCATTTTAAGAAATGTTATAAGTACGGTTTTTAGACCCAACTATAAGCTTTCTAAAACTTCAAACTGATGTCATTTTGTATAAATATGTTACTTCTGATTTTGGAATATTAGAAGAGAGTGCTTGGTTTTCATAAAATTTTGAGTACGTGTCAAATACAAACAAAAGGGACTATAAATTGTTTCTTAAGGAAAACCTTTGTATGAATCATGATAAGATATATTTAATATCTATCCAGAACTCTTAACATATTCGAACAAATAGTTTAAAATATGGAGCTGATTACGTAGGTCATATTTTTTGTTGCATACTCCAGGGCTGAGATATTAACCTAAATTAGCTTTTTTCTCGAAAACTGAAAATAAATTGCAGTTTTCGAAATAATTTTCGTAAGCAGCATAAAAAATAGCCCCTGAAATAATATTCATTTCCCAGAATACTCACTTTTATCCACTTAATTTTCCAGAGTTTTCTGTATGTGTCCACTGCCTACTGTAATCCGGGACGCAAGTATATAGATGAGCAGATTTATCCCACTCTGCCCCCCGTGGATTGGCTGCAGTTTCTCACCTGCACCAAGAAGATACCGGACGAGTATCTGAACCGTCTGGCCGACTATATAAAGGGACCGCATGTGAACACCTACACCTTTACCAAGTCCATTGCCGAGCAGATCGTAAACTCTTATAGATTCCAGTTGCCGATCGTTATCGTGCGTCCGTCGATAGTCACGGCCGCCTATCGAGAGCCCTATCCGGGCTGGATCGATAACATTCAGGCGATCAGCGGCGTTATCATGGAAATCGGCAGAGGCGGCATTAGCTCTGTGTGGGGCGATGAGCGTTTGATCTGCGACATAATACCCGTAGATTTTGTGATCAATGCCATGATCATGATGGTCAACAAGGCGCAGGTGGGCAGGTAAAAATATACAAAAATACTATACTTAATTTGGAATATATGTACTTAAAAAACTTCTTGCCTTTATAGCATCAGCATTTGCAACGCCACCTCGGGAGTTACAAATCCGCTGACCTGGCGTCGGTTGGGCGAACTGATCATGAAATGGTCCAGAATATTTCCCACAACTCGCATGATTATGTTTCCCAATTACAAATATCGCTGCAGTCCCTTGGAACATGAGATGGCCGTCTGGTTGTTGCACTTTCTGCCGGCTCTACTAATGGATGTGCGCACTCTGATTCTCCGGCAGAAGAAGCGCTTCGTCACGCCCATCGCCAAGAAGTTTCGACAGGCCTGTTTGGCGGGTAAGCGCGAATTATGCATCCAAAATTATGAATTTATGTACATGATCTCAGCTACTTAATAAAGTAGTATTATACTTTTTATACTATATAAATTTCGGTTCTCCGAGAACCAATAAAACTAGTTTCATAGCTTTCAAGTTTTCTTTATGCTTATAGAAATTCGATTCCTTAAAAATTCTTTATTTTTTCACAAATTTCCCTAATTCCAGGCGGCTTCTTCTCCTCTAATGAATGGATCTTCAAGAATCGCACTCGCTATTACTTCAAGGAGATGATCGAGAATGGCACTTTTCCCATGCTCTACTGGAACCTGGAAGATCTGAACTATGATGACTATATGAGACTTTTTATAACGGGCATTAACAAATATTTGCATCGTGAAAGGTCTAGCCTAGAAGTGTGTAGAATGCATGCCACCAGGTGAGTTTACAAAGAACTTAAGATAAATAAAATATCGAATGGATATTATATCTGCATAAATTCCAGAATTTATTGGTTCTGGATGTTCAGCCATCTGATGTTCTATATGCTGCTATTCTATATATTATTTTAGCTGATTAAAACGCGACTTGAACTAATCACAGAAAATTTGAGGTTTTATTTGCTAATTTTGAGTCAATTGAATTGAGTTAAAGACGCGTATTGTTCTCATCGTTTTCGACTGTCCAAACTGGGGCATTCAGTGGCGACTGCTCCTTCTTGCCCCCCTCCTGCTGCTCCTGCTCCACCTCCAGCTGGGGCACGATCGGAGCTGTGCTGAGCCGGGGGGTGAGGAGCAGGCAGGTGCAGATGCCTCCAAATACACTAAACACACAGTAGGAGGTGAGGGAGAGGGCGGTGTCGATTCTCTTCAGCACGTTGAAGAAGGGGGCGGAGAGCAGCCAGACACGTGCCCAGGTGACCACGGAGAAGACGAATAACTGCTTCTTATTCGCCGGAACTAGTTCGTTCATGCAGGCCAAGAGCATCGACTGGGCACAGGACACTGCAGCCTTGGGTATGGTCGCGATGATCATCCAGAGCGACACCTTCAGATCGGCATTCACTGAGGAAAGATTGGATGGTTAGATCTGAGGATGAGATATTTTACATGGAGCTTACTCTCATCGGCGCCTGTGAAGAGCCAGCCGAGGCAGCCCAAGAGACCGGCGAGTATATTGAAGACGCCAGCAAACTGCCACTTCCACTTGTTGTGCTTCAGCGTGAAGTGCAGCGCCAGAAAGCAGCCAAGGATCTCCGAGAAACCTGTGGGAGAATAAGGTTAAACATAATGGGTGGTGCAGATCAGTGGGACGGGCCCGACTGTACCCTATGTTTTAAATATAATTTTATAAAACTGTCATACAAAGCGTAGCAGCAATGCTTCTTCTTCTTACTTTTTTGTGGCCGCGTTGTCAGAGGACGAATATTGTTTAGTTTATATCTCCTAATTCGATTTCAATCAGCTTTTTAGGATAGTTAATAATAGTTAATCAATAATAGAAGAGAGTATATATTCTGAATAACATCATTCAATGTTTAATATTACACTTGTTATTCGGCTTTTATCGATTAGGGTGTGAAGGCGTGGCATCAAACATTTGAAATTAAGTTCATTTGCATAGTATATAGCCCTACCAGATACTGAAAACAGAATTTATTAGTTATTGGCCCTGTTTTTTTCCCATTTTTCAATGGGCATATGGTATAAAGATAATATTCCACTTCTCCGCAGCTGTACAAAAACAGCCAAATTTGGCTAAACAGTTGAGTTTTGGGAACAGTTGAGCTTTGAGAGCATCGAACAGGTTCGATGGAGTCGGATCGAACGCTGATCATTTGTCGCAGATTAGTTCGAAGTCTGACCGCGCACGTGTAACATCGCGCTCTTAACAAATTGTTTCGCAAAAAACCAATTAAGTCGCGGCAAAAAACTTGTGCAGTTAAAAAACAGCTAACGAAATCGAAGAGCTCGATCGAAAAGCATATATAAATCGTTAGTGATTGTTATTTTTTATTTTTTTGGTGCTTATATAAGGATGGCGCAGCCATTGCAAAAAGTTTTCGGCAGCGAACATGTTTGAAGGAGTTTGATTGAGCGAACGTTGCATCGAGCTCATACAATGGTAAGCAAGAACATTTTTGATAAAAATAAAAATATTATAAATATAATGTTATAAATTTGTTATACGAAGCGTAGCAGCAATGCTTCATCTTCTTAATTTTTTCTGTGTGCCATTCTGTAAAGGGCTGCGCTGCCATATTGTTTCGTTCATATCTCCTGTGTTTTTTTAGACCCTTTACTTTAAAAAAGTAAAAAGGGTCTATTAAATTAGTGCAAAGAGGAAATGTGTGTAACACCCAGAAGGAGGCGTGCCACTCCCCATAAAGTATATATATTCTTGATCAGGACGACAAGCCGAGTCGATATAGCTATGTCCGTCTGTCCGTCTGTCCGTCTGTCTGTCCGTCTGTATGAACACCTAGATCTCAGCAACTATAAGAGCTAGAGACACCATATTTGGGATTTAGGTTCTCCTAATCAGTAAGCAGCACGAGTTTGTTTTAGATTTGGATGCCTCCTCCCCTTCCCCCGCAAACCGCAAAAATCTACTGCAGCCACAGCTTTAAAGTTATTGACTTGTAATTTGGTACGTAACTAGCTTAAGACATTCTCTATTGACCCTGTGAATTTTGTTCCGATCGGATAAGAAACAGCGAACATATGCCACAGACAATTTGCCGCACTAGGCAGAGGGGGGGTGGTGTGCCTTGCACACGCGGGTAGCTTAGTGTGAGTGGCTCTGATGTGTTTGTATGTACATATATTAGTAGTAGTAGTAAAGTAAAGGGTCTCCTACTGTCGGTTACGTCCGACTGTAGCCTCCGTCCCACTGATCTGCCCCGTCCATATATTTTTTACAGATTTTAAAGCGCTTTTCAGGATAGGTTAATACTAGTATATACTTCTAATATCAACTTTCTATGCTCTATATTACGATTGTTATTCGGGTTTTTATCGATTAGGGCGTAAATAGGGCTGGCATATGCATATTATTATTAGCTGTCGGTTGTTGAACCTACCCATGGCTATGGTGTTCGGCACCAGATAGTTCCTGCCGAAGGATCGGATGTTCAGCAGCATGCCCATGAAGTTGATGACGAAGAAGGCCAAGGCCAAGTGGGCGGCAATCATGTGCGTCTTGGCGCGTTTTCCCTGCCAGAGTTGGGTCCAGGGTGCGGGTGCCGGCTGAGCCTTCAGCTGTTCGCTCAGCTGCTCCAGTTGTTGCCGGAAATCCGGCGGTATTTTGAACACGCGATCATTGATCTCGGCGCCCTCACGCACGATTTGCTCCACGTTATCGATGGCATGGCGATCGGCAGCGTGTTTAAGGAGCCAGACGAGGAGAATCGGGTGTCCAGTAGAGCAGGACGATGAGCATGACGGTGGGGAAGGTGATGCCCAGATAGATCAGGGTCCAGCTGTTGAATAAGGACGACAGCGAGGGCAGAAAGATGACGCCAATGGACCAAAACGTGTCGTAGAGTATGATGGCGCCAATGCGATGAATGCCGCCGGTTATATCGGCAACTAGGAGAGTAGAGTGAGAGTTATATTGAATAGATAAATATATATATCATTTTTATACATCGTATTACGGGAATTGCCCCCTACGCAACAAACTAAATAACATATCCTACTGCCTAAATTAATCAATTTTATAGGCATTGCTTAATTAATCCCTAATTCCCTAATTTATAGCCCCAATTAATGCAGCACCATTCCAAAATCAATTAATTTGATAGCTCCAAGTTATTAAAATCCCCAATTTATTGCTCGGTTTATCAATTTATCGTTACATTTTGTAATAATGATTACAACGAGAGTTCGACCAACGAAAGTTCAGCCATCAGTCAGGACAAACAGTTTTTTAACCGATTTCCATGTGTGAAAATTTTGTTCACCATTTGAATGAACTAAAACTAGATGGTCCTATGGATGAAAGGGTTCGTCTATTGGATGAACTGGTTCGTCATTTGGATGTACTTTCATGTATGTATTTTCATTCAGATAAACTGGTGATATGGATGAACTGGTTTCTCATTTAGACGAATTTTTTAGTCGTTTGGATGAAGTGGCTCGACATTTGCATAAAATGATTCGTCATTTGAATGTATGAGCTTGTCATTTGTATGAATTGGTTTATCATTTGGAAGATAGGCTGTTTTGTACTCACATATAGCCTGTCCGGCGGTGAACATGACGGCGCAGCACACGGCGGAGAGGCAGCGGAAGGCGCAGTGCAGGGTGAAGTCGCGGGCGTATCCGGTGACAACTCCACATAGAATCTGGGCCACGGCGCCTACGCAGTAGGTGCTTCTCGGACTGATGCCCAGCATCATCTTGGTGCCCAGAACTCCCCCGGCGAGCACTCCGAACAGATGCCAATACTGCGTCCAGGCGATGAAGATGTCCCGCAGGCAGACCAGATTGAACTGCATGATGAGGGAATCGAAGCTGGAGACGTAGTTGAATCTCTCACACTCGCTGCTCTGTCCGGTGCTCTCGTCGTTCACGTAGCACTGATCATGGGAGACGGAGAAGTTGGTGGTACTGCTGTTTAGATAGCTGGTGTCGCAGGTGTACTCGGTGCGGGGGTAGAGCTCGGGGGCGGTGAAGATGATGCAGGCCATGAACCAGGCGGCGGGAATCTTGCACAGGAATATGATGAGTATGGTACGCAGCTGCCAGATGCCAAAGTTGCCCACAACATCAGTGATGACATCGCTAGGAGCAGTTGCAGTTTGGGCGGGAATTTGATTCGAATTCGAATGATTCGAAGTCGAATTATTTGAATTGGCTGCATTTCGTGGCGCGAGTTGTGGACTGGGTGTGGGGGAGCGGCCCACGCCTCCAATGCCGCCATGGGCCACGTTCAAAGTTGTGTTCACCATTTTCCACTCGCAACGAATTTTCACTAGTTTAGCATTTTACGCTTTTCCGCCTTTGCAGTTCTTCCAGACTTGTCCGTCAGTTGAGCTGTGCGTGACACATTTTTGTCATTTATTTATATTGTATTGGATAAATATTAACATTGCCCCTCTCTATCCCTACTCTCCCTCTCTCCCTCTCTCTCTATGCCAGCTCTGTTCAATTGATTTCAATTGAAAGCGGTTACAGCTAAAAATCAGTTGAATTTTCCATGACGACGGCATTGAAATTCAAGCGCAGCTACATAGAAAATTTGTATTTATTTTCTCATATTTATTTGTCTTATATATTTAAATAAAATGCCTGCGGCTTGTCATTTGATACAGATTTTTTTTTATTATTATTTTTTTTCAAGAGAATAGTTTGTGGCGCCAATATTATGTTTTGATTGAGCGATATGCACATATATATTGATTCACCAGCATTTATTACTGCAATATGCATAATCGAATTACGATTTTTCCGCTTAAAGCTATTTTTGTTTGAAGTGAGAAACAGTTGAATATGAATTCTGTTAGGGCAGGTCAGTTGGCATGACGGAGATTAGAAATCACGCAAAAATCAAATGAAATAATCTGATGTTAAACCCAGCGAAATAATTAAAATTTAACGTATAAATAAAATTACATTTAAGCTTATTTTATTTGCTTAAATTAAACTGAGCTTTTAATCGGTTAGATTTTAAATCTCTTCAGTTATTTAAACTGCATGGAAATATTCGAATTGTTTAGTTCATTTTGAGTAGATTCCGCTCTACTTATTTGAATGAAATTCGTCCTAAAGTTTGGATTAGTTAGCTATAAGTAAAACCCATCTAACTATTTTTAACAACATTATTTTTAGTGGAGATTAGTTCTCTATAAATAGAAAAGTTTCCCTCTTCGCTTGAACCAAATTTAATCGATTATGAGCAGAGTTAGCTTACTCTATGGTGAATCGAAACCCTTTCACTGACCCAGATTATCCTTTTATCTTGTAAACCCTTAATTTAATTTTATACCTAATCTTAATTTGTACTTTAATTTCTCTGTTGACTGGTCATAGTTGACGTTACCAATTATAAAATAATAATATAAACATAGACTTCAATCAAATTTTTGTCTCAAACAAAATTAGTTTAGGATAAGTTATCCGACTATAAAAAAAAATTGAACAAATTCTCTCGTAAATTTAAGCCAACGGTTAATATTACTTCCGAAGTTTTGAATGCAATAATATATTTTTATTCGCTTGAGATTATTATAAGCCTTTGCATCAAACGAGTTTACGTCAATGAATAAATCACAGATTTCAAATAGAGTAAGTATCAAGTGTTTATAGGAACCAGAGGGAACAGAAATACTAATAAGTGCTTGATTGTCTCAAAGGGCTTACCTCGTATAGTACTTATAAGGTGCCTTTGCAGTCTTATCGCAGTGTAAACATCGTTAATCAATATCTTGAACTAAATAAAATATTTATGATTGGCAAACAAGAATGCGAATTATCGGATATGATAACGCAAAGTGTAGCGTCTACTGGGTTACTAAGATTAATATTTATTCTCGTATAATATTGATATTTTGCTCTTGGCAACTTTATTGCACAAATATCGTCAAGGTGCTAACTTGAGTTGATCGATCAATAATAAATTATACGGTATGAAACCAGAGCATTACACAGATTTCTCTGCTGGGCGGGCAAATATTTTAATTTTAAATTTTGCTTAAAGTGCTAATTGCAAAATAAACTGGTTCTAGCGCAAATTTGATTTTTTTAAGACATTTGTAATGATGTAGGAAGTAGGTATGCAAAATTTCTAGATTCTCTGTATTATTATATTAAATAGAGCGTAATTTCCAAATGAGATTAAATTAATAGGTATTAGAAAAGTGCTACAACTAATGTACGTATTTAGTTGCAACTAATATGCAAATGTATAAAAAATGCTGACGGGTTCTATTAATTATATCGGTAGTAATTAAATTTTTCGTTTGCTTAGCTATTTTACAAACTTGGCTCACTTTCTGCGCTTTCAATTAACACCACAAGAGACTTTCGGGAACTTTGTTCGATTTGTTTTTATTTTGTATATATATTTTATAGCAAGCACAAATTGATATAAACTTATTAAGCAACTGCGAACTGTGCTTCAATCATTTATGGCCGCTTTTCAATTCACACTTCTCACAATATTTTATTTCATTTTCATTTATTTGTATCGAACACGATCCGAAAACGTCTTTATCGACCGAGCAACTGAATCCAACTGACTTGAGGCATTGAGGCATTTCGTAGACGTCGCCAGTTGGGGTCTGATATAAGGCGCACTCGTGTTAATTTGCTTAATGAATATTTTCTGCAAATAATTAAATAGTTTGTTGCTTGATTCCCCGACAAATTGTACGCTAAATAGAACTAAACGGAATGGAACCTTGGCTCAACTGGTTTTCTACAGGATGTGTTTAACTCCGTCTATCGCTTTCAATCAAATAATCAATAAAATTCTCCAGTTTCTGCAATTATATTGAGACCTTTTCTATCAGAATACCTGATAAAAAATTAAATTAATTGAAGCATAACAAATGTATGCTAATCATTATTTTTATGTAAATCTACTTTTAGTTTATGTAAAATCAATAAATCAATTAATTAATTAATCGTGCATTTAAAATGCAAGTATTTTATACATTTTCACTCTAAACAACACTAAAACAACATTACTTGTAATTATTTTGTTGATTTATTTTGCTGATGCAGTCAATTGCTGGAAATTGTAAACATTTGCCATATATTGTCTAAACTTCAGCAATATGTATTTTGTAGGCCTAAGCAGTAATTAATTTAATGGAAAAAAGCGTACTAAATGTTTACAAACGTCAGCAAATTTTTGAATTTTTATACATTTTTCATAAAGCCTAAATTCGAAAGGAAAAACATGATCAAATTGTGTCAAAATTTTGCACTTTATTTAATCAAATATTTGATTTTTATTTACAAAATAATATTCATGTTTAATATATAAATTTGATATTTTTCAAATAGAATTATATTGTGGATATTCGCTGTAAATAGTTTTGCAATTTAAAGCGTTTTATGTTAAATATCTTCTAGTTTTTAGTCTTTAGTATCATTGTCAGAATCCTTTTGTTTTCTTCGTTCAAAGCTGTGCAAATATTTTACTATTTGTATCGTCATTAGTGACGCGAATATAAATTGCAACTACCAAACAAATACAGGTAGTACAGGTAGAGAATACTATGAAATGCATATTTGTGCATATAACAATAACCGACATTTGAATACTTTGAATACTTTACTTCTTTAAAGAGACATCCAGACCTTAATGTAGGCTAACAAATTTACCTATGAAAATAATTTAGTAAAATATAATTTATATAAAATATTTCCCACAACAGTCGAAGTCTGGTCATAAACGATTATTTAGACCCTTTACTTTAAAAAAGTAAAAAGGGTCTATTAGTTTAGTGCAAAGAGGAAATGTGTGTAACACCCAAAAGGAGGCGTGGCAGACCCCATAAAGTATATATATTCTTGATCAGGACGACAAGACGAGTCGATATAGCCATGTCCGTCTGTCCGTCTGTCTGTCTGTCTGTCTGTCTGTCTGTCTGTCTGTCTGCCTGTCCGTCTGTATGAACACCTAGATCTCAGCAACTATAAGAGCTAGAGACACCATATTTGGGATTTAGGTTCTCCTAATCAGTAAGCATCACGAGTTTGCTTTATATTTTGGATACCTCTTCCCCTTCCCCCGTAAACCGCAAAAAGCTGCTGTAGCCACAGTTTTATAGCTATTGATTTGTAATTTGGGATTTAACTAGTTTACAACATTCTCTATCGACGCTGTGAATTTTGTTTCGATCGGATAAGAAACAGCGAACATATGCCACAGACAATTTGCCGCACTAGGCAGAGAGGGGGTGGTGTGCCTTGCATATGCGGGTAGCCCAGTGTGTGTGCCTCTTATTGTGTTTGTATGTACATATATTAGTAGTAGTAGTAAAGTAAAGGGTTACGTCCGACTGTAGCCCCCGTTCCACTGATCTGCCCCGTCCATATATTTTTTGTTTAAAACAAATCCAAATTTTAGAATGTTATTTTGATTTAAGCTCAGTAGGCTTTATTTAACGATTACGATACAGCTTTTCAGAATATACAGCAGTATTATTCACAGCACGATTGCGAGCACAACATCGAAAGTATTCTAAAGTTGAAAATAATTGTATTTGTTTACAAAAAACAACTTTTTTTCATTTGGTAAGTTTTTTTTTTACATTTCCATATAATCTAAACAAATTAAATTAGTAGCAAATTATATTTCAATAGTTAAAGCTGCAACTTGGTGTTCAAATCGAATAAAGTCCAAATAACAAGTTGATGGAAGTTAATTGCAAGTAAATCTAAAGATGATAGCAAGTGCATGCCAGTGATATGATTTTTTCTGCGATGGATCTTTTGGTTTTGCCTTTTAAAGACATCGCAGAAAAAATTATATGAATTTTATGCACTGTCCGAATTCTAATTGTGAAGCTCAAGCCAACGAAAGGATATAACCGGATATAACCGGGGGCGTTACGTTGCACTCCCTGCCCTCCCTGGCCGGCATCGTCACCGCTATCAGCTCCCTGCGAATTGGTTCCATCTCCCAACGGTTTATTTCGCGCTCCTGTTCCTGCTCCAGCTCCTGCTCCGGCGGAGTCCAATTGGATTTGTTTTATTATCATCGCAATAAAAATTATATAAATTTTATGCACTGACCGAAATATTTATGATATATAACAGGAGAAAAAATACACTGCAAATAATTATTTGAGGCGACATCTGCAAACAGTTGAAGCGGTGTTAAAATTTTATCACGCGGTTTCATTATTTTACAATACTAATTGAACTCATACTTTGCGAATTAGTTCAACAATAATTAATAAAAGCTCAAGCCATCGAAACCGATAATATTTCTATTAATTCAATTAGCAATTGATTAACGCAACATTGATTATACCTAATACACATACGGGTTGAAAGAAGAAGTTTATGGCGCTCGGTTACGTCAGTTGTTGACCCGAAAAAATGTGTGAAAGGCGCAACTCGAATTATATTTTATTAACTTTATTTATAACCATTGAATATAATATAAATGTGTTGGAAATAAATTTAAAGCAAGGGCCAATACTAATTTCATCACAATTAGGCATAAATATGGGGAAAAAGTGTTGCATACTTTTAGGCATGATTTAAATGCTGTGCATGCTCTGCGACTTGAGCGTTCCTCCTCCCTCATTCGCCTCCAGTACGCTGTCGCACTCCTCAATGGTCTTGAAATTGATGTGCCAGAGATCCGCAATGCTCACGGCAATAGTCTGCTCGAAATTCCTTAGCAGCTCATTACTATATCCGCTCACATCCGAGCTGGCGGTGCTGCAGCGACGCAAGATGACGGCAGAGCTGCGGCGATACGTGTTGGGCGTGGGCACCTGACCCACCTGCAGCTGCTCCGTATTCCAATAATAACGGTTCAGAAATCGCATCATCACTCCATACACCCAGCCCACTGTGGCGATGATGCTGATGGGCAGCAGACGATGCACCACGGTCAAGGTGCTCAGCAGTGGTGAGAAGACGAGACACAAGCGTCCGAAACTCACCACGGAGAGCATCAGGTACACCCGCTTCTCCGGAGACACCATCTCTCCGGTGCAGGTGGTGAGCACGGCTATCGAAGCGGCGTTCGCAAACTTCAACAGCATCCAGAAGATCAGCTCCAGGCCCACGCGACGCGAGTTGCGTTCTGTAGGAGAGAGAGGAGAAAAAAAATACTTTTTTGTTTAACTTTGAATGCGCATAACTTTACCAAAACTCAACCGATTTTTAAGAGGTGTGTTTTTTTCTTAGCTATTTAAATGCGAAATTCGAATTTGAGTTACAAATAAAAAAAAAAGATTTGAAATTTTTGCGAAAATTTTAAGCCTAAAATCCTTAAAAAAATGCAAGCTTCAGGAAAAAAATATTTTTTTTTTAATCGTAAGAATGAGACATAAACGAACTGTATTGTAAATTGATGCAGAAAAAACCAAACATGACAGCATTTGGTCGAAAAATGTAGATTTTAGAGCCAATATTGGTATAATATGGGGTTTATCACTATTTAAACGAAAAAAAACGTTTTGTTGAACTTTGAATGCGAATAACTCCAACCCGAATTCAATACTTACCTGTTTCCGGCAATAACCACACCAAATAGGTGCAAAATCCCGCCAGTATCATCAGATTGCCGGCCCAGCGAAAGTAGCGTCGTGTGTAGAGTATCAGATAGAGTCCCACAAAGACGCCGATCATTTCGGCAAATCCCAGAGCAGCGGTATTCACATGCACCTGCGCCTCTCCCAAACTTCTGATCATCAGTAGAATGATATTGTACAGCATCTGGGCACAGCCCCAGATCAAATGTATATAGATGAGTTGTCTCCGCTTCGTCTCCTTATCCCATAACTGACAGTAGCTGCTGCGTTTCTCCGTTCTCAGCTCAGCCGCGTAGATGGTCAATTGTACATCCAAAGTTAGGGGTACCATGCGATTATTATGCGTGGCAGATTCCAGGAGTATCCTCAACGCAGGTTCCACGCGCTGCTGACGTAGGAGCCAATAGGGGGAATCGGTTATCCAGCGATGCAGCCAGACGAGCACTATGAGGGAGGAGGATATGGCAACATACAGATGACTCCAGTTGTCGAAGTAAATGGAGATCGCAGGCAACAGCACCAGACCTATAGACCAAAACAATTCGGAGAGCGTGATCACCAGTATGCGTGCCTTGCCAGATGTTATGTCCATTACTGTGGGGTGGTAAAATATGTGAAATTTAATTTCTGAAATCTAAAATGATATAGTTTTATTTTTAGATCAGAGCAATTTAAAATTTTATTGAATTTAGATCGGACTTTTTGTTTCAAGTTCCTTGTATTTTAAATATGTTTGTTTATAAGTCTTTGTTTTCTTGAATTTAGATCAGAGTATTATTGTTTAGATTCGAGTTTGTGTTCTAAGGCGCTCTTTTTTTGTTCAGTTTAGAGTTTTCTAAGTTCTAAGTTTTCCAGCATTTAGATCAGTGATTTTTTCGTTATCTTGTTTTTTTCGGTATTTAGATCAGAGTATATGTTTAAGATTCTCCTCTCAGCAGAGTTTTCCTCTAATTAGTTTCATAAATCTTTTTGTATTTAATCAGAGTTTAGGTTCAAAGAATATTATATTTTAGAGCAGTGTTTGTGTTTAAATTCTTTCTTTATTTAGATCACTGTTTGTGCTCTATATCTTTCTGTATTTGGATCAGAGTTTGCGCTCTAAGTCATTCCGAATTTCGATCAGAGTTGGTTTCCGTTCTAAACCTTTCAGTATTTAGATCACAGTTTGCGCTCTAAGTCTTTCTATATTCAGATCAGAGTTGGTGTTCTAAGTCTTTCTATATTTAGCTCACAGTTTGTGTTTGAAGTCTTTCTATGTTTAGATCAGAGTTTGTGCTCTAAGTCTTTTGTTTTGGGATTACAATTTACATCCTAAGTCTTTCCTCGATCTTTTGTTGCACGAATAGAATACAGTTTGTGTCATTTCTTTTTGCATATCTCACATATCAAATGTCCCGCCGTATACATAAGCGTGCAGCAGACGGAGGTGAGGCAGCGGAAATAGATGTGCAGCTGATAGGTGTCTACCAGACCCGTTAGATTGCCACAAAAGATCTGTCCCAACATTCCCAGCAGCATCAGGCGACGCGGACTAATGCTGAGCAGCGGAAAGAGAGATATTATCGCACATTCAAATAGATAGTATTACCAATAAATACTTACTGCCTTAGAGCATGAAATTCGACAAATCCGCCTAGAAGAGCGCCAAGTGCATGGGAGGATTGGGTAAGAGCCACCAAAACCCGCCGTGAACAGATCAAATCGAACTGTGTGATCAGGGAATTATACTCGGTATTATGCTCGATCTTTTCACAGGGAAGTCGCAACTTGTCCCCATTCAGGCTGTCTGTCTGTCCGAAGCGCTGCACAAAGCTATGGGACAAGCTCTGGGCATAGGCATTGCAGACCTGTACACTAAAGAGACGATCCGTATTCCGATGCAGATGCTCCTGACTTCCGTTCCATGAGGCCGGATGACAAACGAGCTCCCCACGCTGCGGATAGGGAGCTGTATAGATGATGCAGGCCATGAACCAGGCCATGGGTATCTTGCAGAGAAAGATCAGTAGTATGGTGCGCAGCTGCCAGCGACCGAAGTTGCCATTAATCTGTTGCACAATATCAACGGCAGGGGGCGCTGATGAGCGGCGGCGCTTATAGATATCCGTATCCGTCATGCTCCGGCTGGATTTTACACGCGTACTGAGCTCATATTATGCAGCAATGAGGAAAAATATATAATATTTAGAGCCTGTACTTTAAAAAAGCGCAAAGGGGTCTATTAAGTTAGTGTAAATAGAAAATGTGTGTAAAGCAGGCAAAAGGAGGCGTGGCAGACTTCATAAAGTATATTTGTTCTTGATCAGGATTATGAGCTGAGTCTATCTGTCTGTATTTTTGTCTGTTGTCCGTATGAACAAATAGATCTTGCCATCTTCAAGAGCTAGAGACATTTTTGGTATTTAGGTTTTTCTGTGCTTGAATCAGATAAGGTTTGTTTTAGATTTTTGATACTTGCTATACTTATCCCGAAAATCATAAAAAACCATTACAGCAACCATATTTAGGCTACCTACCAGTAATTTGGAATGTAAGTAGCTTATAGCGGGCTTCATTGATGTTGGGAGTTGCTTAACGATCGGGTAAGAAACCGCGAAGATATTCAAAAGACAATTTGCTTGACTTGTCAGTATTTGAGTGGTGCATGCGAGCATCTCTTGCTCTGTGTTTGAGGCAGAAGTTTAGTGATTATTGGAACCCAAAGTATAGGGTCTTCTTCTGTCGGTTACCTCCGACTGTAGCCTTCTGTCCATCTGATTTTTTGCGATTAAGTTTGCGTTTGTCGTTAGGAGCTGGGCACACAAATTGGGTGCGAATTAGTTCACTTTGAGACATCGCCGTTTATTTTACGTGGCTTTGTTTGCCGGGCAAATATTATAACCTAAAAAAAGAATTGTTGTAAAACAATGCGGGCTTACACCTGCTATTTTAGCAAAGAAAAACGCGCTTCCTTTTATTATTTGTGTAATGTTGTTTCGTTTTATTGAATTTATTCATTTTGACCTGCATTTTGTATACTTGTTCTCTTCGGCTCTCTACGAAATGTTTGTTTTTCCGTTGCGTATGATGACAATTTGAGTTCGAAATCAAAAATCAACATAAACAATTGTTCAAGTCATCATGTTTATTTATTTACTTAGTTTTCTGCTTTTTTGCTTATTCATGTTTATGTTCTATAAAATGTCTTGTCAGCAATTTTAAGTTAAAATTTTGCATATTTGCAGAGCAATTTCATCAAGTTGGAAGGTTTCTAAAAGAATTGATTGGTTTATCTCAATTAAATATTTTTAAAAAATTTTAAAAAATACTGGAATATTGTTTACATTTCTCTTTATTTCTCTTTTACTATCCAATATTTGTAATCTGCAAATAAACAAAATCTACTTCGATTTGGATTTGGATCTGTTTTATATAATTTGTATTCATAGTTCGTTGCATTTTGAATCAATCGAATTGTATTCATATTCATATGTTTGACAAATTCAATGATAAATTTGTAATTTTTTGTTGTAATTTATTTTTATCGCTTCTGTTCAGTTTTATTTATTGTCTTAAACAATTATGCCAGCTAACAATATTAACGCTTTACACACTTTTATTTTATGAATTTCGATTTAAAAGCAATATAAAAGTGGAATTAAAAATCGATAGTTTATTGATTAGAACTTGTTATTTGTTTAAAATTAAACTATAATCGTATTTACATGGTTTAACTACGTAGTTTAAAAGAATATAAATGCATATTTGGATCGAAATTAATTACAGTTAGATTTGGCTTGAATATTTGCATAACGATTACAATTAAAATAATAATAATTAAAAAATATTATCAACTAAATTATGGCGTGTAGTTTATGCGCTGGGTGAATTTGTAAAATTAAATTAATCATTAGCTTAGTTTAATCTATATGTATGTGGAGTATGCAGTTTATTTACAATACAAAGTGCAGCTTACGATCAAGGAGTGTAATTAGTTTATAGTTAAGTATATATATATATATATATATAGATATAGCTAACAGTGTTTTATTTACTCGATGCTTAGAATTTTAAGTGTCATATGCGCACAGAGATTTTCTTGTTACGTAATAATTAATTATGAGAGCAGCCAGTTTGAAAACTATTCATTGTATTCATTTTGATTCAATTGTTTAATTCGAATTTGAAGTTTCACTTTTTGTTTTTAGCCTAAACACTAGTTAAATGTCGTACGTTCGCTGCATATCTCTTATGTTATTTCTGAGGGGCCTCTTAAACAGCTAAAGTCTATGTTAATATTTGGTTTCTCCTCCTCCCCGTCCCGCTCAATGATCCGTGCTCAGCGCCTCCTCGATGTTGCTGTCCCAATTGAACTCCGTAACGCCCTGCTTGAAGTAGATGTTGCCCAGATTCGCGAATCGCTGCTCGAAATTCGCATCCTTCGCTTTTAGGTGATTGAAGCTGCAAGAGATAAAAATAAATATAAAATTAGTATTCAATTATAATTTAAAATATATTTAATTGTGTAAATTATTTAGTACAAAATAATGTCGATTTCTTAGGCGCATTTTCTAAAGATTTTGAGTATGTAATTTTTCTGACAAACATTTTTAATTTAGAATTTAATAAAATTGTCTAAAGTCAAATAGCAGATCAAAACACACGCAACATTAATATTCAAGTTATTTTCTAATGATTTTTTAAACTTTGAAGTATTATTTTGTATCAATAGCTACTGAAATTAAGCAGATATTTTAGGGGAATTTTTTGAAGACTTTCATGTTTAATCTGTCAGCTTAAATTGATAAATTTATTATTAATTTTTATTATTATATTTAATTATCCAAATTTCAATCTCATCTTTTCTGTCATGTCTCAGAATATTTATCATATTTTCTAAGATCTTATTTAAAATATTTTCAAAGAAATACTTCCCACTGCTATTATATCCCATTCAAGGTTTTTACACATAACAAGTGCGTATTGTTTTCCGCGTGAAATTCTGCTCTATGCATAATTCAAGGAATCCCTTTAGGCATGTTCTACCTGTGTTTGCAACAATACCCTGGAATTCCCTGGGACCTTTTGGCAGTTGGCCTTGTAATAGATTTTCAGCATGTTTTTAATTGGAATTTCCTAAAATTTGTACTAACAAGTTGGCATTAAAAACGAGAGAAACACCCATTAAACATAAACAAATTTATGAAAATACAAAATTATACATAAATCATAATTTTGATTTAATTTTAGAGAGTTTGATAAGCCATTTTCATTCTAAAACTAGAAATTTGTTTTAATTTAAATACAAATAATTATAATTAAAAATGCTATAAGCAAATTTTATTAAAGTATTTTAATAATTATAATAAAAAATTCAATATATAAAGGAGTTTTATTTTATTTAAAATTTTAAATTGTTGTGCAAGCTTGTTAATCAAAAATCATTAAAATTCCTTTAAATTTAAATAAGATTTATTTTTTTTAAGCATATGTAATAACAAAATAGTTGTAACATTTAATAGAAAACTAAAATATAACGTAGAAATTATAAATTATATATATTGCAAGCTGGTTAAGTAAGAAATTGTAGAAATTCCATTGGATGTGATTTAATGAAAATTAAACATTTTTAAGCATTTGTAATAAAAGAATTATTTTATAATTGCATAAAAACAATTTACATACAAATTAGAAATTATTTAGAATCAAGAAATTATTAATTAACAAGCTAGAAGTGAAGCGGGAGTTTCCACAAATTCCTATGCATAGTAAGAGTGTTGTATTCTCCATATAAATTCCGTTACATAACTGTACCCAACTGAAAGCCATATTTCTACTACAAAGTAAGCAGCATTGTAAGTGGCGTAAGGTCTTACATAAATCCACCCTACCGAGACGGTGTCAGCCCAGAAACAAAAAAAAGCTACTACGCCGTGCAAGTAAATCCGAAGAAGAACCTTTATTTCTTTGGGCTCAGTTGAAATACAATTGTTGCTGCAGCTGTCTGGCATATAGAGATTATATATAGTTATATATATATATATATATATATATATAGTGTGCTGCAGCTGTGCAATTAGAGAAGGTTCTGGCTGGGGTTTATTGTTAGCGCAATATGTCAAAGGTCATAAGCAGCGATTGTCAGACAGTTGAGGGCAAGGAAACGCACAAGACAAAGGGGCAGCATTGAAGGAAAACCCGCTAGAGCGCAAGCTCTCAGTGGTTGAGGTTCTAGATGTTGTTCTTGTTGTAGTTGTTGTTGTTGTAGTAGTTGTTGTTTCTTTAGTTGTTGTGGCTGTTGCACACCCTTAAGCAGCGCAGGCGCAGCTGCAGCTCTGGTTCCGCTTGAGAAACTGCCAAGGAAGTGCCAGAAAATTAAAAAAAAAAATAAAATAAAAACGAAGCAGAACTTTTCCATTCAATGCCTTGCAGAACATAAATCAAAACGAGTTTTTCTTTTTGTTTTTTTTTTTTTTTAGTTGTATACAATATGTATTTCATGTATTTCTTAGCTAAAATAAATGTATTAAAGTGTAAACATTTAATATTTAAATATTAATTTAGTGTTTGCCATTTTATTTGTAATTTAAGCAGAGCTGCAAACCGGTTTTCAACCCAAACAGTTTGTTATTTTTATTGAAATTTAATGTTTGCTAAATATATATTTTTTTTAGAGTAGAAAAATAAAGTATTTCAAGCATGTATCTATTGCAAAATAATATTGTGAAATAAAAAATAAAAGCATTTTTGCAAAAATAACAAAAAAACGATAGAGGGTGCAAATAATTTTTTTAAAATTCTGAAATAATAGAACTCTAAACTAAAACTGAAATCAAAATTAAATCTCAAGCTGAGCATTTAAAAAATGTAAGTTAAATAAAAAAAAAAAACAGAATAACCGAAAATTTGAACGGAAAAATTTGTAAATTGAACTAACAACTTTTGTTTTAAATGTGGTTCGAATTAATGTTTCGGGTACATAGTATTTTTTATTTGGATTTACAAGCTTGCATTTCATATATAGTATATATTTTTTCTTTTAATAAATATATATTTTTTTAAATAAAGAAAAATTTTGCAAACTGAATAACCGAAAATTTGAACTAAAAATTTGTAAATTTAACTAAAAACATTTATTTTGAACGTGGTTCGAACCATTTGCTTTAAAAACATGTTGCTATTATATGAGTTGGCTAAATAAAAATTTAAAATTTAAAATTTTTAGATGTGTTTAATTTTAAAAATATTTTTTCAAATATAAAAAATTGTTGCAAATAGGTTAACTAAAAAATTGAACTGAAAATTGTCAAAGTGAACTAAAAACATTTATTTCAAAAATTTCGAACGATATTTTCAGGATTACTGCAATATTATGTGGATTTTAAATTTAATACTTTACTCTATTTAATTTTTTTTATATAAATAGACTTTGAAGTATTTTAAAATTTGAACCAAAAGTAGAACTAAAAGTTTTGCAAATAGAAAAATTGAACTAAAATTGTCAAATTGAACTAAAAACTTTTTTTCAAAAAGGGTTCGAACGAAATTTTTAGGCATACTGTAATATTATTTGGCTTTAAAGTTGTTTACTTCACCCTATTAATTTTTTTTGTATCTATTGATATAATTGACGTTTAAATATTTTAAAATTTGAAAATTTAAACCAAAAGTAGAACTGAAAGTTTTGTGAATAGAACTAAAAACTTGATTTGAACGCCGTTCAAAACATTGTAACAAACAGGTAAAAAGTTTTTTTTTTTTTGGATTTGCAGCCCTGACTTTAAATGAATTCTTATAATTTTTTATGGTATAAATAGGTATTTTTTATATTTTAAAAAAGTATAAAAAATGTTGCATGTTGTGGAAATGCGAGTGCAATGCGAGTGGTTTACATGTTGCGCGTCTTGAGCACCTGCTTCTGGGGCGGACTGGGCACGTTCTCCTTGCCGCTGGCGAAGAGCAGCGACTTCTTGGGCGTGCTGGCGCTGGACTTGGGGGTGCGGGGGGTGCGCGGGGTGCGTGGGCTGTGCGGGGTGCGGGGGGTGCGCGTCTTGGGCGACTTGGAGGCGAGCAGCTCGCTGAGCTCCGCGCTGTTGTCCTGCCGCACGCACTTCTCGGATGAGTTGAGCAGCCAGGAGGTGATCTTGTCGCATTCGGCACGCAGCTCCGAGTCGATGAGCAGATCCTCGATCTTCTCCAGATCGGTGGTGTTGGGTTTCAGTTGGGACTTGCTGGGCGTGAGGAGCGCTGAGGAGGAGCTGTTGGCCTGCTTGGACTTGAGTGCGATGTTCTCGAGCTTGAGCTGTTCGCATTCCTCGCGCACCTTGAGCAGCAGCTGCTCCTTGTTGTCCAGCTCCAGCTGAGCGAACTGCAACACGGTGGCAAACTCGTCCAGGGCCTGCTTCATGTCCGCCATGTAGAGCTCCCGGGACTCGTCCTTGCGCTGCAGCTGGGCGAGCTGTTGGGCATCGATGTCGATGCGCGCCTGGAATGATGAAGCAATCTTATTGAATTTGGCCATGGTGTCCGACTCGCTCTCGAGCAGCTCGTGCAGCATCGACTCCTTTACTGATACCTCTGTTTGCAGCGTCTGCGAGGAGCTGTGCAGCGCCTGCAGCTGTTGCCGCAGCTGCTCCGCGTCCGCCTGCAGCGTCAGGTAGCTCTGCTCCAGCGCCGCCTTCGACAGCTCCACGGACTCCAGCTCCGCCTTGAACTGCTCCACATCCGCATCCGATTTCTTGAGACGTTCCATCAAGATGTTAACTGTGCTGCGCGTATTCCCCAACGTCAGCTGATAGTTGTACTTCTCTGTGATCAGCTTGGCCATGTCCTGCTTGAGTTGCACCAACTGTTGCTGCAACGTGTCGCTCAGCTGTATGTAGTAGTCGATGCCGTTGCGCAGCTGCTCCTCGCACTTCTGCAGCTTCTCGTCGCGCTGACGCAGCATGTCGTTGGTGGTCTCCAGCAGCAGCATCACGTCCTGCTTCTCCAGCTCGATCTTGATCAGCTCGTTCTCCGCCAGCTTCTGCCGCTTGTCCAGCTCCGCGCGCCAATAGCACTTCTCACGCTCCAACGCGGATTCTAGATCGCTCTCCAATTGCTGACGCTGCTCCGTATGCGCTTGCAGCGTGCGTATGGTGTCGCAGTGCGCATCCAGCTCGCAGCTCTTGTCCAGCAGCTCATCCTGCAAGGAGCGTATCAGCGTGCACTTGTTGGCCAAATCATGCTTTAGAGTATTCCTCTCCACGCGCAGCAGCTCCAGCTGCGTCTGATTGTTGCGCGTCTCCTGCGCGTAGCTGAGCGCATCCTGCTCCAGCTGCGCTTGCAGCTGCGTGTGCTTGGCTTGCAGCGTTTCAATGAGCTGCAAATGTTCGCTTGCTTGCTGCTTTTCCGCTGCGCAATTTGCTTGCGTTTCGCTTAGCTCCAGCTGCAGTTGCTGCAGCTGCGCTGCGTGCGTTTGCTGCGTACGCAGACTTTCAATAAGCTCTAGGCATTCTCTGACTTGCTGCTTTTCCGCTGCGCAATTTGCCTGCGTTTCGCATAGTTCTAGCTGCAGTTTTTCCAGCTGCGCTGCCTGCGCTTGCTGCGCACGCAGCTGCTGCGCTGCCTGCGCTGCGTGATCTGCCTGCGCCTGCTGCAGCTGCTCATTGGCCAGCTTGTAGGCCTCGTTCTCGGCCAGCAGCTGCTCCAGCTGCTGCTCCTGCTGCTCCTGGCGCTGCTTGTGCTCCAGATTCTCGTTGTTCAAAGCCTCCAGGAGCTGCTCCAGGCGCGCGGTGCTCTGATCGTACTCCTCGCGCATCTTCTGCTCCGACTCCTTCAGCTGCTCCACGTGCCTGCGCAGCACGTCCAGCTGGCTGAGGTAGCTCTGGATCTGCTCGTTCTTGCTGCGCAGCTCCTGCTGCAGCGCCTCCTTGCCCTTCAGCCGGTTCGCCGACTTCTCCTGCTTGATGGGCGTGGTGCTGGCCGAATGCAGAGGCGTGGAGGCGGCAGCTGCCTCTCCGCTGCTGCTGCTGCTGCTGCTCTGCGCGGCGCCACGAAAGCGCAGGCGTTGCGGCAGCGAGGGCGTGCGGAACAAGCGCAGCCCCTTGCACTTCTTGTCCTCCTTGGCCTCCTTGCTGCTGCTGCTGCTGCTGGCGGCAAAGCGCACCGCGTCCTTGAAGAACTTCTCAATCTGCTCCTTGCGCTCGGGCTGCCCCGCAGCCGTTGCAGTGGGCGTGGCACTGCCCGCGGAGCCCGCCGAGCTGTTGGAATTGCTCACAGAGCCGGCAGGAGAACCGCAGATCACATCCACATCGTTGAAACGCTTCAATTTGGCTTTGGAGAACGACATCGTGCACGCGTCTTTATAGTATATTTTAAAACGTATAACAATAGCTGTTTTTTGTGCAGTGTAACAAACAGAAACTTAAGCGCAACAAGTTCTAACACAACGTTTAAAGTTTAACAAGTTTTTAACAAATTTTCTGGGAAATTTCGTGAATTTTTGGTGTATTTTTGTTGAAGTTTTTTGTTAATTTCTTTTCTTTTCTGTACTTTTTATTTTAATTTTTGGTGAATTTTGTTTTGGAGTTCTTTTTTATTTAATTTTCTTTTCTGTACTTTTCTTTTAATTTTTGATGAATTTTTGTAGAATTTTTGTTGAGTTGTTTTTTTGTATTTTTTCTTTTAAATGTTGTGATTTTTAGTGAATATTTTTTTTTTAGTTCTTTTCTGTATTTATTTTAAATTTCTGTAGTTTTTTAGTCTTTTAAATTTCGTGAATTTTTGGGAATTTTTAATTGAGTTCTGTTTAATTTTTTTTTTTTAATTTTGGGTGAATATTTTTTAGAGTTATTTTCTGTATTTTTCTTTTAAATTGCGTGAATTTTAGTAAATTTTTTTTGAGTTCGTTTTTGTACTTTTCATTTAAATTTCGTGAGTTTTTTTTCGAGTTGTTTTCTGTACTGTTTTAGTCCGTTTGTTGTTGTATAATTTTTGTTTGTAGCCCGTCACCCGCGTTGCCCCTGAGTTGTTGTTTTTAGCAGCTGTAGCTCTGCCTGTTCCTATGCGTTGCGTAGTCGAAACCTAACTGAATCCTGCGAACCGCAACGAGCTGATGATCAGCCAGCAAACAACCCTCGGCAGAAAAGGTCTATATATATATATATATATATATATTTTGGTGGTGGTTCGTGCCACACACACACACACACACATGTACAATGAGAGGTACAACATTTCTTATCTTTGACTTGCTGTGAACTATAGAAATTTCCGCTTTTGGCGCGCGCAAATGTTGCAATTGTCAAGACAATATCGGCATGCCTCACTTAAGAATACCCTCAGTCTTTGAGAGAGTGTGTGTGTGTGTATATATGTTTATATATCATACAGCTGCCTGTATATAAAGTTTATATACTGATATATAACAGCTCTGTAGCGCACCTTTGGACCCACCTTTCGCTGCTGAAGTGTCAAGCAGCTGGGCAGCCAGCATAAAACTTGCACGCTCGACCCGCATAATTACAAGAAAATTGTGGAAAAACTGTGAAAAACAACAGGGTACAAGCAGGAAAATCCTGAAGACACCCTGCATTATAAATCGTATTGAATCATTTCACATAATTTAATGCGTTTGATCATTTGGCTAGAAATTTATTAAGCTGAAGTATATAAATACCTAGCTGCTGCTAGTAAAAATACTTTAATATAATAGGCCTCTAGGGGTATATTTTATTATGCATTTGCAGTTAAAATGAAGCGACTATATAATACCCTGCATATGAACAAATATTATAGCAAATTTCAAATTTATTACCAAAGTTATTACCAAATTATTGCATATTTTTGGTAAAAATTTGACTAAAAATAAAATATACAAGCACATATGAAAATAGAATATACCAAATTCAAATTATTTGATTCGAGAAATTTAAAAAAATTGATTGCATTATGTAAAAAGATATTTAAAATGGAAAATATATATATATTTTTTTAAATAAATCGTAGTACGTTTAATTTATTCATCTCAAGATTTCTCAAGATTTTACATGTTTTTAATTCCAATTTTTTTTTTTAATGTATTTTAAAAAGTGTAGAATCCGTACACTATTGATTGCAATAGTTTTTATACATTTTTCACTAAAATTCAAAACAAAATTCAAACATAAATTACATTTTGTAAATACTACATATTTGAATAGCAAAAATAATATTAATCTGCAGTGAACTTGCTTGGGTTTTCACTTAAATGAATGCATATTATTAATACCTTTTGAGCTCAGGCATAGTTTATGCCTCGTAGAAGCAGCCTTAATACCTGAATGACTTAGGTAGGCTACTTAACGCCATAGAAATATGTATAGAAATTTGTGCATGTATATAAGCATATATGTAGTCTTCCTCTACATAAACTACATCCCTTTCTTCCCTTCGTTAGACCCTTTACTTTAAAAAAGTAAAAAGGGTCTATTAACTTAGTGCAAAGAGGAAATGTATGTAACAGGCAGAAGGAGGCGTGGCAGACCCCATAAAGTATATATATTCTTGATCAGGACGACAAGCCGAGTCGATATAGCCATGTCCGTCTGTCTGTCTGTCTGTCTGTATGAACACCTAGATCTCAGCAACTATAAGAGCTAGAGACACCATATTTGGGATTTAGGTTCTCCTAATCAGTAAGCAGCACGAGTTTGTTTTAGATTTTGGATACCTCACCCCCTTCCCCCGCAAACCGCAAAAAGCTACTGCAGCCACAGCTTTAAAGTTATTGGCTTGTATTTTGGTACGTAACTAGCTTATGACATTCTCTATCGACGCTGTGAATTTTGTTTCGATCGGATAAGAAATAGCGAACATATGCCACAGACAATTTGCCGCACAAGGCAGAGGGGGGTGGTGTGCCTTGCATACGCGGGTAGCTTAGTATGTGTGCGTCTGATTGACTTTGTCTGTACATATACTCAAAGTAAAGGGTCTCCTACGGTCGGTTACGTCCGACTGTAGCCTCCGTCCCACTGATCTGCCCCGTCCATATATTTTTTCCTTTGCTTTGATAAGGAGACGACAGTTCCCTAGTTCCCTAGCCAAGTAAATTGTTTACTTTATCTTTTAGCCGACGGTCAACAAATGAAGAGAAATATCAAAGCAGCTGCTTAAGGGCATTCGACCCAAGACAAAATAGTCGCGGAAAGCAAATAATTTTCAGAGCATGTATTAAAAGAACAAATAAATATTAACTTAAAGCAAATATGAATGTTTCAAATTTTATTTAGTGTAGATTTTATTGCATAGAAAAACATAAAAACAATTATAGATTTTCAGTAAAAAATTTTTGCAAATTGTTTAAGATCAGAAAAAAATTAATTTTATAGAATGTTGTAAATCCTTGGAATGCTAAAATAATTGGCTTTTAGAAGAGAATATATTTCTTATATTACAATCCGCATTATATAATTATTTATTACTACATCTGGAAGATATACCCCTTAATGAACGTGAGAGTTAATTGTTAATGTGTAAAAATTTCCTCAACAGTTGTGCCGACAATTTCCCATGCCTGACGAAGCATAACCCGGAGTTAATGTTAATGCATTTTCAATGCGCCAAATGCAACGCCAACTAACCACTGGGAATATTGGTTTATTGGGATCCATTAAGCATATGTATACACTCGGAGAAAAAATGTAAACATTCTTACTCGATTTTAGTCGGAAATTAATCAACGATCATCAGATCGTACTTAATTCAAGTAATCCTAAAGTTATCTACAAAATTCTTGATTTAAAGTAAGTTTGTGATACTTTAAGTACATTCAAGATTGGTTTAAATCTTTTTGGAATACGTTAAATTTAAGTATTTTCAACTAGAAGCTAAATATTTTTCTCTTTTTTTCGAATTCAAGTAAGATTTTTACCTAAATGAGAAAATATCAAGTAAGAAAAGTATTAAAATTTTGCAAGATATTTTACGATTAATCCTTGAAATTTAAGAAAATGTTGGACTGCTTTTTCTGAGTGTATTTATTTCATTATTGCTTCTGTATTTACGTGTCTTTGCTGCATGTTGTGCCACAATGAATGACAGCATAATGTGATCGACACAATGGCAAGATCCCTGCAAAGGGTTTCTTTTTGCACCCTTATGATCTGAAAGAAGTCTTGACACGATGAGTCATCGACCTCAGTAGATGTCGTGCCAGATCACAATTTAGCTACTGTCCATTCATGAAAAACAACTGAGAATATAACGATTTAATGTATCAGGTTACGTCAGCCGGATAAACTTGTTGTCGAGTGTGAAAAAATAAAAATAAAATTTGTGTATTTGCACATAAGCCAATTATAGGCGTGTCTATGAAATTATCAGAAAGGAATAAAAAGCAAATACTATAAAATACAAATCCGGTATATATATATTTCAGATAATAGTTATTTTCATTATTATTAAATGGAAATATTATATTGGAAGATATATTTGCTGTTATTTTAATTTTACTCACCGTTGGAATAGCAAATTCTTGGCAAATGCGTAGAGCTCAATGTCCAGGCCATTGAGTTTTTCGATGCGTCTTCTTTGATCTGGACGCAGATTCGTGACGGCTGCCGTTGAGATCGTGGCATTATGCTGCTCGAAAGGTATGGCGAAGCGCAGGTTGAACGTCTCCTCAAATATATATTGGGACATCTGCAAGAGTTTTATAAAATAAATTGTATATAAAATATTTATAATTTTTATTTTTGGTGTTCTTAAATTTAATTTGTATTCAGATTATTCAGATTATTTTTAAATATTGCAAAATTATGCAGACAAAAACCAAACTCGCCAGCATTTGATCGAAACATTAAGATTTTAGGGCTTATATTAATTTATATTATTTACAAAAATTTTGAATACAATTTTCGAAAAAAAAAATTTTTTTAATCTTAAGAATTGATGCGTAAACGAATTGTCTTGCAAAATAATGCAGAAAAAACCAAACACGACAGCATTTGGTCGAAAAATGTAGATTTTAGGGTCAATTTTAGTATCAAGGGGGTAATATCACTCCTTAAACGAAAAAAGCCATTTTTGTTGAACTTTGAATGCGCATAACTTTGTAAAAACAGATTTTCAAGCGATGAGGTTTTTTCTTAATTATTTAAGTAGGAAATTAATATTTGATCATTAAATAAAAATAAAAAAATTTGAATTTTTACAAAAATTTTAAGCCTCTTAAAAAAATGCAATTTTCGGAAAAAAAAATATTTTTTTTTTTTATTTTAAGAGTTGATGCGTAAACGAATTGAATTGCAAAATAAAGCAAAAAAAACCAAACATGACAGCATTTGGTAAAAAAATGGAGATTTTGGAGCCAATGTTGGTAACCGTACCCACAGCTCGCGCTGCGCGCTCGTCTCTACAGTATATGATTTAAAATAAAAATTGTGGTCTTTACCTTTTGATATTCCGTCAGTCCAAAGTAGGCCATGGCAGCCAAGTTGCGCTTGGCACTGGCCAAGAGCACACGATCCCGTTCGTGTGCCGGCATCGATGATTTGTTGTAGCATCCGACCAGGGCCAGATCGGCCAGCATGCGGGTCTGTCGATTCGCCGCCAGGTTGGACTCACAGCCCGCAAACTGATCGAGATCCACATCCAGCCAGTCTTTGCCTTTGTAGCAGGGCGGAAGCTCGCTGGCGGTGGCTTGTCGGCCCAGACACCAATGCCTGGATCCCTTCCAGGTGGCGCCACGTCGCACATGTCGGTACTCGGACATATAGCGTGAGATCGGTTCGCGTAGCAGCGATATATAGAAGTAGCGACGCTTCGCCGTCTCCCCCTCGTTCTTGTCCAGCTCAACGTCCACACAGCTGGTCAGCTCAGTCCAATCCGCATGCAGGCCGCACTTCCAGCCCGTCGAGTACCTGGAGAAAAGCCAGTTCTCATTGCGATGCGGACGGAAGCAGTAACAGCGTTTCCGCTGACGCTGGCACTCGCAGGGACGCTGAAAATATCAGATTTTTATTAGAGAGGGAGCTCAAGTTGATGCGAATGAAAATATCCGAAGCAACCGTTCTGCATAGCGCACCCGACTGTAGAAGAGTCTGTGCCCTTTGTTACGAAGTTATAGATTTTGATAACTTAAAGTCACTTTAATTTTGTCATAAATTATACAATTCCAAGTAGGAAAATCTCTCTTTGATCTGACTGACTAACTGATTAAAAATTATAATTAAATAATTACTCTGTTCGACAAAGTTGGGAATAGAATATAAATTCTAAAGCTTATTTAATGCTGGTCACGAAAATCATCGTGAAAATGAGTAACCAAGTTTCTGTTTTAAGGAAATAAGCAAATTTAGTTCAATTTTAAAACAACATTTAATTTTTTAGCCCAAGAGTATGCAACAAAAAAATATGCATTTCGTATTTTAGCTCTAAATTCAAGGCTTTTGGTTGAAAATCAGATCAGTTTAGTGTTTTGGGTAGATATAAAATATATCTAACGATGATTTATACAAATGTTTTCTCTGGAACCGATAGTTTAAAAGTTCTAGCTTAATTCCTAAAATTGTGGAGCTTTTTCCATCCCCCATGTTAAAAATTCTATATTATCTTGATAGATGCTATTAATTGTACTTAATAAACTAATGCTAGTAATTTGTATTGTTTGAAATCTCACCTTTAGATCTAAATCGCGCACCAGATGCCGGCCAAAGGAGGTACCGCCCGTCTTTTGTATGTGCAGAAAGACCATGACATCGTGTCCATCCATATCGAACTGAAAATCATCGTTGAGCACATCCTCATAGCTGAGTCCGGCATTTGCAATAATATTCTGCGGTGCGGATGCTTTTGAGGCAATGGCTGTGCTGCCACCGCCCACATTATTGTTGTTGTTGTTGTTACTGGACTGATGCAGAGCCACGGGCTGCAGTTCATTGTAGGCCATCATGTCCGAGGATTGAAGTATTACGGCACGCTTGGATAGGGCGCATACCTGCGGTTACACGTAGATAGAGAGAGAGGGAGTGAGAGGAAGGGGGTATGAGTATGTGAAAGAACGGCAGGAAACAGCAAAGTGCAAACATTAACCAGTAGGGTCGTAGCTGATCAGTCGAATGCGCTCGACAGCATTAGTATACCCTGCAAACTTTATTTTAAATATATCTTTAAAATATATATATCTTATAAATTTAGATACTCTTTTTCCGAGATTTATATATAAACTTAGCTCGTTGATCTGATCAAGATTGCACAAATTAATACACCCCATTTTAACCCACTTAATGGATACAGGGTATACAAATGCGACGGCAAATATTGTTAAATGTAATTTTCATTTTCACTCATTTTCATGGCCGTCATGGGACTTAAAATTCAATTTATTACCTTATTACATCAGCGCGTTTATTTGTTTTCAACATTAATTAAATGAACAATGGGATTAAAAGCATTTTTGCGAGATGGACTGTAAAAATCTTCTTCAACATGCGTTATAATAAAGTAAAATTTCACTGAAAATGTCGCTCATATATTTTATTATTTTCCCTCAACTCAACGGAATTCAGTTATCAGTTAATATCTGCAACATAAAAGTTAATTATTTACCTTAACATTTTGCAACTGATAGCAACATACGCAGTTGCCAATAAATTCAATTGCATACTTTTGAGCGCAGCAAATAATTCTGTGTTAAGGGTTGAAAGAGAGAGACAAAGAATGAGACAGGGAAAGGGATGAGTATAATTTCCAACTAGAATATTCGCCAAGTAATATTTGTGCATATCCAACTGGAATAAAACCGTCTCATCAGCTTTGCTTCTTTGTCAAATCAGAATTATTGCAAAATAATTATTAAAATTTGATTGCAGAATAATTTATATAAAAAATATTTTACAAAATACATTTTTTTTTTGGTAAAAATGCGAACATTTTATTACTAAACGAGCTGTACCTTTTTGGCAACTTCGCAGGTTATACTTAAACAACTAACAACAATTAATCATAATTAATAGGTTTGATATATATCTTTTATTAACTTATCTAGACTACACTATGTTAGGAGGTCCTTCACAAAAAAAAAAAAAAAAAAAAATTAAAGCTAGTTTAAGAGCAACAGTTATACAAATCTTGAAAACCAATTGTAGTCCTTAGGTTTTTAGAAAAAAGTATTTTAACAACATTTTCAGAATACAGTAGAATCCGGTTATAACGACGCCGCTTATAGCGTCCGACCGGTTATTGCGTCGAAAACTCGATGGCTTGGTTGGTCCCCATACAAACTTATATGAAAGGGCCTCCGCTTAGAACGTCTCCGCTTTTAGCGTCAAACCGCTTATAACGACGAGATTTTTCACAATTCAACCGGATATTGCGACGAGCCGAACAAAAAAAAAAACTTTAAAGAGGAAAATTTGATTTCTTTAACAATGCTAAAAGAAGCAAACAAAATCATGGATTTTTTGTTTTTTCAATACGAAAAAGAAACAAAATCATGGATTTTGTCTTCCGGATATAACGTAAAATCGTCGATCCCTTGATCCCTACTGTATTAAATTTTTTGTTTTGATTAGAAAATTAATTTGTTTTATTTAAAAATCTATTACGAACATGGCATCCATAAAATTAAAAAAAATAATTTTTTTTTGCTCCTTTCGGATAGTGCGTCTTCCGGATATAATATATATATATATATAAGCGGATTCTACTGTATATGGATAATATGCCCCCTACGGTATGCAACAAAAAATATGTCTTTAAGTTTCTTGTACAATTTGTACTCCAGCGTAATATTATATATTATAAATTCATGCATGCAAAACCTTTTGCCAGTTATTTAGATGTTTTTGATATCACAATGCTGAAATTTGCCAGAGAACATCAATTAAATTTAACAAGTGTGCAAAACTTTTGCAAAATGACTAAACTTCACATGTTGTTCGTCAGTCCGTCCGTTTGTCCGTCCGTCTGTCCTTTCGTCTGTCTGTCATTGTTGTTATATTTTGCATGTACATAATGTTGAGTGTCCGTTTAAGATAAAAATAATAAAGAGTCGTCTGTGCTGTGGCAAAGTTTCTCGATTAAAACGCACAAGTTTCAGTGCAGAATTCTCTTATCTAACCATTTCCGCAGCTTATGGCCAACAGCCGGAACAACTAACAAGCAACAATAACAGCAAAAGAAATGGGAAAAGCGGCAGAAACAACAATAAATGTGGCAAGAGAGAAGCTCATTAAACAATTGGCAGCTGGCAGCTGGCAGCTGGGAATGAGGATGGAAGACGAGCCAGAAATTAAGAAACATTATGGCATATTCCCTGTATTCATAGGCCTTATCTTAAAGCTCGTAATGTCCGCCTGAATGCGTCCAAACTTCTTTTATTCCAGCACTAAAGCAACATCTTTAAATAACCAGAATGTGAACAAGTGAACTGTAAGCAGCTGTAGCATGAAGCAGAATAAAATGAAACAAAACAAAACATTTGCAACCGCATGTGGCAAATGCTGCAAATGCTGCAAGCTCAAGGTAAGTGCTAAAGGTTTAACGCCTGAACAGCTACAAAAGTTTTGAATTTATAACACCAAAAGCACAGCAGCAACAACAGCAACAGCAACAACAGCATTAAGCCAATTCGATTATCTAGAAAAATTGCCAAAACTTTAGAGGGCAACACCTTAGGGGTTTTGCCACCAATGGGAAAGCGTACACTCGGAGAAAAGCAGCCAGAAATTGTTTTGAATTCCTAAAAATTTCATCTATTTGAAAAATGTTTTCAATGTTTCTTGATTCAAGAAAAGATGCTACTTGAATTTAAAAGAACAAACGGAAAATGAATTCAAGTCAAATATACTTGAATCAAAAACATTCTTACTTGAACTAAGCATAAAAATTGATAAAATTAATTTTTTTTGTGGAGCAAATAAAATTTCTTTAATTAAGAATATATTTTGTAATACGTTGACCTACAGCTCGCGCTGCGCGCTCTCCATGCCGTAACTTTCCTAAATAGGTATTCTATTTCCCTACAATTTAATCTTTATAAAATATATTTATACTATATACAATAATGAAAAACCAGAATGGGCGGAGCAGATCAGTCGGACGGGCCCGACTGTCTTATACCCTGTGCCCCATATTTTTTAAAAAATTTCATAAAACTGTCATACGCAGCGCAGCAGCAATGCTTTCTCTGCTACGTTTCCTATATGTGCCGCTTAATTGGCCGCGCTGCTAGTGAGCGAGCGTGCAACGCCTGCAATATTGTTTCGCCTATAACTCCTGTGTTTATTGATCGATTTTAATGCGCTTCTCAGGAAAGTTTAATATATTATCAGAGAGTATATATACCGAATAACAACGTTCTATGTTCAATATTACGCTTGTTATTCAGTTTTTATGAATTAGGGCGTAAAAGGGGCGTGGCATCCAAAATTTAAAACAAACCTAATCTGCGCCTGATATAGACCTACGAACAACTGAAAACAGAATTTATATAACTCGATCTGTGTCTCTTAAATTGGCGAAGGAATTCTTTTTATGCTCGTTGTGGGCGGAAGGGGAGTGGCATCCAAGATTTGAAGTAAACTTGATCTGCGTATGGTATACACCTTTCAGATAATGACCAAAACGGCTTTTCTAGCTCTTATAGTTGCTGAGATCGACGCGTTCAAACAGACGGACGGACGGACAGACGGACAGACAGACGGACATGGCTATATCGACTCAGCTCGTCATCCTGATCAAGAATATATATACTTTGTGGGGTCTGCCACGCCTCCTTCTGGCTGTTACATACATTCGCACAAAGTTATTAACCCTGTTTTCCCATTTTTCAAATGGGCACAGGGTATAATAAAGCATAGATACATAAGTAATATTATTAGTTAGCTGGTTGCGCTCGACTGCAGTGTGCTCTACCGATTGTAGAGCAACTTTTATTTATTTGCAGCAGCTAAACCATAGGGAATTTGTGGCTAAACTTTGAGCATCATAATTAAAATGTTTAAATATTATATAAATATAGAACAAAACATTATAAAAAATACATAAAAAATATGCCAAAAATCTATCTACAAATAGCAGACACAGCAGGCTATTAATTGTTTTATTTTATTAACTGTCATTTAGGTTCACACAAAATTCTATAATATACTCTGCCCAGACGGTAGGGCATCAAATAGGAATATAATGAATTTATGTGCAGTGCGTGAAAGCTTATGAAAATGCAATTTGCCTCTCAAAATGAGACGAAAATCCACCACAAATGGGTAATTTAATTTTATTTTCGCGCTGCCATTTTGGCCAGCGCAACTAAAATGGCCAACGAATATAATAACAATTCTCTATGCATGCATGTAGCAGCGTGTGTGTGTGTGTATGTGGCACTTTGCTGGCGATTTAATTGCTTTTTATAGGCAGACATAAAAAAAATGGCATGAGCATGGTCAGGCGCCATGGCCACTGACTACAAATGCCAACCGAAATGCCAAACAAAACACCACAGACCACGTACCACCAACCACGAACCACTCCAACCACTCAAACCACTCCAACCGCCAACCACTAACCGCCAATATACAACGACAACAGCAACAGCAACAACAAATGCGCCTTGTTTTAGCTAATGGCAGCAGCAGCGGTCGGTAATAATATAATAATAGTAATCATTTAGTGCGCAAATTTGTCGGATGTTCACGCGCCCCAACCAATTTTCATGCACAGTTATGTACACTCGGAGAAAAAATCAAGGCTGAAACGAGTAAAATGTATTATCCAAAATTTCACTTGGTCTTAGCAAAAACGTAACTAATTCTCGTACGTAATCCTCATTAAAATCAGAATTTCTTGATTTTATGTACGTGTTGTATAGTTCAAGCACAATCTTGAAGATAGTTTTCAGTATCTTTTATCTTAAACTAAATTATATTTTTACTTAAATCCAAACTGATTTGTTCATAAATCAATCTTCTTCATTCTAAATAAATTTTCCAATATCAAGATCAATTAAATCTTAAACTAAATTTAAGTATTCCTCATGTCATCCATAATTCGCTTGATTTTAAGTTCGTTTTGAATATTTTAAGTTCTTTAAATTTTATATCTTGAAATTATTTGTGTTTCAACTAAAATCTTTTCTTATTATTTCCTAAATTTCTGCATTTCCTATATTTCCTAATATTTTAAAAAAGATACTTGAAGACTAGCTCCACTTTTGCTTATTTTAAAATATTTTCTTAATTTAAGAAAATTTTCCGTTTTTTTTTTTTTTTTAAAAAAGGTTTACGATTTTTTTTAAATGTTTTTTATGATTTTTAAAGTAAGAATAGGTTTGATTCATGTTTTTTTTACTTAAAAAAGACCCATTTTTATTTGTTTTCGATTTTTATCTTATGCAAGAAATATCAAGTGAGAAATGTGCTAGAATTTTTGAAAATATTTTTTGGATTGATTTAATATTTAAAATTCTAGAAGGTTTTTGGCTGCTATTTTCTTATTATATGTGTGTAAATTTTAATATATTTACTAAACATTTAATTTTCTAAAGTTGTCTTAATTTTATGCTACATAAAATATGTTTTCGAAAATAATTTATTTAAACACTCACTAAAATCGAGTCTAAAATGTTTCTCATTTCGGAGTCAATTGCCAATCAATTTAAGTGCTTAATTTGCAGAGCAATCAGAGTTCACGCTATAAAAAAACAAGATGAAGAGAAGAGAGAGAAGAGTGAATAGAAAGGGAAAGCTTGCCGAAAACGGAAGTCAGGAAGCAGATGAATGACATAAACCGTTCTCCGAATGTGTTCACGCTTATGACAATCATAATTCTTGTATCTACGTAAATAAACCACAAAGAACAGAAATGGAATAAAAAGAGCCGTCAGTTTTCGGCAAGTGAATTAATATTTATGAGTGCTGCCGAGATTTAAGATTGTATGCTTTATGAACCCACACACAGATACTTAAAACTGCATACACACATGCTCCCCTTCCCCCTCCCCCCTGCACTTGCCCCCGCTAAAAGCTCGTAAATTTCAAGTACTGCACAAAGTAAACAATAAAACTTTTTGTAGCTAAAACAAAAAAAAGACAAAAGCAGCGCAGAAAAGTAACTCCAAGATACTAGGACAGCCATAAAAACGCCAAAAGAAATAGAACAGCAAATGGAAACTGTAAAAATAAGTACGTATTGTACATACATATTTCGGAGTCGTAAAACTCTAGAATCTACAGTCGGAAATAAAGTAGAAAGAAACAGCATCGAGGCATCTATAACATTGGGTTTATTACAGCATACAGTATTTATTTGATTGAATTCTAATTAATTTTGCACTATTTATAGCAAATTCTGGTGCGTCCAAAGTGATCGTTTATGCAAACTTGAAAGATAAAATAGAGCAGAATTTATTATTTATACAGATTCTAAATGCGCAAAACTTACGGGTTTTGGATCGAAGTTCTATGGGGTTAACGGGAGGTGTCACTTGCTCTACATCTTGGGCGCTTAGCAAGAGCAATATATTGAATATTAAGAGTACAAATAATGGCAGGCGATAGGCAGACATTGTTAAAGACTGAATGACACAATTTTCAACGAAACTATCAAATTTCATAGTTCAAATTTTGTTACAAATTCAAATTGTTCCAGTTTAATGAGTCAAAGCGCAGAGAATTTGCTTAATTTTATTTCCTGCGCCCATGAAATGGGTAAAATTATTTATGTAGCTAACACGCGTGACACACCCTACAAAGTATATATATTTATATATATTCTTGATCAGAACGACGAACTGAGCTTAAATAGTCATGTCCGTCTGTCCGCCTGTCCTGCTATCCGTACGAATAAACAACTAAAACTCGATAGCTTTAAGGGCATTATCCAACGACGCTGTTTATTACCAAACGATCGGATAAAGAACATTGAAGATATGTAATAGACGATTCGCTCAGGTAAAAGTGATGCAGTGTGCTGGTGCCAACATTCAGTTTTATCTAGCTTCATAGCACTTCATAGCACAATACTCTTTGAAATCATTAATAATCTATTCTGTAAATTGCATCAAAATCGGTCCATTTTTAAGAAAGATATGATGTTTTGTTTAAGTGCTTATTATTGACAAATCCGTATAAAATTATTATTGGAGAATTTAATTAACAGAAATAGTAGTTAAATTTAGGGAATTTTTAATTAGGCTTAAATATTATTTAATTCGACTTAACAAATCTTCAACTTGTTCACGGTATAAATTTGTGAATCTTTCATCTGGACCAGTTTTGCACTCGTTATAGGGTATGCATGTATTTGTTTCATCACGTATGTGAGCATATTTACAGCCGCAGATCAATTCGCATTCGGATATATTCTCGCAATTCATGTTGCCCGTGTAGGGTATCGCACAGCTGGGCTCATTGCAAACTACACAAGCTGGTTCCTCATTAACCCCACAAGCTAAGCACAGATAGATCAAGATATTATAGAAGAAGAATAAATATAATTCCACTTAATAAACTTACGTTTGGTGTACGGCATTGCATTGGCAACAGCCAACAAACAGCTAAACAATAATCCAGATGCTAAACACAACATGATGCGATACGTCAAACTGGCCCAAGGCAGAAATGACGAACAACGTAAGTCTTAAACACAGCATGGCTAATGCTTTTAAAGCTATTTAAATGCAGTTAGTTATGGCAATTAGCGGTAAAACAGTAGAGGAAAATGTTAGTGCTAACAACAAGGTCCATAGTCTAGATAATTCAATAAAAGATATTCATCATACCTATTAATTATGATTAATTGTTGTTAATTGTTTAAAAGATATTCATCATACTTATTAATTATGATTAATTGTTGTTAATTGTTTAAGTATAACATGTTAAGTTGCCAAAAAGGTAAAACAGTAGAGGAAAATGTTAGTGCTAACAACAAGGTCCATAGTCTAGAATAATTCAATAAAAGATATTCATCATACCTATTAATTATGATTAATTGTTGTTAATTGTTTAAAAGATATTCATCATACTTATTAATTATGATTAATTGTTGTTAATTGTTTAAGTATAACATGTTAAGTTGCCAAAAAGGTAACAAAAAGCTTGTTTATAAATAAAATATACACATTTTTACCAAAAAAAAAAAAAAAAAAGTTAGTGCTAACAGCAAGTATTTTCAGATATCATCAGAACAAAGCATAGCATACTTTGTGGAGCAAAATAAAATGAATCTCGTGCAAGAACTTGTTAAAATGCATATTTCTAATTTGAATAAAAATATATGTACGTTTATTTCTCATTCTAGACATTTAAAATTGTTTATCTTCTGAACTCTATTTTATATATTTTAGTTATTTATTTTATTTTAGTTATTTATAAAAATCTTGCGCCCTACGGTATGCAGCAAAAAATATAAGCTTCTGGTTTTGCTGCAAAATCTAAACTATTTGTGCATGAATAGCCAATAAATACATATTTAACTAACCAGTACTTGTAAATTACTGGTATAAATTACTTCAGAGTACTCTAAAATATTAGTTTGACCTTAAATACCTAGAACACGCTTTAAAAGTGAATTAAGAGAGCAAATACAAGTGGAGCTTTGGCATCATTATTTCTCTCTTTATTGATATGCAATGGCAGACAGGCAATGGGGGATAAGAGCATCCGTTATTATGCTGCCATAGAGCATATACCATTTTTGCGGCGAACAATTCAATGGGCAATGGGCAATGGGCAGCGAGCGCATAACAAAGCACAAAATGGCCGCCAAAAGGTCTATTCAAATGCCACACACACACACACACACATGAGCAGGTAAACAATAAGCTAAACAAGGCATGCTATGGCATAGACCCTAATGCCCATGCTCTGCGAGAATGTGCTCGAATGTGCTCAAATGTGCTCAAATGTGTGCAGACATGAAAACGGAAATATAGAAATTATACAACACTGGCTGGGCCCGGACTCAAGTGATAAATTACATCACATTGCTGCATTTTATTATCATTTAAACAAACACAACGACCGCATGGCAAAATCATGGCTTTTAGAATTTGAAAATGCAGAAATTTTGTAAATTTTGCGCATAATATTTTTACCATTTATGATATTTTAGCATGCCAATGCGTTGATTATATGGCAAACGGAATTTGTTATCGCCCCTATTTTCTGAAATAGCCAAGTCACGCCATTTAATATTTACTGCCTACTCACAATGCCTTCTAAGCTACATATATATTTAAGTTAATCTTAAGTGGATTTTAACTATAGTTTGTGGGCTCACGTAGTATTGGGAAGGTTTTCGATTATAATTTATAAAATCTGGATTAGAGTACAAGGTATTTGTTGATTCTTATCAAAAAATGCAATTTTTATAATAATACATCTTGATTTAAATTTTGATAAAAATAAATTTAGAAACGAAATTAAAAAAAATGTTTATTACATTTGTGTTTTAATTTTAATTGTTTATATTAAATTTTAGAATTGAAAATAATATTAAAACTAAATGTTAGAAAGTAGTTTATTTTATTTCGGAATTCACCGGTAAAAATTAAGATATGCGTATTTTTTCCAACTCTTTCTAGAAACCTATTTACTGTATAAATTAATTTAAGTGTGCACTTTAGATAAGCTTTTATAAAACTGATATCCGTGTATTCTTTATGCCAAAATAATTCTGATTTAAGTACTTGGCGCCTAGGTTTAAGGCATCAAAATATTAGCATAAACAAACAATTTCTTGTTTCTGCGACTCAAGTGTAAGCTTATAGCGTGCTTATGCCTTAATATACCCTGTAATGTGAAAAAGATTTAGAGTATGCTTGACTAAAGTAATATTTTCAATTAAATTTGGAAAAGTGCGAAACAAAATCAAGAAGTTATCATTACAGTATCATTATCCATACTGGATAGAGGAGAATATTTAAAATAAACTAGATCTCTTTTAAGATAAGAGATCTTGTTTTCCTCGAATAAAATATATATTTATAAAAATTAAAAATAATAAGTTCAGTAAAATATCTAGAATAAACTAGGTGTCGTTGAAGCTAAGTGATCCGTCTCTGCTCGAATAAAATTATTAATAAATTCTAATACATCAAAAAGAATTTGTTTGGACAACATTTATAAAAAATGCAGGGTATTTTTTAGTCGAATATGTTCGACAACTTACAACTGCTGCTCAGAGCAATTATTCTCAATGTCTCTGTCTCTGAAATGTCATCGAAAATAAAATAAAATGGAAAATTGGTAAAGACAAAATCAGAGCGGCAATTATGTTATCAAACTGGGAGGGGCAAGGAAGGCGTTTCACAATCAATAGATATATATTTAAGGCATTCAATTGAAATATATTGTGCAAACAAAGAAATTGACAGATAAATGGAAATATCAGGTACAAATAGAAGAAGAAAAGACAAAGTGCCAAATGTGGTTTAAACAATCAAGAGAATTTTTAAGCTCTCCGTATTTGATGGTGAATTATGATAGTTGTGCAGATTTTCTGTCGTGTGTTGGCAATAAATTTTGTGCCAGATCAGAAGCTCGATTCTAGTTGGAATTGATGTGTATATTTTGTAAAATGTCCATGTGTGTGTGTGTGTGTGTGTGTGTGTGTGAAGTGTTTGCCATTTCATTTATCAAATTGTGTGAATGTGTGTGTGACACAGCCTGTGATTTCAGGCATTAAATCATTGACAGTTGCCTGTGTTTTCAATGGATTTTCCATTATACTCCAGCTGAGAAAAAACCAGCAGCAGCAGCAGCAGCAGCAGCCTTAAGGAGCGAGAAAATTATGCTCAGTAATTTATTATTATTTCAGAGCAGTTTTTTTTTTAAAGCACAACGTTGAAAGCTAATCTATTTTAAGTGGCTGTAAAACATTCAAGCGAAGCACTGACAAATGTATGCCAGCAGCTGTGTTGCCACTTTTCACTCGCTTTTTTCCCGCCAACTCTGGCTGCTTTTGAATGCGCATTTGCCAGAAATATTAAAATGAAAATTCACTCTCTTAAAAAATAATAATTTAATTTGTGTTTGGTTTTTTCCTTAAGTTTACAATAAAATAAAAAAGTCGTCGATCTCTTGTAATAATGTTTTTTTTTTTATCGATATTTGCTCATAATATTATCAATTTAAAACATAATATAAATGTCTATAAATCGACTTTCTATATTTTTTTTGGCATTCAATATTTTTGCTATATTGTATTTAGAATAATCGTTAAGCTATTTCAAAAATATTTAATGATTTTCAATATTTTGTATTTGTTAATTTAAAACCATTTCTAAGATATTTTAGTAATAGATATTTCTAGCAAAACTGGTTAAGAATAATGTAGCTATTTACTGGATTTTTTTTGGAAAATATTTTTAGCTTTATTAACTTTATTAACTTTTAACTTTTTCCGTCAAAAGACGGACAGCACTGGCGAGAAGCCAGAGAAGAAGCAGCTTAAGTGTGAGTGTGCATCCTAATGAAATGTAGCATAATATTTTCCATTTAGAGCGTAAGGTTAGGTTAAGGGTGTAAATGTGTGTGTGTATGTGTGATAAGCGTGCTGTAAATCCCCAGAATAAGCAAAGACACACAGACAAACACACAAACACACACACACACAAACTGAATCGAGGTATTCCCTTGACCAAAAGGTTCTGAAGTTCTGGCAGTCGCTGCTCAAATGACCATAAATTCAACTAAAATATATTTTGACATTTTGTACGCAGCAGCGAGGGCAGGGACAGAGGGGAGAGAGAGAGAGAGAGAGACAGAGAGAGGGAGAAAGAGAGAGAGGGGGGGAGGGGCTTTGGCTAGGCGTCTCTATTGCCAAAACTAAACGAGGGCCATAACAGTTATATAAAGGTCATTGCAATGATGTAGCAAGGACATGGGCCGCATTTCCTATCAAGTGTTAACATGCGATAACAGCAAAAATGGTAGGGACAACAGCAGCACCTACAACAAACACTACACAGTGCGAAAAATAGCACTCACTTCGAATCAACTCAACTTTAATATTTGCTGGCTTGGGAAAAAGTTCTTTAAACAAGAATAAATAACTGGAAAAATGGAATACAAATAATAATTTAGAGGAATCAATTTATAAATTATTTTAAAACTTGTTTAATTGCTAAGATATTAATAATGAAATTTTCCAAAATTGAAATATTAAAAATAAATACTATATATAAAATACACTGAGGAAAAATATGAATTTTTTAATTACATTATTTTTTTTTTATTATTTAATTTTTAAATTTGCATTGAAAAAAATCTAGAATTTTTGTTTATTATAATAATTTGAAAAATTGTCGTGCTTAGTGAGAATGAATGAAGTTCCCGACTGTTTCTCTCTGTGTACAAGCAAATGAAGCAGAACTGCGATACGCAATATTCTCGTTGTTTTTGTTGCCGTAGTCGATGATGGCCAGCAAAGAACTTGGCTAACAGCTCTAAAACTCAACCTCAAACTCCGACTTAAACCGAACTCCAACTCAATTCAACTCTTGCTCTTATATTTATCACTTATTGCTCCGTCATTTGGCATTGTTTCGCCTTTGCAGCCGTAGCTGAAGTAAATGAAGTGAAATGGCTTGAGAAACGATGATAAAGCAAATCAATGATTCTCTACATTTATTCACAACTTTTTATCTATTTATTTTCTAAAATCAGATTCAACTTGATGTTGCATAATTTAATGACTTCGACCATTTTTTTTTTTACAACTTTTGCCTTCTTTGCTGTAGACTCTATTAAGCTATGATTTAGCTCTTTGCTTCTTGAGTGGGGTGACAAATCGAATAGAAGCAAATTGTGAGCATTAAGGCTTTGCATATTTTTATAGCATACTTTTAGGATGTTGCAAAAATTATTTTAATTAAATCAAAATTAGAGCAAAATTAGAGTTTGGTGTATATGCTATTAATTAGGCATGAAAGAGTATTAATTTGGCTGTAACAAACATTAAAATAAAGCTATTTTACTACCATGTTTAGCTACACTTTGAATGTATACAAAACAGGGCTACAAAGCTGCTTCATTTTGAGCGTGAAGCATTTGATTGATGGCAGATTGACGGATGTTTGGGGTGTTTTTGTTAGGTAATTAAACAGGATTAATGAAAGAAAGTAAATATACAATCAACTTTTGGGGCAGAGTAAAAGATAATGATAATTACTCTTTAATTATTTTATTTTAATTGGTTTATAAGGGTTTATTAATTGTTAAATATACATAAAATGCAATTTAAATTATTTTTAACTGAATAATTAACTTTAATATTTAACTAATAATAACTATTAATTAACTTTTAGGTGTATGTGAATGACAATGAAAATTATAACGAATATTTTTTAATTATTATTATTATTGTTTTAATTATTCACTGTATCAATATATAATATATATGAACTTCAATCTTAATAATTATATAATAAGTTTTTTTTTCAACCCGTCATCAATATATTTAAATATAAATTTAAATGTAATTAAATATTTTAGATAATACAGCACTCTACGCTCTTAGCACACTCGACTGGCGCACTCGCCTTGAGCTGCGCGCTGACCCCAAGTATTTTAATTCAGCGCTTTTAAGACCTAGCAATTGCTGAGCTCGTAAAACCGCGCAAGAAATTGCTGCGGGTGTGCGACATAATTGCGGCCCACTGTGCCATGGCTGGCATTCAGGGTTGCCAGGGTTGTCAGGGTTGTCGGGGTCATAAAAACGTGCAAAGTATTTGTTGTGCTTTGCATATCGTATACATGCATATAGTACATGTGTTTTAAGGCTACGGCTTGGCTCTTAGTTGGCTTTAAGCGTTAATAAGCAGCGAAAAGGAAGCCGGAAAATGTTTTTTAATTCAGTTTATGGCAATCTTTTTTTTTATATATTTTTTTTGTGTATTGTTTGGACTGCTGTTAAGTGGAAGTTTTTTGTGTTTTTCGGACCTTGCAATTTACATTTTTTTGTTGGCGCCAGTTTCATATTTTTTTTACATATTTTTTTTATGGTTTTATTGCACTCAAGTTTTCGCGTAAATTTAAATGAAACGTGATTATTTGCCAACGTGCAGAAGTTTGCTGCGAAATAAAAAGAAAACGAAAAGATTTTCTTTTTTGTTTACGCCTCTTTTGGGTGTAACTCGAGTGCAGTAAATCATGGTAAGGTAATCCCACAGGCTCTTGGCCAAGTCATTCAGTTCATATATTTATTCTACTCCATCTGTCATAACACACAATGATAAGGGTCTTCAGGTTGGGGTTTTAAAAGGACTTTAAGCCGAGAATGTGCTACTTGGCAATACCCTGCAGCCAAGTGAAAAACCCTTGCCTGAAGTGGCCTAAGCTTAAACGATAAACTGCCTACGACTGAGAGCGACGAATACGAATATTTGGTAAGGAAGAAAATAAAAAACATTAAATCAAGACCCGAAGATATGAATTTAAAAATTAAAGCCCAAAAAGTCTACGGGAAGATTGGAAAATAGAGAAATACCTTAAAAACACGATAGCGGAAGTAAAAATTATTTCTGATTCTAAAAATTGAATTTAAATAATAGAATTGGAAAATAAACGCGAGGCAATAATAATTTAAAATAATCAATAAAATATTTGAAATATTTATAATTAATAATAATAATAATTAATCATTTAAAATAATAAAAAATTAAGGCAAATTTATGTTTAAATTTCGATTGGAAAAATTAAGGACAATTAATTTTTTACCCCTTTTAAATTTTATTAAAAATAAATACAAAAATATTTTCATAAAATTTTAAAAATTATTTTTATAAAAACAACTTTTTTCCTTTATACATATAAAATGGAAAATAGGTATTCTTTTATCCACAATTAATTTTTTCTTTACAATTTATCAATAATCTGCTTTGAATTTAAACACTTTAAAGTCCATATATACAATATAGACTCTAGAATTTCTAATCGTTAAATTTTAAATCTTCGCATTAATAGCTTAAGCTAAAACCAAGTCAAGCGGGCTAAGCACGAAGCCAACTTCAAAGCAAATTTTCTCTGGAAAAGCTTAATTGATACGCAGAATTTTAATGACTGCCAAAAAAAGAAAAACCGAAGCATATTTTCTTGCAGCTCAACTTAAAGCCAAATACTGAAAAGCAGCAATTTTTGCCAGATATGGAATGGATTAAAAATACGCTTAGTGCGTTTTAAATTTGACTTCTTCGAACATAAAATTCAATTTATTTGTGTGTGTGACATGGCCAGGAAAATAGAAAAGTAAAAATGTAGAAAAATAGAAAAATGGTCAAATGTATTTTTGGCCCAACAATGTCATTTCCTTGATGTTTTCCTTTTATGTTGTAGCCTGAAAAATGCTGATTGAAATGGAGCAAACAAAAAAAAAAGAAAACGAGAACAAGAAAAACGTTAAGAAAATAAAATGAAAACATACTCGAGTTAAGCGAGACGAGTCAAACGGCCTGCTTTTTAGCCTTTCCATTGTTGGCCACAGTTTATTTATCTTTGTGTTTTTTTTTAGCTGATTTGATTTGATTTCATTTCTTTGTGCTCGAGTCGTCGCTATGTTTTCTGTATTCTGTAAATGTTCGCACTTTAATCAAATGCCAGCTAATCTTTTGGGCAGACGCCATTCGCCATTCATGCCTAGCCCTGGGGATTTGTTTGCTTTGAGCCAAGTCGTTTAAGGCATTACGTATACGTCATGTTGTCGCTTGCGGCTAAAATAAATGACAACAAATCTATTATTTTCCCACACGTCTGCCCAGTTAGCGCCAACTTAATTGCCATTTGATTGCAAACTGCAACTGAAAACAGAAAACTGTAAACTTTGTGGAAATTCTAATTCCAATTCAATTGAATACGGTAACACTGTCTGCATGTTTTTATCGTTGTCAGCGCATGGATTGTCTGGTTGCAGCTAGCCAAAAACACGCATATACACTTAGCACATTTCGGACTACACGCCGCATGGGTTATCTATCACCTGCAAGTTGCTGTTGTTCTGATACCCTGTACAGACTATAAAATTATTTATCGCTGCTTATTTGCGACCTTGCGACCGCACCCAACAGCAGCCGGAAATCAACTAAATAAAGAGGCGTTGCCAGCCGCCTTATACTATAGCAGATCCGGCTTGGCCAACGAGAGCGCGATCTTTCGTTCAGTTTCTTCAGACTCTTTTTTTTAGGCTTCATTCGCTGCTGAGAGAGCAGCTTAGGCATGCATACAGCATACATTAAAGCAGCGGTGCCCAGAGAGGTTCTCGGTGGAGGCTCTCCCCATAAGCAAGAGCTCTCCCCATATGCTAAAGAGCAGCGAGAGCTATGGAGTGGTCATTAAAGGCTGTTGAAGAGACAACTGTCGGTTACGTTCGACTGGCCCATACTCACTGTTTTATTATTTACTTACTAATTATTTTTAATTCTTATTATTTATTTATTTATTAATATATATAATATCAAATTTATTTATGATTGAATTATTATTATTTTTATTATTTACAATTAAATTATTGATTTATTTATTAATTAATATCTATGTTATTATACTATTATTGATTTATAAATATTTATTTAATTATAATTGATTTAGTTATTTAGTAATATTTAAATTATACATAATTACTTTTTATAAACATTTATTTATTTACTATTGTATTTGCTTTATAATTAATTATTATTATAATTTATTACCTATTATTTATTTATATTTTGTTTAATTAGACCCTTTACTTTAAAAAAGTAAAAAGGGTCTATTAACTTAGTGCAAAGAGGAAATTTATGTAACAGGCAGAAGGAGGCGTGGCAGACCCCATAAAGTGTATATATTCTTGATCAGGACGACAAGCCGAGTCGATATAGCCATGTCCGTCCGTCTGTCTGTCCGTTTGTCCGTCTGTCTGTCTGTCTGTATGAACACCTAGATCTCAGCAACTATAAGAGCTAGAGACACCATATTTGGGATTTAGGTTCTCCTAATCAGTAAGCAGCACGAGTTTGTTTTAGATTTTGGATACCTCTCCCCCTTCCCCGTAAACCGCAAAAAGCTGCTGTAGCCACAGTTTCCAAGCTATTGATTTGTAATTTGGTATTTAACTAGTTTATGACATTCTCTATCGACGCTGTGAATTTTTTTAAGCTTATTTTAGTTTATTTTACTAGCTTGATGCTGAGGCCCACGAAAAGTATTAAAACAGAGCATTCGATAAAAAGAAAGAGAGAGCGCATCAAACCAACGCGTTCTCTTGCATGCTGCAATTTGCCAATGCATTGAGAGAGAGAGCAAAAGAGCGAGAGCAAGAGCAAGAGCAGAGAGCTTACACAAACACCTGCGAGCTTGTAACAACAAATGAGCAACGAAAACTGCGCTCGCAACATGCGTGCAACATGTTCGCTTCAAACTCGGTTCGATGCAACATTTAAGTTTGCACATTTCTAATGATGGCTTAAAAACACAATTTGCAAGTTATTAAATTTGAAAAAATTATAAAATTTTAATTAATTTATTAAAATTTGATTTTGATGTATAATAAACTTAATTTTAAATATTTTAATAATTATTTTTTTATTTAAAAAATACAATTTGCAGTATAATGCATTGAATAATTTAAGAAAAATTCTATATTTTTTGCATTATTATTATTTTGAAAATATTTTAAAATTTATAACTGCATGGATAAAAGCTATTGCAACATTTGCCATTTTTGAATCTGCTCTGGAATTTTTATTTTATAACTTATTATAATTGCGATCCCTGCTCAGAATATATATCTTTATATTTAAAATATACTCAAAGTTCAACTTCTTTACAGGGTATCAATAAGTGCAGCACACTTTACACTTGGTCATCAAGCTATGTTGCTGATGTTGCAACTTTGCGTGTGCCACAACAGATGCCACAACAATGGGGGCGATTCGTGCTTGCAACTCGTGCAACGAGGCGTATGAGTGCTGACTGCCGGCGCTTCCCTTGGCTTTTGTTGCCATCGCGCTTTCCCCTACACCCTGCCCCTCCCACTGCCCCCTTGCCATGCCCGTTCCCAATCCAACGCTCTAGCTTGACTTATTATGCTATTGCATGCAAGGCCGCTACAAATCATGACAAATGAAAGCATATAGCGTAAAAGAAAGACATAAAATGTTCAAATATAAGCGCGTGCATGCCTGTGTGTGGGGGCGTAATGTCACTTGTGGGCGTGGCATAGGCAAAACACAACATAAATACGCTGACAAAAGTTCTTGGGAGCATGCATAAACAATTGGCTTTTGTTTTTCTTTCTGCTAACAACCAGTGTTGCCAGAATTTCGCAATTTTGGATTTAAAAGTGGTTGAAATTAGGGAAAATTGTGACCAAAAATATATAAACTATTTTCAGATTTTGTAAAAAAAATTTTAAATACAATTTTTAATTTAAATTAAAAATAAAAGTAGGTTTTTGATTTTACTATTTAACTTTTATAGACCACTAAGAAATGAATTTAAAGTTATAATACAAATTTCTAAATAACTTTTATTTATGTTTATAAAGATATTTATAAATAAGCATTGAAAGAATAATATAATTTAATTATTGATATATAATACAAAAATATTATTTAATATTATTTTAATTTTTATTTAATATTTTTATAATATTAATTTTTTTTGCGATCCCTGACATTTTTATAAAAACAGACTAGCCAACTCTAAAAGAGGCTTATTCTAATAAATCTAGCTACAAAATAGCCAAAGTGGCAGCACTGGCCACATGTGGCCTTTGTTTGTCTAACTCCCTTTTGTGTTTATTTATTTACTCAACTCAACTATGTGGCATCCTTCTCTAGCTGTTCATAATGTGTTTATTCCAAGTGTTTATCCAATAAATTCCCTTGCTTGCTTTTCGCATTCACCCCAAAAAGCTTTTTATTCCTCACATTACGTATACGCGGCGTCAGCCAACCAGCATTAGCTCCAGATGCACCCGCATACGTCAGAGCATTTTACAACGTGATTTTCAGTTAGGTCATTTGCAACGCCTTGTGTTTCACACGAACAACCGAATCTGACATTGTGTCGAGTGTTGTTTATTTATTTAAATATATTATACATATTTTGCAGCCTTTGGAAACCCACATGAACAACACAAAATACGTGTGAAGAGTTACAACAAGAAATACATCTCATTAGTTGAAGTAAAGTCAAATAAATACTCAAGCAAAACAAACCACACGAGTTTGAGAAATAATACGAATTTTAAATGCTCTTTTTATTAGAAGAATTAAAAAAATTCAATATTAATTATCATATATAAATTATGAAGAATTTAATCTTCTTCAAAAGAAATACAAAAAAATCCAATATCAATTATCATATATTAATTATAATTATCTGAAGAATTTATTCTTTTTCAAAAGAAATAAATATTGGACTGCAATGGAAAATATCCTAGTTGTATATCAATTAATTAAAATTAAAATATATATACATATAAATTTCTTTTTTTAATCATTTATTAAATATTATTATGTAAAAATTTCATCTTTTTGAAAAGGAAAGTTGTTGGACTGCAATCAGAAATCAGATTCAAATTTTCCAAATTAAAATATATATTTATAAATTTCTTTGGGATAAATAATTTAACTCAAAATTATTCAAATTCATTTTTAATTAATTCAATACTTAAATTTAATTTCGTAAATTATCCACAATAATAATATCAGTTATATCTGGCAGTTTTTACTGCCGAATCGAATCAAATTAAGACCATATCAGTTGATTAACAAAATACAACCGAATAATTCTAAATAAATTAGCCACAACACCCCACACTTGTAATTCACTTGCTTTTGTTTACTTGGCCAAGTGCGCAACAAACATTTTCCGCTCAGAAATAATGAAAAATAAATAATACAAAAATAATTAACACACGCTACAGTTTGTGGCATTCAAAACTGAATTTTGGCGCATATATAGAAGCCGGCAGCAGCAGGAAATATCGCCATTCGTGAATTGTCAGCCAAATAGTAAACAGCTAAAAACTACAGAAATCTACAGGTTCTTAAACATGTCTCAAAATATTGTTGCACTTGGGCTTTTGCTGCTGGTGTCGTTATCGGCGTTATCGGCCTCAGCAATGTGAGTAACAGTAAAATGAAGTAACTACAACTCCAAATAGAATCAAAATGTTTTTTGAATTTCCTCTGATTAGCAAGACTACAACATCTGAGACTGAGCCCTTGATCTTGGCCTATAATCCCACCTACGATTTGTGGTTCTTTTTGCCCAGTGGCAGACCAAAGACCCAGAGACTCGATCAGAACATCAAAGATGCCTACCATGAGCAAAGACCCGGCGGAGTTTGCTATTTGCCCGAAGACGATTGGTTCTACTGTAAAAGCGGCGAGAAGATTCCCATGTCGACCTAGAATTACTTACTGTAAATAGCAATTGAGTATTACCTGCAAAGAAAAAAATAAAAACATTATTTATTAAATGAAAGTTTATATATTGTGTTTTTTGTTGAATTAAACCAAATTATTTATTAAAGGAATATACAGTTTCTTTTATAAAATTAAATAAAATGATGAAAAAAATATGAAATTAAATTGCAATTGCTAAAAATGTTTATAATTAAATTACAATTGCATTCAATTAAATTTGTTATACGACAATTCCAAGTGTTTCGAGAAATTTCAATTTGTTTTTAATAAAATTAAATTATATTATTCGTTCAGAAAAAATATATTTTGTAATAAAATTAGAATAATTTTTTTACAATTTCAAAACTATGATTTATTGTTTATTAAATCAAATTAATAGCAATTGTTTAAATCTTTTATAATTGAATTAAAATCAAATTGCATTTAATATAATTTGCTGCACGATCGTTTCGAGTGCATTGAGCGTTAAACAATAGCATTAACTTATAGTACAATCATACGTAATATATATCTTGAGAAAATCACAGTTAACGAACTAAAATACATTTCGTCATTATAATAATTAGTGTTTGTTCACGGAAAAACAGTTAGTAATGAGTTGACGTAATTCAATTAAACTAAAAACACGGGACTTTTTTTTTTTGCTTGAAAGACAAAAACAGGAAATATTTCTTGATTTGCAGAAATTAATTTGACTTTAATTTTAGTTGAAATAAATTTGAAAATAATATTTTTAATATTCAGAAGTTCAAAATTTATGTTGCGCATTCAACAAAGTGTGAAAATTAAAACATAATTTTGTAAACAATATTCTCTTATTTTTAATTAATTGAAAAATAGAAATTTAACGCAATTCAAATTGCAATTTTGATAAAACGTTTTACGAAGCTCGGCAAAGTACACACAATATTTGACTAAATTATGCAATTTAAGCAAATAGCTAAAACTTCTCTTTTGCCCCTGGCTATACAGCAACTGAGCTGCATGGAAGTTAAAGCGAGCGGAAAGTAAAATAGAAATTCCGCTTGCATTACGTACTGGAATTATTATTATGTTTACTTGAACTATGGCTGAAAAAACGAGCTGGCATTTTATTGCAAGGCTACAGGGCAGACAGACAGACGGACAGACAGATGGACAGATGGACAGACAGTCGGAAAGATAGATAAACAAACACCCCACACTTCACTTTTCGCTCAGTGTAATGCATACACATTTATATATTTTGATTGCGGCAACTGTGCAGCACGCAAAAAGGAAATGAAATATGATATAATTTATGGCATGAAAGTTTAAGAGTTTAGTTGAGTTGTAACCATCAAAATTTATGATTGGAATTTCAGTTAGCAGCAGCATGAGCATCAGTGATGCCAGAAAAGCTTAAAATAAAATAAAAAAATAATATAGAAATACAAACAAATAAACAAAATATGAACAACATACAATATAAAACAAAAAACGTATTTAAAAAGTGAACTATGAAAACTGGCAACGCTGTAAAGGTTACATTTTGTGGTTACATTTTGATGCCTTGCTTATTGTTATATTGTAGCCAAGTTTTTGGCTTTTATCAAAGTCCAAGCGGACACACAATAAAAACAACTACAAAGTGGCAATAATAACAAGAAGTCTTGCGAAATGTGCAGCAGCAATGAACACAGAACAGACAGCTGCAAAATGAAGTGCGTGAAAAAGTCTCGAAATTTGTTTTTAGTCAAGTTCCCATCAACTGTTGTCTTAGTATTTGCCCCAACCGCAGCATAGAATTCTCTTGGCAGCCATAAAAACAAATACAGCCAAAAATTGCGATGAACAGCAACATTTTCTTAGCAGCCCCAAAAGTATGCTTTAGTTTTGTTTTGACAGATTGCGCATACGCCATGTCGTCTGCCAAGTACTTCACTCTCATAAATTGCACGGTATTTTACACGAAATAAAACGATTGTTATTTTGAAAATATAGATAAAAAAATCAGAGTTAAATTTTAAATTTTCTATAATAAAATATATAGTTTAAAGCCACAACGGAGAAAAAGAAAAAGCTATGCAATTATGCCGCGACCAATTTTGTTATTAAAACTATTGATATCAAAATAATCTAGTTTGATGGTAGAAAGTTTTGCAACTTTTGCAATCGCCATTAAAATCGATTTGAAAACAAGAAAAATAAAAATAATATATTTTTTAATATGATAACTTTGCAGAGCGCAAAACTTTTAGTGGCAGGCCGCAGAAAAACTAATCAAATTGCCATTCTGACTGCAAAAAGTTGGAGCACACATTCGACAGATTGTTAACTTTTGTGAAAATCAAAGCTTATTTTTGCATGTCAAAGGAAAGTTGATTTAAATGAACTCTTTAAAGCTTTTAGAGTTTTTGGGCAATATGGAAAATGATTTATTTTGCTTAGGAAACTAATACTTTAAGCTGTTAAACAAATCGTTTGAATGCAATTTGTTAAATCAAATGCACTTTGTATGATTAAATTTGTTTGATAAATTTAAGCTTGACAAAGAGCTTAAGCTCTGAGCAAGCATATGATATGTCAGAGCTGCTGCTTTTGTTCTGGGCCTCATAAATATTTATGAATATTACGTGCAAAAATGCAAAAATGCAGCTGAAAAGCACAAGGAAACACAAATGCAAAACCCAAGCGCAAAGCAAACAAATCAAGCATGGAAGAAATAAAACACAGCAGCCGAAGGGATGAAACTGAAAACAAGACAAACGGAAAACACTAAGAGGAAAATGCTTAAAGGCAACAACAGCAGCAGAACCTCATCAGCAGTGTGAAAATTATACACGCTGACAATTGAGCCAAGAGTTCCATTCAAACGCTCCATGGGGTGTATCGAGTATAAAAAAATGCAGAAACATGTGTACATATAGAGGTAGGAAAGTATGATATGCTCTGCTTTCACAATCTTCATTTCACTTTTCCACTTTTTCACTTTTCAGCTGGTCATTGCATGTTTGACAAATATGCAAATGTACTTTATGAGGGGTTTTTAGCAAATCGAACTGTCGAGCAGAGGATGAAAATGTATTCAGAAAAGAATTAATAGCTATTGATTGAAAGAGTTAAAAGCGTTATATGCAGAGAAAACTAAAGAAAAACGCAAGAGATAGATTATAAACATGTTTAAGTTTGATTTAAGAATTAAAGCTCTGCTTCAAACTTTAATTTTAGATAAAGAATTTGAGATTCTTGATAAATTTTTTTTTATTTTCCAATTAAAACTTATCTTTAAACTTGAAATATAATATTATTTCTGCAAAAATACATCTTAAATCACATATATAATAATAATTGTTTAATTTTTCCTTAATAAATTTTTGACAGTAAAAATAAAAATACAAATTCCAATTTGGCATCAAATTAAATTACAGAACTAAATTCTAATAAATGTAAAAGATAATAAATTATTCCATAAAAACAATTAAGAACAAAGTTGAAGCTCTGTTTTTTATACCCTGTACTCATGGAACTAAAAAGAGGATTGATGTTAAATTTAATTTTATTTTCAAATTAAATAAAAATTTTTTTATGCAAATATAATTTGCAAAATCCTATAAATAAATGCATGATAAATATAATTGATTGTAAAAGTTTAATGGGGTTTAAAAATTAAATGTACAATAATATCAATAAAAGAATTTGAAGCTCTACTTTTTTAATTTTATTTAAATCGATTGAGCTTATTTCCAGCTTGTTTACCTCTATTTTATAAATGTTATAAGCGCCATTTCAAGTGATTGCCCCCTGGAGCTAGCGTGTTTATTCAAGTGCGTTTTTTATCGCTCTCAAAATCCACATAAAAATGTTGCAATTGCTGCCACAAATGCAGCATAAAGTGAGCAATACAATAGTAAAGATATGTGCATCTGTATGTGTAGTTATATATACAGATCTGCATCTGTATCTATTGGGTTACCCAAGTGACAACACACTTTGACTTGCTTCGACCGCAGCTCGGAAGGTTTGGGGGTTTGAGGGTTTGAGGTTTGTGCCCAGTTTGTCCCCAGTGCCGGATATTTACGATTTACACGTATGCCAAATGCCACGCAACTCTGGCAACTCTGGCAGCTCGGAAACCCTGTAACAGCCGCAGCTGCTGTCTTGCCTGTCTGCTTGCGGGGCGTTAATGGTTGCCTGACAACAATAACAAAGGCAAACTGAAGCGACAGAGCAGGTGTATACCCAAAAATACTCTGTACAAGTTGAATGATTCAAGCACAAAAACGCCTAATTTTTTATTCCATAAAGGACCAAACAAGACCAAAAATAAACGGTTTTAGAAATCAAAATGTTATTAATAATTTTAAATAAATAATTTCGTTATTTAATTAAGAATTTCTTGGTTTATCGATTTTTTAAATGCCGGATATTCTTGTTTCAAGTATGAAAACTCTTGATTTTTAACAGTGTATGAAAAAACTGTATTTACAAATTAAGAATTTTTTAGATAATGGTATTTATTGGTTAATATTATTTTTGACACCGAAAATTCAGGGTTAAGAATTTATCGATTTATATAATTTGGTCCGATGGAAATTCTTGAATCGAGTACTCTTGATTTTCTCTCAGTTGTAGAGTCAAGAAGTTATAGAATGCTATTGAATGAAAAGTTTAGTTTTACGATGAAGAAGTTTTTGGTTTATTAAATTTTTAATGACTTAAGTAGGAAAACTGATGATTTTTTATTTGGTGTATATACCCCACAGACGGTACACGACAGGGTATGCATTGCCAAACAATGACAGGCCGAAAAAAGTGTCTATAGTTGGTTTAAGACCATGGCAAATAGTGTGCAACTGCGTTCGCTGCCTTGAAGCATGCAACATGGGGCAGTATGGAGCAGCATGGGGCCTGCCCCGACAATTATTGTGGCGTCGCTATTGAAATTCAATTTTGTATGCAACATGCGGCATGTTGTGCTGCAGAGCGCAGCTGGCTATGACTTTACACAGCACTTCTCCCCCTTGCTTCCCTATTCCCCCACTTCCCTCCCCCTTTGCATTTGGAGTGTTTCGCTCCTTTGAGCGTTCTGTTCACTTTTTGTTTACGCAATGTGAGAACTTTGTGTTTTTTCTGCCGAAACGAGAAGGCGGCAAAATGGTTGGGCTTGTTGCCCCATTGCAGCAGATTCTCTTGTTGATTTATTGTAATGCACGTAGACTGCATGGGAAGTCTCTGTAGCAGAGAAACTGAGCGAAATTTTAAAAGAAACTGCGAAATGTAATTACTTGAGTTAATGTGGTGGAAAATTTCAAATAGCTATACGAGAGAAAGAGAGAGAGAAAGAGAGAGAGAAAGAGACAGAGAGAGAGAGCTCCAAAAGAATAGTGAATGCTATTCAAACACACTCTCAAATCAATTTGAAACTTGACTTAAATGTATAAATAAATGGGTATGAGAAAACTTTTAAATGTGACTATCAAAAAACTCAAATCTAAACATCTGAAAAGACTTTCAAATACAACTCTGCAAGTTCTCTTAAGTACAAGATAAATATGAATTTATTTTGACTTAAAAGTAAATCTTAAGTAACTTTAAATACGACTAAAAATTTGGCTTTAAACGAATTAAAAAAAAAAATCCCATTTAAATATGACTCGAAGAAGACGCTCGTAAAATTCAAAAATAATTCTTAAATGCGACATAAATTAAAGTCACAAAAGTCCCGAAAATACAACCTAAAATCAGACAAATATGATAGCAAAAAACTTTTCATAAAGAGATTAAAAGTAGACTTGCAATTTATCAATCGACAAGATGCACAAAAATACCTAACAAAATTTCCTTTGATACGAACAGAATTTCTAACTAAATAATTTTTAAAAGCCAATTGAATTGCAAACATTTTCTCTTTCAAACATTGCTAAGTTTTGTCTTTAAACTTCGGATTTCTATTTTTTTTTTATTTCAAACTGCTAATGTTTAAAATTTGCAGCAGCAAATAAAACTTTTGAAAAATTCCATCCAACAGTTGGCAGTGGAATGAGAGCTCAGCGATACAAATTTGAATTTCAAACTGAAAAGCCAAAGCATAATCTGCCATATGCAGCTCAATATTGATATATGCAGACTTATTGCCAGTCTGTTTTTCCTTGGGGGCAAAATGCCAATTTTCATTTGTGGTCTAGGCTGGTTTGTGCTCTGATTTGAAAAGAAAAACCGAAAAATTCACATGTAGTTTTGTCATTAACAAAGCCAAAAGGTCTTCTCTCTGGCCCCTATATCTTGTTTGTCCGTCCGCCCTAAGGAGCAGAGAGAAGAAAAAAAGTGAAAAGTACAAACACTCAGAGGGAAAATATGCAAATTTTTTTTTTTGTCTTTGCTTGCCGTCTTGTTTTTGTGGGTATTTCCTTTTGTCTGTTTTAACTGGGATTTGCTATTTACACTCATACATACACACAAACACACACGCACACACACAGCCAGATGCCATATCCTTGAGGAACCCTCCTTGATTTGCGTATGTTCTGACAATTTGCGCTTGGCTTGGGGAAATTGCCTGGACTGCGGTGCGGTTCTGGCTGTTGTTAGGAATGACTACACTGAGCAAAAAAACGGCGGTTTAAATTTAATTTCAATTTAAGAATTTGCAATCTTAATAAAAAAAAACTCTGGATTTTTAAAAAGAAAAAAAAATGGTTCAAACAAGTATTTGAAAATTAATTCGATTTAAAAAGAGAATGTTAAATTACATTAAATTTACATCAATCTATCTAATTTAATTAATCTAGGATATATATCTTTTAAAAATAAAATAAATAAAAATATTACAATTTCAACAATAAATATGAATAAAGTATTATCTATTGTACATCTATCGTATTAATTGTTTTTTGATAAATAAATTAAAGTAAAATTTAGCATTTTTAAGTTTCAATAAATTTTAAGAAAATATTTGTATGTTATTTTCGACCTTACCATTTTCATATTCATTCAGATATTCTGCTTGTTTATTTTCTCTCTGTGTAGAACTACTTGCCTGGTATTTGCTTGCTGATGCGTATCATGATGCTGGGCACTTGTAAACAGTCGGACAGACAGGAGACAGGAGCAGGGATCATATGTAGGACCACACTGGACCACAGAATCAATGTGCATTTGAATATGTTGCCTAACGGTAGTCTGGTAAATTTCTGTCTCTTATTGAGCTGGGTTCAAGCAGCAGCCACAAGTTTCGGCACGCACGTGACCCCACGTTGGGCGCCATAGCCAAAGACATTTGCATAAAGGTAAGCAGCAATTGCCATACATACAGACAGAATACATATATAACATATATATAGATATAGAGTATATATAATATATATTATATACTGTACACAAGTGGCAAAAACCTAATTATTTGGCGTAACAGAAATTGAGACAGACAGACACCAGAAATAAATCCCAATGCTGCATCAGCGCAAAGTCCCAAATCCAATAAGTAAAATCCGTAAGCCAAGTCCAAAGTGAAACAAAATAGAAAGCAAAGAATGCAAAAAAATAAAGAAACACAAAAATAAAGCGACGCAGCGTAATACAAAATATAAAAGGTGCTAGCAAATGAGCTGCCACAGCGTCAATTTTCTCCCACACACGCACTTCCCTTCCCTATCCCCTTTCCCCACACCCCAAACTTCCTAACTGAGTTCGCAACGAACATCATAATAATAAGCCCTGGGAATATACATACATACAATGCGTGAAAAATATGTAGCACTGCAGCTGGCAGTGCTAGAGAAGCACATCACATACCCTGTAAATTTTTGGAAAAGTCTTCAGCTATGTCAGAAATATAGATTTATATTGTTAATGCAAATATTATATTTATAAATAAAATAAACAATTTTTTTTTTTAAAATCATCCATTAAATATACACATTGCTTTAGAATATCGTTTTAGTTTTCTTTTTTACGATATATCGATTAATCGATATTTTTAAAAATATATCTTTTGAAGTTTGCAAGTTCAATTATTAAATGTTTGATCTAGTACTCTTTTGAATATTGAACTGCTCAATACTTTTGTTATACTGTATTTTCTCACTTCTAAATAAACGTTTGTAGTATTCACATCGTGTGCTCATTCTATTTTGGAGATTACATTTTAAATTTATTCTAAATTTTCTCCAATAATTGGTTATGGGCCCGGAGTTGGTCCTTTATCGAATCAGCGATCGAGTCACACTCTGGATTGGTAGAGAGGCACAAAACCAACCAAAAAATGTTTCCGGAGAGGTCTTGGACTCCATGAGGGTACTACCTGGCTTCGCATTCTTCGCATCCAAATTAATTTCCTTGGTGAGATATTTAAACTGCATCACAATACGGTATCCAAAATCCACATCGGTTAACTTCTCCACCTGCAGGTCGCAAAATGTGCGCAGACAGTCCTCCTCGCCCAAGGTGAATTTCGACTTTGTGAATTTGAGGAAACTTTTCATCCAGGAATCGGGAAGTTGCTTGATGAATTTGGTACGATTTTCGAATATGGGAAAAAGGTTCCTCCTTTCCGAATCTCGTATTAGCCTTGTCCTCTTTATGATTTCAACACGACCTTCGCAGTCTTTAATGAATCTTATTGCATTCTCAATTACATCTGCCATAATGCCTTAGTTACTTGTGTTACAATTGAATTTCTTAATTTTTTGATATGAAATGCTTTGTAAATAAATGACCGATTGTTTCATATCGTGTGCTTATTCTATTTTGCAGATTACATTCTTTTAGCACTGTGCGGAATCAAAATTTATTCTAAATTTTCTCCAACAATATCAAAATCTGTAATGGTTAACAATATGTTTTCAATACTCCATCTCAATATAATATTGTCTAGACCGAACTGATATTTAAGCATTAATAAAATATATTACTATAGATTTTGTATACCCCTTGTACAACTGCAGTATCTGCAGGGTATATCAAATATATCCCACGCATATGACAGCGCAAAAAGAAAGCCACTTGGCGCTTGGCTCCTGATGTAATTAAATGTAATTAAAATACAGCGTATTTTTGATGAATTACAGTAAGCCGATGACAAAGTCTGTCGCCTTTGCAAAAGTGATTAATTAATGATGTGTCACACACACACACACAACTGTTTATGTGTGTGTGTTTCTTTTGTTTATGTAACGGCATAAACACATAAATCTTCTCACTGCTGATTATTCGCTTTATTCACTTTAACACTGACGACTTTAATTCATCTATTGATTTCTGTATATAGTACTAAATTAGATTGTTGCTGAAATTCCAGCACAAAGGATTTGTTTTATATTATTCCAGCTTTTATTCGGTTATTTTGTGCAATTAAAATGACAATCTGACGAAATGCAATTCCATTAAGACCTAATTACAAATAATTAATCCGCTCCAATTGTAGTTAGATTTTCAAGCCAACTTGATATACACTGTAAACCACATTTAATGCATAATTAATAATAAATAAATAAATTCTTGTATAAATATTTAATACCAAATCCCCATAAATTTAGAAATCTTAAGAAAAAATTAAACAAAATTACACGATTTAACTTAAATATTTTCTTTGAAAAAATAAAAATAAAATAAAATGCAAAGAGTAATGATATTAGTACCTTCCAAACAAAATTATATTGATAAAAGCAGAATATTACTTTGATAAAAACTTTCCTTTTTATTTCCTTTTTTTCCATTTTCATCCCCAGATTATCTCTTATGTTATCATTTACTTTGAATTTAATTTAATTTAATTTAACTCCTTAATTTAATTTTATTCTTTAATTCATATTGTATTTTTAATAATCTGTGTCGACTAACATTAGTTGACATAGAATAAATAAATAAAGTAAGTAAATATTTTCTACAAACACTTTATATAAGTATTTTAGATTTTGACCCGTCTTTCAAGCATTACAAATTAATATTCCATTAAAAATCCTTTCTCATTTTAAGTGCTCATCAAATTACTCTTCCCCTCGCAAGTATATTAAGAGCAGTATTGATGGTAATTACAAAATGTCTGCCATCAGATTGAGCTTCATTTGCTTTGCACAAAGACAAAACCTTTTAAATGGCCATGCCTATTTTTGGCCATGGAATATGAATTTCAATTACCAATTTTCAGCAAATTCCCATTAAGCACTGCTATATAATTCTATTTATGAAAACCATTCAGATTGTAGTCAATATGCGTCAAACACTCGACACAAAATTTGCAAAGCAAAAAATAAGAAAAAACGGCAACAAAAAACGAAACTTTTGTTAAAGTCTTATTCATGTTATGCTTGACGTGAATTGTTCCTCAAAAAAAAAGGGAAAGAAAAAACGCTGTGGAAAAAAGTTTCTCGAGTATTCTCTGCATTTGACGTAGTTGGAAATTTGATAGGCTCCAACAGCAGAGAAGCTGAGAGTTTTATCCAAATACAGCTCTGCTGTTGATATTCAAAAGCGCAGCGAAACTCCGAGTACATAACGGAAATCTGAAGTATCTACAGTTGGCAAACTTTCACTTCCAACAAAAAAACAGTAGAAACCAGTAAGGACGGAACTGAACAGTCGGACGGACACGACTGTATAAAAATATTTTAAATATAATTTTAAAATATTTAAAAAATCTAATACGAAGCGCAGCAGCAAGGCATCTTCTTAATTCTGTACAATAAGGCAGAGGCAAAGCCTGCAATATTGTTTCATTAATATCTTTTGTGTTTATTAACCGATTTTAATGCGCTTTTCAGCATAGATGAATATAATGATAGAGAGTATATATTCTGGTTAACAACCTTCTAAACTCAATAATACTCTTGTTATGCAGATTTTACCAATTAGGGCGTAAATAGGGCGTAGTAATCAACATTTTAATTTAACTGAATCTATGTATTGTAAGCATCTAACTATATTCCAAAAATTATTACTTTAGCTCTTACAATTTGCGAGATCGGCGGAATCATCCTGACGAATAGGCTCGATAAATCAATTGATTTAGTTCGTAGAACTGAACAAGAAGATATATATACTTTATTTACTGCTTCTGCCGGTTACATGCCTGTGCATAAAATTATTAACCCTGTTTTTATGCATTTCATAGGTACAGGATATAGAATTAAAAAACAATAAAAAAAACACGGAAGCAAAATAATAGTTCGTTCAGCTCTAAAATATACCTCCTAACAATATTGAAATTTGTTTTCATTTTAATGGCTGGAAAGTTGCAAAAAACCGCCAGCCTTTTGCGGCTTTAGAGAGAGCAGTCCGGTAAAAGTTTTGAACGCGAAAAATTTTAATAAACCCGACGCGTAAAACGTTTTGTGGCCTCAAAAAGCAAAATGTTACGCATACGCTGTGTGTGCCCCAAGCGTATTGTAATTGGCTTGATTTTTGTGTAGTGTTTTTTAGGTTTTATTTTTAGCGGTTTTTACGTTTGTTTGATGCCGAGTGTGAAGTTGTTTGTAATCTCGGCGGCATGTGTCAAAGTTCAACGGGCTGGGTTTGATTAAAAACTTTACATAGTTTCGGTTTTTGAGCTCGTCCCGTTTTGTTTTCGGTTTCATGTTTTGCTATTTTGCCCGGGATTATTGTACAACTTTGTTATACAACTTGCCATCAAAATTGGCCTTCATTGTGTGTGTTGTCGGCAAAGTTTTCCATCGGGGTGTCGGCGCTTAGTGTGAGTAGTTTTAGTTCGCGTATTTTCTATTACAATAGCTTTTCCGGACAGGAGGAAAATCCCCAGATTGGGGACTGGGGACTGGGCGGCGCACAGGTAAAAGTTTTTGGTTTTTAATTAGTTTTAGTCGCTTAGCGCCAGAGCAATTTGTCGTGTAGAGTTGCCGAGTTTAATATAAATCTTTACAAAGCGCTTCGAGAGACCTTGTCTTGCGGTTGATGAGGGTCCCCGTATCTCTTTTTTTTTTTGTTTTAAAGGCTTTATATTGCTCTTTCCGCATACTTGTGCTCTACTTCTTGATTGCGACTAATTGGTTAAAACTTGTGTAAAACGCTTTGTGGAAATTAGTGTGGGAAATGCTAAGAGATTTTCCTTCAGCACAGCCAAATTTCTGTTAATTGTAGCTTTTGCTCAGGTGAAACCACAGCTCAGTGCGAGTTTCGGATTAGTTTCAGCAAGTTTTCTGCAAATTAATACTACAAATTTAAGAAGGGTAAAACAGCACAAATAGCAAGCAATCAGCTTAATTTTGGGGTTCAAATAAGACTTTTTTAATTAAAAGCAATAATTAAACTTATATTTACAAAAGTTCAGCAAAAAATAAGAATTTTTACTTGACTTGATTATTATTAATAAATTAATCTAAAATCTTCATTCTAAATTTTACTTTAATAAGCACACTCGTCGCCAAGCGCCCTTGACACGTCCTAACCACTTGACTTCACTGCACTGTGATCAGCAGCTCTGCAACAGCCGTATTTATAGGAGGTTGCGCAGTCGCTGTCTCTTATCAGTTCCCGAGAAAGAGAAAGAGCCAAGAAAATCCACCCACCAATCTGCAGCTGTGGGGAGATCGACCGCTCTCTAAGCATACCTCCTGCATTACAAGTAATGCAGCGGGTAGCCGGCTCGCCTATAAAGAACACATCGACCGCTCTCTATGCATAAGCTGCTAGGCAGCGCTTAGCCGCTCTGCTTGCTGGCTCTCCAAGCATACCTCCTGCATTACAAGTAATGCAGCGGGTAGCCGGCTCGCCTATAAAGAACACATCGACCGCTCTCTATGCATAAGCTGCTAGGCAGCGCTTAGCCGCTCTGCTTGCTGGCTCTCCAAGCATACCTCCTGCATTACAAGTAATGCAGCGGGTAGCCGGCTCGCCTATAAAGAACACATCGACCGCTCTCTATGCATAAGCTGCTAGGCAGCGCTTAGCCGCTCTGATTGCGGGCTCTCCAAGCATACCTCCTGCATTACAAGTAATGCAGCGGGTAGCCGGCTCGCCTATAAAGAACACATCGACCGCTCTCTATGCATAAGCTGCTAGGCAGCGCTTAGCCGCTCTGATTGCTGGCTCTCCAAGCATACCTCCTGCATTACAAGTAATGCAGCGGGTAGCCGGCTCGCCTATAAAGAACACATCGACCGCTCTCTATGCATAAGTTGCTAGGCAGCGTTTAGCTGCTCTCCTTGCTGGCTCTCCAAGCATACCTCCTGCATTACAAGTAATGCAGCGGTACATAGTAATATTCTTTTATTTTGAGAAAAACAAATATGTATGTCCTGCAATATTGAACTTGGCACTGGAATTTCGTAGAGTGCTCTTTGAGTATTGCTGCTTGACAAGTCACTTACTTAGCCCTAAGCACTTTTTTTCGAGTCTAAGAAATATCAAATAATGCGCATTTCCGCAAGGGTTTTTTATTTATATTTTTTGAAAATATATCGACGCCATTTGATGCCGTCGCTGAAGTATAACAAATATTAGCTCATTGCCTTTGCCATGGAACTGTATCCCGAGTATGCTGAGCCTTTTTGCAATGTCCCGGCAAGTGTTTCAAAATAAACAGCTTCAGTGTAAATTGCCTAGGGCAAGTTGGATGCCATTGCTCTCTTTCTCTGTCTCTGTCTCTCTTCATCACTTCTCCCGCTCTACATTCAACACGAACTTTACACGCATGTGAGATGAGCTCAAGTGCAAGTATGTGTGTATGTGGGTGTGTGTGTGTGTTTATATGACAGCCACATCGTCTTCGTCTTCTTCTTCTTCTTCGTCTTCAGCTGCCATTTTGCAGCAGCAAGACAAACAGTAGGAGTAGAAGTTGCTGGCTAAACATTAAGAAATCAACTTTAGACAACGTCCCTCACATCCGGTACACTCAGAAAAAAATTCAAAGCGATAAAAGTAAAAAGATAGATGGTAATAAATGCAATGATTGAAAATTATTGTTGATATATCGACAGTTTCAAATATTAAATCATCATTATAACGATAATGCCAATATTGAAGATTCACCAGCTCTAGAATGTGCAATCCTCATGTAATCCTGAGTTTCTTGATCTTAAGCATGTTTCGTACATCTTAAGAACACATCAGATTGTTTAAATTTTTTGTTGTATTAAACGAAATTTTATTTTAATTTATATAAAGTTTTATTTTAATAAATTAATTCTGGAATATCAAGTGAGAAACGTGCTATAACTTTTGGAACACAATTTTTGAATAGATTTAATCTTGGCAATTAAAAAACATTTTTTTGGCTGATTTTCTCTCAGTGCAGAGCCCGAGGATGGCACCGAGGCACACGCCTTTTGTTATGCTACAATATGTGTTTCCTGCTTCGCTCTACACCTGCTGCCCCTCCTGCTTCTCCTTCCCCTACTGCCCCCTACTGCCTCCCTTGGCTTTGTCTTAGCTCAGCTCAAGTGCGAGTATTTCGAAATTTGTTGTAGTTGTTATTATTGCAAAATGCTCTAAAAAGCAACACAATATCAACATAAAGTTATTATATAAATATATATACATATCTCTCTCTATATATGTTTGTGTGGGTGGGTGGAAAAAGCGCGACAGTTAAACAGCAGAGGGCATAAATATAGATGCTGGTAACAAGGCAAGTTGGCTTCAAAAACTTTTTGTTGGCATAGAACTTGAGTTGGCTTTCGGTTTGAGAGTTTGCCTCCCCTCTATATGCCAGCCCCTCCCTCCCTTGCTGACAATCTCTTTGTTTTTAGCGCTACGGATAACTTGTTTTCCAGTCTGTTTTCTTTTGCGGCGTCTTTTGTGCTGCGGCAGGATTTGAATTATGTGGCAGATTAAGTCAGAGCACAGCATGCCTTTGGGTTATTTACAGCTCTGCTTTTTTTGTTTTCTGCTTTCTATGCCATTGAGGTTTTCCTGCTAAATCATAAACTAGGAAAAATGTTGCAAAACTTGAGGTTACCCATAAGATTGAGAAGAGTTAAGAGCAATTAATAGATTTTATAGCCGAGCATTTGGAGCATTCAAATCTTGTAGGTATTATTTATTATTATTTGGAATTTAGTTGCTTATTTAAAAAATAGGAAATCAATTAAGAATTTTTGGCAAAGTTTAAACCAAAATTAAATTTAATTAAAGCATAAATTTTGAGCTAATTTAATGTAGTTCAACGACCAATTTAATTGTTTATTGATCGGTTTGTTTTAGGCTTATTTCAAGAATATTTCATTTTTAAATAGCCCGAAAATAAACGAAGCTTTAAACCGAAATTAATTTTACAAGTAAAATATAGTTTTAAAAAATGCACATAAAATTGTTATATATTATATTATTTTATATATCAAAAATAATTAAATTAAGTAAAACTAAATAAACAAACAATAAACAAAATTATGTCAAGTATTTCTATATACAGTTGAAAATCCTAATGATGCTGAAAACAACAAAACTGAACAATTTAAAAATGAAATTAAAGTAGATTTATTTTAAATTTTATTGACGGGTTTTGAGTTCTGCGTTTTCCTCAATATTTGCAGTCTATGTTGGTTCTTTTAAAATTCTCTTTGTTTTATTTTATTTTATTTATATATTTAATTTCCGTTAGTTGACATTAAATAATTACAATAAAATAAACAATAAAGTAGTCTTGCGATTTTAGTAGAATTAGCCTACTTATCGTGCTTTATCAGCTATAAATATTATTTAAGTCTGCCATAAAAAACTATGCATGTGAAATTTTACTATTATTGCTGTGCCTTGGGTATTTTCTAATATAGCTTATCGCAATATGGCATAGCATATTTGTAGTATCAGCAGATCAAAGCTGTGGCGTTTAATATAATAGTGCTACGACATACGGCTGCATATATCAATTTAAACCAACCAATTTGGCATAACAAAAGCACAAAATACGCTTAAACACACACTCAGACACACTCTCACACACTCACACACACTCTCTCTCTCACACACACACTATAGATGAGTGTGTATGGTTTGTTGAAAGCAAATGCAACCGCAGAATAAACAACAAGGAAATGCGCGTAGAGGCCAAAGCCATTACTCATACGTCATGTGTGGCAGCGCCAAAGGGAATACAAACACAAAATGCATGCAGCACAACAAACATAAAACAGCAACAACAGCAGAAAATAAAAAAAAAATAAAAAAAATTAAAGCAAACAACAGCAGAATTTGTGAAAAAATAAAACAAGTAAATCGCTTAAAAGGAGCGCAAACTACGCGCGGATTTGGCATGAGGTTTTTGGGGTTTACCAAACTGGATCAGCATGCGTTGCAGTATTTTTTTGTATTCTATATATACTTTTATTTTATTTGGTATTTTTTTGCTAAAGCTTAGCAGAACTTAAGTCCCGCCGTTTGGTTAAACTTCTTGCAATTACACGTTGCCAAGCCGACTTGTTAGGCTCACTCCCTCCACCTTTCTACGTTCCTATTACAGATGTGTGCGTAACCAAGCGTTTGCACTTTACACTCGGAAAAATTAAGCATGAGTTAATAAACGGCTTAAATTAATCTCATATTGTATTGGAATTCAATTAGAAGTGAATATAGTCTTAAATAAATACAGATAAAATAAGGCAACAAAGTGATAAAAAGCAAAAAGTTACAAACAAGTTAATATTGTAATATATTTTAATATTTTAAAGAACTACGCTCTAAGAAAAAACTGAATATATTCCTAATTGAATACATAATTCAAATAATCCTCTTAAGTACAATTTTATATATTTTAAAATGAAATGTCAAGTAGGAAATATTATTTAATATTTAAAGTATTTATTCATCTTTTTCTGAGTGCATGAGTTTTAAGATTAAGTATATTCCAAAATAGTCTTATAAATGGGTATTTTAAAAAGACTTTTAATTAAAAAATTATTGTTTTTGGGTTGAAGAATTATTGGGCTCATTGAACTTGGCTTGGTTTTTCTCTCAGTGCACGCTTTGCTGGCTGTTTACGACTAACTTGCGTTTAACCACAAATTGAATTACCCAACAGTTTACCAACAGCTGCGTGATGTGCACCACTAACTGTTTTCCCTTGCCCCCGTTCCCTTGCCCCGTTGCCACGTTTTCCCACCTACTTGCCACTTTTCCACATTTCACACAATTATTATCAACTGCTGCTGTGGCACGCGTTTCATCCAATGTACAGCATTCAAATCTACGATTACAAATGCACTCTGGGTACGTGTTACTCCTGCTCTGTTTCTTCGTTTCTCTGTTTATGCTAAGCCTTTTGAGCCAACTCCATGCCACATTGCCACATTCTAAAGTGGCAAGCACACAGCAGAGAGTTTGCATCGGGAATTCAGTTGAAAGATTACGCATCTGAAAGGGCGCTCAGACCCAAGTACTTACATTTGCTCTAAGCGCACTGAGTGTTGTAGTAAATTCATCTTTAAAAGGCACATACCTGCAAGTAAAAGGAAATAAAGTTTGAGAAATTGTTTCAAAACTAGGGAAATTAATTAGGAATATAACAAATCGAATAAACTAAGATTAACTTATTATTTAAATATATTTATTTACGTTTGGTATATGTTTCTCATACCACATCTTTTTCTGTTTATTTAATAAAAGGGTTGCAGAACTCTAAAAGTTATTAAGAAATATTAGAATTATTTTAATTTAATTATAATTATAATTAATTAATTATTCCTAATACCATCTATTTCTGTTTATTTAATAATATTATTTTTGAACTACATATACAAATTAATTTATTATAAGCGTTCTACAATATATATATTTTAACCGTTAGGAATTAATAGCTAAATTTACAAACCATCTGCTTTTATAGCACTCTAAATTAATTAAATAATAAAACTCTAATTTGTTTGAATATTTTTTGCTATCGACTAATTCCATTAAGAGTTTTAGCCATATTATATATTCAATCAGTGTGCCTCACATATGCCAGCTAATTTGGCCAAAAAAGATGACACAAATTTGCCAACATTGCCGCTTTTTGGCTGTTGTGTGTTGTCAACAATATGTCCACTAAAAAACTGTTAAACATTTAGGCATTTTCCGCACGTATTTTCCAAAGGAGCAGCAAAGGACGAAAGGCAAAAACAAAAGTGCACACACGTGAAGGGAAATTACGTAAAAATCAGCAAAGCAAATAAATAAAATATTTATGCGAGTGTGGAACGAGCGTTATATATTTGCTCTTTCCACTCGATATTAGAATGCCAAGTCTAGGGGAAAGTAAACCCACTTTCCTATCCCCCACCCCTCACCCTACACATGACAGGAATCGACGACAACAACGCCGTACTAACTGATTTCATTCTGACGTTTGTGTGTCAACATGAAAGCAGGAACAAACCAGTAAGCACGTGGCCGAACAGTCGGACGCAAACGATTGTATAATACCAGGAGTAGAGTATTATGGGGGGCTATAACTCCTTAAACGAAAAAAAAAAACAAATTTTTACAAACTTTGAATGCGCATAGCTTTACCAAAACTCAATTGATTTGCAAGCGGTGTGGAGTTTTCTTAATCATTTGTCTTTGCAATTAATATTTAGGCATAAAATTGAAGTAGGATTTCAAATTTTTGTGAAAATTTTAATTTATTCTATTTTCGGAAAAAAAATATTTTTTTTAAATCGTAAAAATTGATGCATAAACGAATTGTGTTCTAAAATTATGCAGAAAAAACAAACTTGACAGCATTTGGTCAAAAATGTGGATTTTAGGGCCAATATTGGTATTATGGGAGGATTCTAACTCCTTAAAAAAAGAAAGCCATTTTTGTTGAACTTTAAATGCGCATAACTTTATCAAAACTTGACCGATTTTCAAGCGGTGTGGTTTTTTCTTAATTATTTGAGTATAAAATTGAAACTTGAGCGTTGAACCATAGAAAAAAAGATATTAAATTTTTTCGAAAATTTTAAAAAACAAAAATGAAATTTTCGGAAAAAAAATATTTTTTTTTTAAATCGTAAGAATTGATGCATAGAATTGTATTGTAAAATTAGCCAGAAAAAACCAAACATGACAGCATTTGGTCGAAAAATGTAGGTTTTATAGCCAATATTGAAGATAAAAATTAAACATCGATATGGGCATTTCCACAGAAAGGTCCACCGGGGCCAAAAAATTAAAATTTCTTAAAAATGATATTTTTAACATTTTTAACATTAAGAAATATTAAAATTTAACAGATTTGAAAATATCTATTATAATCTATTATAGTTTTCAAAAAATTCGAATGCAAAGTCGCGAAAACGCATTTTTTGTCATTTTGACGTTTTTTAGGGCTTTTTTTTTTTGAAAACAGCTTCTCAAACAGAAGCATCATGCTCAGTCATTTGTTTTCAAAATCACTCCTGTTATGTAAAAATAAATAATTCCAATTATTTTTGTCAATTTAAAAACATTATAACCATTTGTTTCTTAAATACTTTCCAACAACAACAATAACAAAAACATACATAAAAATGGTCACGTGCCAAAAGTCACGTTACAATTTTTTTAAATTGAATTAAAAAAAAAAATGCAAGTCATCTTTGAAAAAAATCATAACCATTTTGAAGAGGCATCCATGCACAAGAGTTTAAAATTTGTTGCATTAAAATATTGCCACTGGATTCGCTAATATTGGCGATTGAATTGGTTGACCTCAAATGCCACTACCATTTTCGTCCGGTGACAAATGACTTGAATTTTTCAATTTTCTTAAAAATGAAAAGTTACCCAAAATCAATCTTTCCACCAATGAAAGAGCTAATTAAATGATATATGTTAAGCCTTTAAAAAAAAAAAATCGCTTCCTTTTTACAGTTATTTTACTTTAAACGCGTACGAATGTAGCGTGCGCGACTGTGGAAATGCCCATATATTGAACAGTTCTGAAAACTTCGATAATTTTGCAACTCTACTGCTATACTCTACACCTTATGCTTATTACATGCATTTCTACAAAGTTATAAACCCTAAATTTCGTCATTTCATGGGTACAGGGTATAAAAACAGCAAACACAGTACGGCAAAAAGGACGCCTAATTGCCCAAGTATTCATCACACGCGCCCATGCGAGTAAACGTGACAGATGCCACTCGAATTATCTGCAAATAGCGTGCCAGACTCGCATGTACATATATATTATATATAGAAATATACATATATACATATTCTATATATAGTTAATCAAAATGCTCGGCATGCCACAGGCTTACAATAACAAAAGTGAGGAGAGAAGAGCGTAAGGTAAACCCGCACTTAAATCTGTATTTGCTTAAAATTTAAGGCTCCGACTTGAAGTTACGCCCACGGCTGATAATGCCCCCAATGGAGCTAATCTAATACGTTTTTGCCGTTCAATGTGTGAGAAATGTGGCACGTTAAGTCGCAAATCTTGGCAAAGGAAAAATGCTGAGCGAAAGCTTGCCCCTTGTGCCATTATCATTCACATAACTTAGCCGGCTTCCAGCTTCATTCTCTTTTCTCCTTTTTTTTTTGAGGATAGCAGTCAAATGTTGAATTATGAACCCGATTTAACTTTATGCGCCTGTAATTTGGTCTTCAAGGTAGGCATGCCAAGCATTGCAAGGCCTTTAAAGAAGCTTTTTTGCTTTTCAAATTTAGCCAGATTTTAAGATATTAATAAAAAGTCCTAAAATCTAAAATATAAATTTTTAAGAGAAATATTTCAGTTATTTTTGTAAGTAATTTTCAGGATATTCTAAAAATCTTCTAAATTAAATTTCTCAAACAAAATTTCTGTTCTGTTTTTTTTTTTACCAAATATGTAATTTGTTAACCTTAATTTTGTAGTAAAAATCGTTAAAGATTATAAACTTAGCAAAACAATTTTGTTTTATATTTTTCGATTGGTATTTAATTTAATTTAAATGTCACTTTAAGCTTACATTTCCTACAAATTTCCTTTAAAGTATTTAAATATGAAAAAAATATATAATAAACACAATTTCAGCTAAAATTTGTGCGTAAATTGAATTTTTAACATTAATTTGCAGAAACTGCTCCATAGTGCAACCCAAAATGCCAATTTACACGTGCTATCAGAAGCTTTGCAGTTGAGCAAAATTCGCCGAGTTTATATGGCTAGCAAAATGCAGTAGATTTTGCAGGTTGTTTGAGTTTGAAATGCGTACTAGGTGTAGCTATAGCTATAGCTATGGCTATGATGTAGCACAGAAAGATAACCGCATGCAGAGACAGAAAAGCGCATTTGCAACGTTGTTTACGTGGCGTATGAGTAACAAATCAAATGCTGTGTGCACGGATTGCGACCACAAGCGAAATGTCTGATTGGCAACATAAATCAGCACCGGCAATAACTTCACATACACCCACACACACACACACACACAAGCTGACATACAGACAGATAGACACACTGACAGACAGACAGATACACTTGGAATAAAAACTAAACCATTCTATCTCACAGTATTAGAAATTGGTTTGACTTGAATACAAAGTGTATTAGGGCAACATAAAATATATCTATATAGAGATTATCGAGATTTTTTGCATTTTAAGCAAATGTCGATATTTGTCTTAGGTATATCGATATTTGTTAAGTTAAAAAATTATATACTAAATTAATATTTAATAAATCAATAATAAAAAAATCAATACAAATAATAATAATTGTTATTAAAACAATAAATTTCAAAGCATTTCCAAAGTTGAGGTCTGAAACTTGCCTTTTTCAGGTAATCTTCAATATCTCCATAACTTCTTCATTTTCGACACGTTTTCGATATTTTAAATACATTCAAGATTGTTTTAAATATTTGTTTGTCTTGAATCTATACACATTTGTAATTAGTATTGAATTAATTCTAAAATATCTAGTAAGATCTGTGTAAGAATTTATTTAATTCAACTAATTTCTGATGTTATATAAAATTTTTAGATTTCAAGAAACTATCTACGTTCAAGATCGTTTTTCATCCTTTTTGTCTTAAGTGAAATTATTGTTTTACTTGACTTGTCAAATAAGTAATTTATTTATTTTTTTTAATATATACTATATTTATTTATTGCTAAATTACTTCTGATATTCAAGTGTAAAACGCAGTAGACTTTTGAAAGATATTTATTTAAATAAATTTATTCTTGGAAATTGAAGAAAGTTGCTGTTTGCTTTTCTCTATGTGTAGTTATAAATACAACGAGTTGACATACAGTTGCTGGCAAACATAATGAACGTATACGGTTTGGGGTTTGATTTTGGCGATGGTTCGGTTGAGGAGAGTCGCTTTTTAGTGTTTGCAACAGCACGTTGAATGACTTCGTTAGCGGCAGACTACCTCCGACGACACATGCTGTAAAACTGTCAAAACTTATGCAAAACAGCCAGACAAACAGACAAATTCAATGACTGACTGACAGAGGGACAGACGGACAGACGGAGAGCACATTCGTGCCGGCATTCCGTGCGCTCAGTTCAATTGAGCAGCAAATTGCCAAGTTAGAGTACAAAAAAAAAAACTAAAAAAAAAATGGCAGCTTTAGTTGCACAAATAAACGAACGTCGGATGCAAAAAGTCAGCTGCAACGTGCAACGTGCAAACGTGTAAATTTATTACTTCAAGTGCGGCATTTGCATTTGCCGCCATCCAAAGTTGCCCCCAATTGCATTTCGAGTGCTTTCGCCATGGTTTATGCGTTGCGAACATATCGTACACCCAGTTATGCGCATAAACTTCACGAGTCTAATTTATTGAAGCAAGAGCGAAATCTAGTTAAGCATGCCCCAAGTGAATTTCAATTGCAAGAAACTCATTTTAGTTGCTGTGTATTTTATAAACAGTACAGCAATTTAAAAGAATATTTGTTATAAAAGAAAACAAATAAATCAGAAACAATTTAGATGAGATTTATGCTAATTTATTGCATTTCCATGTAATATCAGCGGCTAAGCGCTGCCTAGCAGCTTATGCATAGAGAGCGGTCGATGCGTTCTTTACAGGCGTGCCGGCTACCCGCTGCATTACTGGTAATGCAGGAGGTGTGCTTGGAGAGCCAGGAAGCAGAGCGGCTAAGCGCTGCCTAGCAGCTTAGGCATAGAGAGCGGTCGATGTTCTTTATAGGCGAGCCGGCTACCCGCTGCATTACTTGTAATGCAGGAGGTATGCTTGGAGAGCCAGCAAGCAGAGCGGCTAAGCGCTGCCTAGCAGCTTAGGCATAGAGAGCGGTCGATGTGTTCTTTATGGGCGAGCCGGCTACCCGCTGCATTACTTGTAATGCAGGAGGTATGCTTGGAGAGCCAGCAAGCAGAGCGGCTAAGCGCTGCCTCGGAGCTTATGCATAGAGAGCGGTCGATGCGTTCTTTATAGTCGAGCCGGCCACCCGCTGCATTACTTGTAATGCAGGAGGTATGCTTAGAGAGCGGTCGATCTCCCCACAGCTGCAGATTGGTGAGTGGGTTTTCTTGGCTCTCTCTCTTTCTCGGGAACTGATAAGAGACAGCGACTGCGCAGCCTGTAAGCACTATAAATACGGCTGCTCCAGAGCTGCTGATCACAGTGCAGTGAAATCAAGTGGTTGGGACTTGTCAAGGGCGCTTAGTAGCGAGTGTGCTTATTATAATAAATGGGTTGGTAAGTCACAGTAAGTTGACGCGTGGCTTAAATAAAATATATAAAATATGTTAAATAAATATATACTTATAAAAATATTAATAATGCATAACTTAGAAAAATAAATTAAATATAGATAATAAATAATGAAAAAATAAAATTGTTTAAGAATGAACTTTTATGTAAATTAAATATTTGTGTTACTTTTAAACGATATTTATAAAGAGGAATTGCGTTTGACTCAGACTTTAACCCTTCAGAGTTTTCACATTTTTCTACATCCCCTGCCTTATTGCAATTTCATTTTAAGCACTTCAAATTGAGCAGATTTCAGGGCTTTAAACTCAAACAACTTAAAGCTCTTGTATAACAAAATGTATGCGTTCGATTCAAGCTGCAGATTAACTGCTTTTGCAGAACAATTCTAAGTGAACTGCATCAAGACTACGGCTTTGGCGATAAGCAAAATGCTTAAATTGTAACAAGGAGTGTGTGTGTGACTTTTGTCTGCATTTTGTGAACTTTATTTATGGGTGGCACCTGGTAAAAATTCGATTGGGAATTCGCCTTGCCGGCTTTGGCGCATTGGAAACTGATTTTGCATGCTGGCCATGTTTGATGTCTGGTCGTGTGTTGTTTTTCCAGTGATTTAGCACCGCCTTTGGCACGATGGCAGAAATGAGAAATGACAGAGAAATGAGAGAGAATTGGAAGGGAGAATGGGAGAGAATCAAGAGAGAGCTACAGTCTGTGTTTTGGTATATTTGCCTTCGTTTTTAATTTGAGAGTTTTATTTATTTATGTCTTTTGGCCGTTTGTAGCTGCTAAATTGGTGTCTAAATTAGAATGCAGCTCAAGTTGAGTTCTTGCTCTCTATTTTAGTTGTGTTGTATGTGGGTTAGACCAACACCAAAATATAAAATGTGCGCCCATCTTATACACTGAGAGAATAAAATCAGGAATTTCATAGATCATATTTTACTGAGAGCATAATGGTAAAAGTTGAGCAAATAGAACTTAAAGGAAATTCGCAAAACTATTGATTACAGAAAATACTATATACAATTTTCTCAGTATAATTTTTTTTTTTTTAATTTTATTTTAAAATATTTTATATCGAAATAAATTTAAATTTTCCAATATGAAAAATTTGGTAATATAAGGTCAAACTTATTTATCTATTTACAAGATTGTAAGACAGATTAAATTACAAGAAAATTCTGAATTTGCTTAATATTTATTTTAGTTTAAAGAATTGTTCTGCTTATTAAAATTATTTACTTTAATTACTAGAATTTTTAGCTAAATTAAGTTCGTTGGAACTTAGTGCTAGAAGGACATTTTTCCCACTGTGCACTAGACTCAATGTCTCCTCTTCTTCCCTTTTGCACCTCCACCCCTTCCGCTGCTCGACAAACAGCCGTGGCGCCCTCGAGCCAGATGTAAGCACTTCTGTGGCTCAACAATTAAAACGGAGCGTTTGGGGAAGCTGCTGTCTAACGTGTACGGATGTCTGTCCCTCCGTCCCTCCCTCTTTCCGTCCTTTCGTCTGTCTCTCTGTTCTATTTACCCCGGGGTACGTGTGAATCTGCACAAACTACAACAGACATACATATGGAGGAGAAACCTCCAATATGTATCTGAAAATGCATGCATTTGTAGAGGTATTTGGGGCTCCTTCTGTCGGATTGTTTTGTCTCCCAGTGAGCAGGATTTCTGCCCCTCCGCCCCCACTCCCTTACTTGGGCTAATGGGAATTTGGAATTTTTGAGGGAAAAACCTTTCTGGCATCGCACACACATTTCGCATGCAGTTTACATTTTTAATGGTCTCTGCTGATCAATGCAAAAATTTATGCATGTGTTGTGGATTTAAGCATCGAAATTCCATGCCAGAACAAAGCCTGCTTTATGCTCAAATCCCCCTAACGATAACTGTCCCTAGCTTAAAGGCCTTGACTGAGCTGTTAACTGTTTAAAGAAGTTGCTTTAAAGTAAGATTTAAAGCTTCGCAGGTGGCAATAGAAACAGAAATTTGCTTAAAATAAAATTTTGATAATTGAAATAAAAATATTTGTTTCACACAAGAAAGAAAAATTTAATATATTTCCAGGCGTCAATGAAAGAATTTTAGAAACGCACGATACTTAAGCTGTCAAGAGCAGATATTTTTGTAAAATTAAAAAAAAAAAAAAAAAAACAATTATAAAAAAACAATAATTATAAAAGACGTCAATAGTGTATATTTGCTTTAAATATTCAAACAGAATTTTACAAATATATTACAATATAATTTCGGTTTTAAAATAAAAATAAAATAAATAAATGGAATGGTAAAACATAATATAAATATAAAAAATAATAATAATAAATAAATACGTTATATTTAAAGTTCCCCAAGAATTTTCTTCAAATATTAGTACAGAATTTTATAAAAACTTTCACATATTATTTTCCATAAATATTTTTGTAAATAAATTAACAAATAAAACCGTAATATATTTTCAGTATTTACAAAAAAGAGCTTTGAATATTTTTTTATATTTTTTCGCTCCGTCACATTTGTAACAGCCAAAGAAATTGCATAGGAAGCAATCACAATATGCAAGCACAACACAACGTATGCGCAATATTAATATAAATATTAAGCATACGCAAATAAATATGCTTGTGTGCAAAACGCAATTGGGGGCAAAAGCATTTTGCTTTATGCAAACCGTACTGCGCTTGCCAGTAAAGAACATAATGGAATACTATAAAATTTGCCCGATAATCCAATAAAGTCAATGACAGAAGGACAGAGGGACGAAGGGACAGAGGCATAATGTGCAGGAAGTTGGCACAGGAGAACCGGATGAGGCGGTAGCACTTGTGTAACAACTTCATTGATACGCACAAGCCAAGAAAACGGAAAATACAAATACACTCACACACACACACGTATATATATTTATGTATATGTATATATATACAACACACACTTGAGCACTTGAGGCAACACCGCACACTTACTTACTAACAAGCCAATGCAAAGTTAAACCACATTTATAAGCCGTTGTTGGCTTATATACATAAGCATAATGCAGTGCTGCCAAATACGCTTTTTTTCCGTCAAAACTGGCGTTTTAAGAAAAGCATTCGCCACAAAAATTTGTAAAACTAGCATGAATAGGAAACCATAATTGATCTGTCAGCTCAGAAAAATATAGCTCTTGAAAGAATCTTTATATATTCCAAATATTTGATATTTTTAAAGGGGAGGGTTTAAAATGTTTTTAAGAAAATCCTCGGTTATTCAAATTTAATTTCCGAACTCTAATAATTATAAAAAAAACATACCGGTTGAAAATCGGCTGAGTTTTTTCAAAGCTATTCGCATTCATAGTTAATCAAAAATGGCTTAACCCTGTGTCCATAAATATTTATTGAAATATAGCTATTTTCTCGTTAAAAAATTGACAACACTGATGCATTGCGCTGGGTGTCTTTAATGCCAGCTCTCAGTCTCTTTGCTGTTGACATTAGATTGTGTTAAAAGTGGTTGGGTACACACACACACCGACACACACACACACACACACACACATACAGATAGAGAGAGACACACACAGACAGCATTTGTTAGTATTGGTGTGGCAGATATAATGCCTCTAAAATCGTCTACTTATACATTTATGCAAGTGCCTCGGAGTTGAGCCTTGTCGGGATCATATGCCACATTGTCGCACTTCTTGTTCGAGTGTCACATGAGTGTGTGTGAGTGTGTGTGTGTGTGTGTGTGAGTGTCGTGTGTATGCGTGTGTGTGTGACAATTGTTTGTTAATGTTATTGCGACAGAGAGGAAACGGATGTCTAGATGACATTTACTCAATTTGCGCCCAATTGATTTTCATCTCTTTCTTTTACGGCCAGAAACAAAATAATATAATAAATACGTGACTTTCAGCTCAAAATGTATAAATACGCACACTCGTAGAAATTTATACGCACTAAGCAAAAAATAAAAATAAAAATAAAAATAATAAAAAGAAAAGAGAAACTTTGTTATTAAGTGTTGCAGGCAAATACCCTGGACAATACAAGAATATATTTATTTGATTTATAATATCTTTTAATTTATTTGTTTTAAGTATTTCAGATATTTAAAATATTTTATTTATTTAAATATTTTATTTATTTAAATTGTTTTATTTATTTTAAATTTTTCATTTATTTTATATATGTACAAATAAAGTTTGTATTTATTTAACTAAACAAAAAATATCTTTCAACAGAATAGGACAGGCAAAAACTTTTACATTTTATCCCCGGATTAATGTTTACTTTTAATTAAATTTAAATTTAAATTAATAATTTTTGAAATTGGAATTTTTTAAATCGCTGCCGACTGGACATGTTCGATATTAAATTAATATAAAATAAATAAATATTAAAAAATTCATGAATGAATAAATATTATTATAAAATATTATTATTTAAATTATTAAATTATTTAAATTCTTACTTAAACTTATTTTTCACAATTTTTATTTAAATTTTATTATTATAACACTAATATCCTCTTTCGTTTAATCCTTGCAGGGTATATTTTAACTAAAACGAAGAGGCCAACGACGACGCACTTTGCGCCTTTTCTCGCATTTGAAGAGCCCATCGAAGTCGCCTGCTTTTTATGAAGTTCGAAAGCAGCTTTTCACAAAATATGCTACGCCATTTTGCCCCGACTGTTTTCCTAGAAAATGGCGCACTAAGTGTGTGCATGTGTGAGGGTATGTGTGTGTGAGTATCGCGGGTCAGGTCGATTGTACTCGATATAATCACACATTATTGGCACATTGTGCAAGTTCACTTTAAACGCACTCAAGAGTCAGAGTTCTTGCTCTTCTCTCTCTTCTCTCTCTTCTCTTGCCTAAGTAGATTTATTCATTTGTTATTGTTCTTTTCAATATGGATGGCAGTTGGAGCACATTGTTCTGTCGGCCATTTTGCACATATGTTAAATGCTCTGCTCGGCATTAATCATTATTTATTATGCTTTGTGCTGTGCGCTTTTTGCTTACTTATTAATCCACATTTTTAATTAATTATATTAATTACCGCTTTTATCGTGGCGGTGGGTGCCATTTATATAAATGTTTTTATGCAATTAACGCCACATAAATCAATTGTGTAACGAGGCCCGACAAGCAGCATGTTTATTATCTGTCACATATCAAATGTAAATACAACTTTTTTAATAATTTCCTCTTTTTTGCAATTAATTAATAGAATTGTTAAAGTGAATTAGCGCATTATGCTGACATTTTTTGCTGAATGGCAATATTTGATTATTGAATTATGTTTCATTTTGCTAAGAGCATAAAAGTTTACAATTATTGAATTTAATATATTTATAATTGGGTTTAGTTTGTTTTGCGAAAATATAATTTAAGTTAAATTTAATTTATTTTGTAAATAATATTGTTCAATTGTAATTATTTATTTAATTATATATTTATTCAACATCAACTAATACCAGTTGACACAACAAATTTAAAATACAATGAAGTAAGGGACCAAATTAAATTAAGAAATTGAATTGTTAAAATCATATAAGTTGAGATTTATTGAATTTAATATTAGGTTAATTTTTTTAATGATAATATATTTTTACTTCAATTGCATTTATTTTGTTTATAATTTTATTAAATTTTATTGTGAGCTTTTTTATTAAGCTTCCAGAGACCGAAACGATTTTAAATTTTATATTCCTAAATGTTCACTAAATATTATAGTTATATTATAAACAAGCATTCCATTTATCAGGAACTAGAAAACAATCTGAATCTGCTCAATCTAAAACTAAATTGTTAAAAATTACTAAATTGTTGTAAATATATTTTAAGGTCTATATTTTACTTTTCTATTTTAAATCAGTATTTTAATCTGCAAACAGGAAACAAACTGTATCTGATTTATAGTAAACTAAATTCCTAAAAAAAATTTAAGGTATTACTAAAATTTTTGAATTTTATTCAAAATAATCGTAAATTTCTATTTTACTTTTCTATTTTAAATGAGTATATTGATCTGCAAACAGGAAGCAATCTGAATCTGCTATATAGTAAACTTCCCTCGCTAATCCGAGCTGTATTTTTCGCTCGGGGCATATTTAATTGTGCAAAGAGCTGCATATTGAATTCAAATGAGCAAATATAAATCACACAACAATTTGCAATTGAAATTTATACACACATGACAAATTCGGAGAGAACTCACTAGACTAATGTGTGGCATGCACCATAGAGGATAGATGGCAGGGGATCAGGGGGAACAGGAGATACAGAGTGTTTGCTTATAAACAAAATTGAATTTTTATCGTTGCAGCATCTCGCAGGCAAGAGAAAATAAGAAATGTAGAAATGTAGAAAGACCAAAAAGAGTAAAAAACTGACAACATGCCAACAGAGCGTATGAGAAACGTTCAATTCAATGAACAAGAAAAACGTAGCTCAACACACAAATACTCCCATATATATATAGATATTTGTGTATATGTGTGTGTGCACATGTATTCTGCTGAGTGGCAGCCAAAAAGTATGCTGCATTACTTGTAGCATTAGGAAATAACTGTTAGGATGGAAGGGAGGGGGGCAGGGCAGAGGGGGAATCAGCAGCAGGTGCAGCTTTGACTCATACGTGACCCAGTTGACGGGCATTGCCGCAGAGCAGATACATGCACAGAGAGAAAAATTCTATAAATAAATTTTTTTTTTTATTATAAATCTTAAAATGATAGCCGCTACATTTTACTTAAAATAAGAATAATCATTTCAGTTTAAAAATGAATTTTTATGTGGTGCCATCTAGTTGCCATTTTAAGAAGTGACAAAAATAGATCATATATAGCTAAATTCATAAAAGTCATCGTTTCAAAAACAAAAAAAAACTTAAAAAAAAAAAATTGAAATATTAAAAAAGTATAAATAAATCAATAAAAAATTCATAAAAGTAACATTAAAGAAATATTTTTTATTTTATTTTTCATTTCCATGTCCGTGGTTTGAATTCATCGAATTTTTACTAATTTTAACTTTTTTTTCAATTTAATTTGTCTTTATTTCAGGAACAGAATTCTTGATTTTTCGCGCTGTGTAAATGCTGGAGCAGCATTCCAACATACCGAGCTACATTTATACAATTTGGATTTGACTTCAACTGTATCTCTATTTATGTATGCAAAATAGCAATAAGTGTATCAAAATAAAATAAAAAACGCTTCGAGCATACCTAAACGAGTTGAGGGCAAATCAAGCGAAATTATTTTGATACCAAACAGTTTTCCAGCTTTCCATGGGAAATTGCTTGACCTTTGCCCCAATTGCAATTTGTTATGCAGGATACGCAGCAGCAAGCTGTAATCCGATTCAAAGTCATAAAAAGAATTTTTATGTGTCAAATGTCATAATCCAAAATCACTTTGCCAGCCAACTAAGGGCAGCGCGGTCAAGCCATAAATTTCTCTGTTGACCTTTTGAGAAAATGCGGAGAAAGGAGAGAAAAACTCACATTTCATCCCAGGCTGTTTAATGGAAGTTTTCGGCATTTTATTATTGCATTTGTTTATGTTTCAATTTAGTTTTGTTAAACGAAGCACGCACACGTTGCTGATAAAGATTCAATATAGTAAGAAAACCATAAATAAATCGAAATATTTACAAACCAAATGAACTTTAAATAAAGAATCGGACGCAATGAACGAAATGAACCCAAAGAAGTTGGTCTGTTTGAATTTTTCTGAATTTTCTACAATCAGTAAACCTATCATTTTTAATTTAATTTAATTCAATAAGTTATTTTAAGAATATCTTTCATTTGTAAGTTAATTGTATGTTTTAATTTAATTTAATTTAATTTAATTTAATTTAATTTGATTCTTAACCTTAATTTGATTTGATTCTTTAATTGCATTCAATTCTTTAATTTTATTTAAATTCATTTTTTTAATTTAATTTCATTATTTCTTTAATTTAATTCTATAATTCAATTATATTCTTTAAATCAGTTTAATACTTAAATGTAATTCATTTTTAATTCTTAAATATAATTCATTTTTAATTCTTCAATGCAATTTAATTCTACAAAATTAAGTTTTCCTTGCCGATTGCTCTTAGTCGACCGTAAATAATTGAATAAATTAAATTTATGCTGAATTGAAAATGTTTCCATTCACATAAACCTATCATACCCCATAGGCTTTCTATCTATTCTACATTTCTCACACTTCACTGGCTCTACGCATCAAACGCCTGATAATTCGATTATACTTCCACATACTTCAATTATGCAAATCAAAGACAAAGTTATCATCTCGGAATCAAACACATGAATATTTACATTTTTATGAGCTGTGAATAAATTTGATGGCTCTGACGCCCATCTGAGAAATCTCAAGAATAATTCTTTGTAATCTAGGGCGGACTGGAATTTAAAGCTGATATTCTCAACAGATTATATAGATATAACCGTAGAATTATAAAGGTCTCAGCAGAGGTCTCTAGGTTCAAGAGCACAATAAATGAATTAAAATTTATATCTCTGCTCCCAAAAGTATGCTTTAAATGCTGTACATTTTTGGTTAACTGTAAATGAGCAGAGAGAGGGGGGTAAAAAAGTCACCCAAATCTAAATCATTTTCCACCGCAGCGGTGTGTTTGTTTTGAACCAAACTCGAAATAAAATCCCTCGAAAATCCCAGCACTTGCCTTTTATATTAAAAACCTGTTTTTCATGCAACAAAAGTCAACATAAATCACGGCAAACAATCCAAAGCCAAATGTATAATAAGCGAGGGGAGAGGGGCTGAAGTACGAAGAGGAAAAGTCGCAACAATTATGTGTTTAATGCATAAATCAAAAACTCATTTAAAATTAAATCGCAGCATTCAACAAAATCACAAAACAAAAGTCGCCGCCAAACAGAAAAACAGAAAAAGAATGAAAATGCTGCGATATGAAAGCAATTATTTTCATACAAAGGTTTGTTGTGTCTGTATCTCTGTTTGTTTGTCTGTTTGTGAATATATGTGAGTGCGGGTGTGCGAGTGTGAGTGTGAGTGTTTGAGTATGAATTATTCTTGTATTCTACATGCATATAAAAAATTCAAAAGCCAGCCAAGTAACAGCGGCAACAAGACAAAACAGCCGCCGTCAACGAGTGTATAAAATGTTTATGCAGAAATAAATTGAATGCCGCCAAAAGAACCCAACCAACAACAACAAGCAGCGGCTATTAAAATCAGCAAAATAATTCAGAATTATTCTAGAAAAATACCCTATAAATTAGGGTTTAACATGTGACTAAGAAGAGCAACTAAATATTGGATTAATAACAGAAAATTATGCTCGAATTTATACTCCTAAAAAAAGTAAAGACAATGTTTTAGTATAAAATTTTTTAAATGAATATCTTACTATTAAAGTTTTTAAAAACGGCTATTTAAATCAGCAAAATAATTCAGAATTATTCTAGAAAAATACCCTATAAATTGGGGCTTAACACGAGACTACGAAGCGTAATTAAAAATTCGATGAATATACTTCTAAAAAAATGAAAGACAATGTTTTAGTATAAAATTTTCTAAATAAATATCTTGCTATAAAAGTTTTCAAAAATGGCTTTTAAAATCAGCAAAATAATTCAGAATTATTCTAGAAAATACCCTATAAATTAGGGTTTAACCTGTGACTACGAAAAGTAATTAAAGATTGGATTAATAATAGCAATTTGAGCTCGAATTTATACTTCTACAAAAAATTAAAGAAAATGTTCTAGTATTACTAAATTTTCTAAATAAAAATCTTACTATAAAAATTTTCAAAAACTCTTGTATTATTTAAAAAAATTCTTAAAACTTTAATCAGTCTGAAAATTATTCTTGTAAAAGCAAGTTTTTATAACACTTTAAATTAATTTATTATCTAATTAGTTTAATATTTGATTGATTAATGAATGCTAGTTATTTGATTTACATTAGATAATATTTCATTATTTTATGCACTAATAAATAAATAATATAAATAATTTATATATTTAATTTTTAAAAACTTTAACCATTTGACTTTTTCGTAGAGCTGCAGGAGAGTGTATAGCAGTTGTAACTTTATGCCAGGACACCTACGCACATGGCACAATAATTTAAAGAAGCCAACGCCATTACGGCCCAACTAGGAAGGGGTATAATGCTGTGGCCTGTCCATGGGGAGGGGGAGAGGGGAGAGGGGCAAGCCAGGGGCTGGTTGGCTGGTTATGGGACATGAATAAGTATTACGAGTACAAGCTGGCGTTGCTGTTGCTGTTGCTGTTGCAGGACGATGTTGAAGCGCCGCCTGTCAACCGTCGTCAGCTGCGCACATGCAAGTCAGACACTTCATGACGTTGCCACCGATACAAGCGCATGCACTGAGAGAAAAATTGCCCAAATGCCCTTCCTAAAACCAAACATTTCGAACTTCAAAACAAAAATTATAAAAATGGAATACAAAACCTATAACAACTTTTTGATTGGAGTATTTGCGAAAATAAAATAAATTAATATAATTTTCTGCAGTGTAATTTAGTTTGTATTATTTTTTTTATTTATTAAAAATAGTTTGTTTTGAAAAAATAAATTCATAATTGAATAGCTTGATTTTGTAAAACAACTGCCGCTTCATTTTTCTGAGTGTACACACACACTCAGAAAGCTGCAAACAGAAAGTAAACGGAAGAGTCGACAATGCACGGACAAACTTCTAGCCGGGTTTTGAGTACGTGTCGCGCTGAGCTGCAGTTGTTGCAAGAAGCGTGTAGAGTTAAGTACACTGCGAGAAGCCAAGAATTTTCGTAGTTGAATTTGGACATTAAAAAGTGAAAAGATCCAGAAAAATCTTATTTACAATGAAATTCTTCATTTAGGCGCATTATTTAAAATTCTTATTTCTAATTTTTTATTTCTTAAACTCTTAAGCTTAAAACAAATTACGATACGTGCTTAATTAATTCGTTATTATAATATATTAATATTATATATTTATTTAATTTTGTATAATTTATTTTAACTGAACTCCTGGCCACCCTAATTAATATGAATTCATTCAAGATTCTATTTCAATTTGAAGTTAAATTCTTGAACAAAACAAGATACATGATTCTAAAGCTTTATTTTTTTAAAACGAATTATGCTTGATTTCTCTGAGTGTAGTGCAGGCAGACGTGTAAGGACAATTGCTGCAGCGAAATGCGCTCAACTGTGCAGCCAGTTAAGCTGCAGGCATGCTGCCTCCTGCCTCCTGCCCCTTGCCTCTTGCTTCTGCCTCTTGGCTCCTACTTGCCCCTTTCCCCTCCCTCTTTTTGAGATGCTGCTGCTGATCTATTCGCACAAAAATGTGCTTTGCATGCTGTCAGAACTGTCAGTGGCGGCAACTGCAGCTGCTGTCGAGACTAATGGCAGCAAAAACTTTTGTTTTTTATCCCCCCCCCCCTTTCCCTTCCCCTACCCCTTCCCCTGCTAGCACATATCATTTACAGCTAAGCGAGCTTTCCCCTGCGTACTGTGCTACTGATAGTACGCCTAGAAATCCATTATATGTCAGAGCTAAGCACCATTGGCACAGCGTGTGACCATGTCAAGTTTCATACTTACTATACACACGCCCACCTCTGCCCCTGCCCCCTCGCCCACGGCCTCGCCCACCCCTTCTCCCACTCCCTCTCAGACTATGTTAAGGGTTAAACATCAAGTGACTTGGGTGAAAGTGAACGAGCAGCAAACCATTTGCACTGAGAAAAATTAAACATACTTCTTTGCACTAAATAAAGCTCCTAAATTGATATTTTATTCTAAAATTATAGTTCAAGTCGGAGTTCAGAAAGATACTTTAAGGCCCAATAATAAATAGGAGGAGATTTTGTTTTATATATTTAGTTTATTAAATTTTCATTTGTTTTTTAATTTTTTACCCACTTTAAGACTAATAATAAAACTTTTTAAAACTTCACCGAGGAAAAACAAATATTTTATCTTTGTAAAAATTTATTATTTGACTAAACTTTTACATAAAACTATTATTATTATTATTTTTTTTAACGTGAAAATCAGACGGATAAAATAAAAGCTAAACTCGATTTAATTAATTAAAATCGTATCGTATTTTAATCTTAAAAGTTCATAAAACTAAAAAATAGGATCAAAGTTCTATTTTTACTATTTTTATATATTTTACGAACGCGATTAAATACAAACTTTTATTCTATCATCAAGAATTTATTTTTGACACCCCAAAAAAATAATAATTTAAGTGCGAAATGTCTTGATTTTTCTCTCAGTGTGCTGCTGGCACTGCAATGGCATTTGGCATTATTTCAAAAGACGCTCTACAATCAAATGGTTCCGCCAGCTGTGAGAGATCTTCTCTACCAAGAGTAGGCTGAGTGCTACTTGAGTCATAGCAAATTTATTGATCCAAAAAAAAGAGAAGGGCACTCTACAAAGAGGTTAGGGCACAGCGAGTAGCCAATGCTGATAACAATGATAGCATATGCTCTGGCAGTAATAGGATGACATCAGGAGAGCAGCTAATAATATGCTATAAACTCTGACAAATGGAGGGGAATTATGGCTTTGATATTTGGGAAAAGAGGAGAACTATTTGAATGCACTGTAAGTTATTTGTTTTTAGCCAATCGAATTTCAAAATAAACTCAACGATGAGCTTGTCAAAAATTTAACAACAAAAAAATTGATTCTCTAAAGACTCCACATCATTCTAGTTTCAGCTACTTAAAAGTTTTGGCAAATGCCAGATCAGCTTTAGCATAGGTGCCTACTCTAGTTCCCTAGTTTGAATGCATTCAAAACCAAAGCAAAAGTTGCAACACAAATATTCCATCATCAATTTCAGCAGCGAACTTTTGTGCGCAAATTTTGCCATAAATCAGCTAAACAAAACTTTGAAAAAAATCTCAACACACAATATGCAGCAAGTGCATATTGTCATAAATATTACATGTCAAATATAAAATCCAAAGTAATCCATTTTGTTCAATGATAATGCCACGGTTCAAAGGCATAAACTATCAAATGTATTACAGCTCAATTTAAAAAGTTTTTTTTTTTCAATTTGATGAAGCAAATTGTTTTGAGTATCTAATACGCTGGCATCAAAGATAGCTTATGGGAATTGATATATAAAATATGTATGATAATATTTAAAAAATAATTTAAAAAATAGATTAAACACAATAAATGCAAATAAAATAACCAATGTAGAATAATAGTTAATTAAGTAAATAAAACAATAATAAATAAAATAATAATAAATAAAATAATAATAATAAACAAAATAATAATAATAAAAAATAATTATAATTATTGATTTTGTAAATTAATTTATTAAAGGCATTAATTAAATTCTGATCTTCAGATTAGTCCACCGTAAGGCTACAGTCGAACGTAACCGACTGATGAAGACCTAACCGACGAGAAGATATTCGGTCCAACTAGAAGTACTTACTGTAAATATCAATTAAATATTACCTGCAAAGAAAAACATATTATTTATTAAAATAAAAAATAATTATTCTTCATTAAATTAAACTAAAGCCAAGTATGAAGCAGATCAGTTAGGCATAAAGCTACAGTCGGACGTAATCTACAGTAGCAGAAAATGTATTTTGTGATAATGCAGGAGGTATGCTTGGAGAGCCAGCAAGCAGAGCAGCTAAGCGCTGCCTAGCAGCTTATGCATAGAGAGCGGTTGATGTGTTCTTTATGGGCGAGCCGGCTACCCGCTGCATTACTTGTAATGCAGGAGGTATGCTTGGAGAGCCAGCAAGCAGAGCGGCTAAGCGCTGTCTAGAAACTTATGCATAGAGAGCGGTCGAAGTGTTCTTTATAGCCGAGCCGCCTACCCGCTGCATTACTTGTAATGCAAGAGGTATGCTTGGAGAGCCAGCAAGCAGAGCGGCTAAGCGCTGCCTAGCATCTTATGCATAGGGAGCGGTCGATGTGTTCTTTATAGGCGAGCCGGCTACCCGCTGCATTACTTGTAATGCAGGAGGTATGCTTGGAGATCCAGCAAGCAGAGCGGCTAAGCGCTGCCTAGCAGCTTAGGCATAGAGAGCGGTCGATGTGTTCTTTATGGGCGAGCCGGCTACCCGCTGCATTACTTGTAATGCAGGAGGTATGCTTGGAGATCCAGCAAGCAGAGCGGTTAAGCGCTGCGTAGCAGCTTATGCCTAGAGAGCGGTCGAAGTGTTCTTTATAGCCGAGCCGACTACCCGCTGCATTACTTGTAATGCAGGAGGTATGCTTGGAGAGCCAGCAAGCAGAGCGGCTAAGCGCTGCCTCGGAGCTTATGCATAGAGAGCGGTCGATGTGTGCTTTATAGGCGAGCCGGCTACCCGCTGCATTACTTGTAATGCAGGAGGTATGCTTAGAGAGCGGTCGATCTCCCCACAGCTGCAGATTGGTGGGTGGGTTTTCTTAGCTCTCCCTCTTTCTCGGGGACTGATAAGAGACAGCGACTGAGCAACCTGCAAGCACTATAAATACGGCTGCTGCAGAGCTGCTGATCACAGTGCAGTGAAATCAAGTGGTTGGGACTTGTCAAGGGCGCTTAGTAGCGAGTGTGCTTATTATAAAAAAAATGTATTTATTATATTTTCAATGCCACTAGTTTGTGGATCTGGAGTGTGACAATTGCAAGAGTTTGATGTGAGCGGTATTAAGCTGCCGTTAAATCTGGCACACATAAAAAAGTAGGAAGAATAAGCATTGCTGCCACGCTTTGTGTGACAGTTTCATTAAATTATATTTTGAATAGAGGCTACAGGTTATTGTGCAGTCGGGCACGTCCGACTGATCTGCCCCGTCAACATTTTTTAGACCCTTTACTTTAAAAAAGTAAAAAGGGTCTATTAGTTTAGTGCAAAGAGGAAATGTGTGTAACACCCAGAAGGAGGCGTGGCAGACCCCACAAAGTATATATATTCTTGATCAGGACGACAAGCCAAGTCGATATAGCCATGTCCGTCTGTCCGTCTGTCCGTCTGTCTGTCTGTCCGTCTGTCTGTCCGTCCGTCTGTCCGTCCGTCTGTATGAACACCTAGATCTCAGCAACTATAAGAGCTAGAGACACCATATTCGGGACTTAGGTTCCCCTATTCAGCAAGCAGCACGAGTTTGTTTTAGATTTTGGATACCTCGCCCCCTTCCCCTGCAAACCGCAAAAAGCTACTGCAGCCACAGCTTTAAAGTTATTGGCTTGTAATTTGGTACGTAACTAGCTTATGATATTCTCTATCCACGCTGTGAATTTTGTTTTGATCGGATAAGAAACAGCGAAAATATGGAACGGACAATTTGCCGCACTAGGCAGAGGGGGGGTGGTGTGCGTTGCATACGCGGGTAGCTTAGTGTGTGTGCGTCTGATTGTGTTTGTATGTACATATACTCAAAGTAAAGGGTCTCCTACGGTCGGTTACGTCCGACTGTAGCCTCCGTCCCACTGATCTGCCCCGTCCCTATATTTTTTAATTTTTACAATTGCAATTGACTTGTCAGTTAAGCGGATTTTACGTTTTCTTATCCACAGATAATCGCTGGCAATAATTCATAAGCATAAAATATCAATTTCGAGTGTGCTCTTATCAACGCGCATAAATTTCCATCTGCACACGCTTGAGAACTATGCACAGCACATGGAAAGCGGAAAATGGAAAATGACGCTAAGCACTGAGGGAAAGAAAGGCTGGCAAGTGAATCGAGTGACATGACAGAGGCAGGGACAGAAAAGCCATAACGACAGGCAGCTTGTATCGAGGACATGAGACATGAAAAGCAGCAGGAAAACCGACAACAACAAGGACATGGCATAAGGACAGGAACTTTATCATAAGCAGTCGAAAAAGCAGCATATCATAAATATATGGGGCGTGTACTTCTCCGCCCACTTCTCCTACTGCTCCCGACAGCATATGTTTTAATGCCTGGCAATAAAAATTTATGCATGATTGAAGTTTTCTGTGTTTTCCCTTTTCGCCTTATTTTGCTTGCAATTTTTGCGAAATATTTTCTGTGTGCTCTGGCAAACGCTTGTGAATTATGTGCAAAATAAACGGCATTTAGAGATCGATTTTATTATTTATTATTTCTTCTTTATTTTGTAAAATCAGTGTGACATAAACGATAAAGGCATGTTAAGGCAAGAAATCAAATATGTTTGAAATATCACAATATAAAAGCAAACTAAACGAGCTTAAATTGATGGGACAATAAATATTGTGGGTTGAAAAAGATTTACGGAAAAAATTTAAAAGTATTAAAAAGAAAAACAATTAAAGTATCTAAAGCTCAGGTTATAAGAATAAACAAGTTAATTTTTTATACATTTTTATTTATGTTACATAACATTTATTACCAAGAAATTATGGCTAAATCATTTATTAATGATATTGTAGAACTTATAATTTTATGCCCTGTTCTTAAATATTTTATGTTTATTAAAACATTTTATATTAATTACTTATATATTAATGTTATTATTTTATTTATACATTTTTTGATCTACAAAGAAAATTATCTGATTTTTAAAGCGTTGTGTTCATTATTAAAATCATTTTAATATTTTTTTTATTTCTATCAACGCCCAAAGAGTAGTTTAAAGTGGACTATCAACAGTTGGTTCAAGTGTATAAATTTTTATACACTCATAAAACCACTTGAGATATGAAAAAAAAATAAAGATCTAGCCCAAGAATGAACTTGACGTCACTTCTAAGTATGTATTATTTATACTCTTAAATTACACATTAAGCTGTCTCTTAAGTGTTTTCAAAAGATTTGCGAATTCAAATATATAATTTTATTTAAGCTAAAATTTTAAGATTAAATTTTTATCAACTTCATACACCTCAAATGTCTTTAATCTATCCCGAAATACAGGCAAAACTAACTAACTAATGGACTGACAGTAATTTGCTTTTAGCTTCAAGTGTTTGCACTTTTGAGGCTGAGCAGATTTCCTCTTAGCTTTTTTAATTCAATATGTCAAAAGCACGATAACGGTAGGCAGCAGGAAGCACAGAAAAAACCGGGCACTCTGTCAGCTATGATAGACGCAGTCAACAGCTGCCAGTCAAATTACTAGGCGCATTGCACTCGTCTACACTCAGAGAAATCACCATAACATTCTCACTTCAATCAAGCCAGAAACGTGTTCAGAATTTACTTCAACTTAGTAAGATTGTATTTAATTTAAGTCATTCTCATGTAATCCAGAAGTTATTGATATATATTTAAATTATATATTAAACCAATGAGCGCGCAGCGCGAGCTGTGGATGGGTGCTATATGGCTTTATATTCGAGCGTCTTTAATTGAATTATATTTTGGTATCAAGCAAAAAAAACCTACTACAATTCAATTTCAAGTCATATTTTGAATTGATTTGCTGCTGGAAATTTCACAAGTTTTCCGTTTGCTTTTCTCTGAGTGTTGTCTCTGTCTGCGCTGGGCGTCAAACTGTCAGTCATAGAGCCAAAACCAAAAAAATATGGGCAGAGGAGAGGGAGAGAGAGGGATGGGAGTCATAGTCAAGCAGCTGCTTAGTTAGTTAGTTAGTTAGTTGGACTTGCCACAAAGCCATTGGGTAAACTGCTCAGACATGGCCCGAAGCGCACACGCAAAGCGAGCTGAAGTTGAAGTTGAAAGGCGTCTGCCCTGGCCAGGAGGCGCTATACAAAAAGATGCAGCTGGGATTTAATTCAATTGTTGCCTGACTACAAGTCAGACACGGCTAGTTGGCAGGCATGTTGGCTTTAATCTCTGGTATAAACTGCAGCATTTAATTACGAATTAAATTAGACTGGCAGCTGGCAGAGAAAACTTGCATAGCTGCAAATATTATCCAAGAAATTCATCTAAGATTTTAATTACACTTTAAAGCTTCAGGAGATAGAAATTAAAGTTGAAACATATGTCAAAAAGATTAAAACTATTGAGCTTAAAACTGCATAAATTAAACTATACAATTTGGAAGAATTATACATTTTAAATATTGTTAGAGAAATTCTTTCAAAATTTATCAGAAATTCTAAATGTAGTTTTAAATAAACTAAAGAGCATGTAACTAAAACCGCTACAATTAAAAATTATAAAGATTTAAATCTAACATTTCTAAAATAAAGCATTGTAAATCAACAATAGTATCAAACAAATTTTTTAAGAATTTTTTTTAAATGCCTATAATTGTGACATTTTGATATACTTTCTCACATCGAAGTAGGCTATGAAGCTAAAAATCTATGACACGATTCGGTGCAGCGAATATTGTTAGTTTGTCATCCAGGTTCGCAGTGAACACATCTGGAGAAAATATAAAAAGAAATATTTTATGCTTGGAAAGCTCCGCAAAAAGAAACTTTGCAAATCCTGCAAATCGAAAATGTCGTGGGCAACATTCTCAACGTCAGAGGTCTCTGGATAGGTCGTCACATCCTGCACACCCTCCTTCGCTATAAACTTTGCCGCTTCTAAAGATATTTGTGTATACTACATGCATATTTAAATTATTAATTTTAAAATTTTTGAATTTAAATTTTGATTTATAGATTCTAAATACTATTAAATAACTATAAAAGCACCTAGTACAAATTTCTTCAAAATAAAGTGATAATCTGCAGACTTAAGAGGGATTTATAAATGCTGAAATATGAAAAAAAAACCTTAAATATTTAATATTAACTGAAATGTTGTCAATATAAAAATCTCTGAATATTGTTAAATAAATATGCAAGCACTTAACTAATAATTCTACACATTTAAATGATAATCGGCAGCTTCAAGCGATGTAAGTAAATGCTGGAATATGCAAAGAGACGATTCAAACAATTAAGCCTAAATCCTTTTCTTTGGAATCTCAGTCAACCTTGGCAGTTGGCATTATGCTTATTTCATTTGCCATGCTGCACAGTGTGCAAAACATTAACACAATGCGACATAATTTGTATAAATCGCAGACAAAAGGCAGACACACAATCTGTCCGTTGCAATGTGAATTGCGATAGAGATTCAGATTCACAGATTCTCATATTCTAGACTTTTCACTGCAATGCGGCGAAAAGCTGAACAAACGAGGCGGGGAAAACAATTCATAAAATATGCAGCAAGGCGCCTGCGATATTAAATCATTATCAGCTATACAGCACAGAAGCAACAATAACAACAATAACAATAACAATAACAACAATATCAACATACATATAACAACAGCAGTCACTGGCTGACAGCTACAAAACATTTTACAAGCAATTCAACAGCAGACAAGCTGAGACAAGCCAACGCAAAGTAAAGCAAATGATGCAGCAAAATCTCTGGCAACTCTGGAAGGAGAGGGGGGCGGAAAAACAGTTGAAATTGTTGGGCAGGACTTGTTTTCAGTGGCGGCGATAAAGTTGTCATAGTGTGAAACAAACAATTCATCAGTGTCAATGTGATAAATTATATTTTGCCCCGATTGCTACAGAAAATTGCACGAATTTTTACCCCCCGGTAAACGTAGCAGCAAAATCGAAAAGTGGAACATGATAAATTACTTGATTCAATTGAATTATAAACAATGAAATAACAAGCGCAGACATCAAGCATACGCATAGTAAACAATAACAATATTACGCATACGCCGCGTCTACACAAATTGATATAAATGTGCGCCGTTTGCAACGGAATTCCACAAATCTCTGTTTTATATAATGGAAATTAACCAAGTGAATTAATTGATGAATTAGTTGTATACTGTGATTAATCCTACCTATATTATAGGAAATACAGTCGTAGATCTTTCAAGTTCGTCTTGGTAAAAAAAAACCTTAATGATTTGTGACGGAATCAAAACAAAGTTTAGACTTTGCTGAAAATCCTCAGCTGGGAGTTTTTTATAGCAAACTATATTCGAAAATTAATAGGTCTAGCTCACAGCACACCCTAGATCTTTAGCCTTATGCTATTTTGTGACAGAACTAACCGAAATTTTTAATTCTACTAAAAATCCTAAGCAAGATATCGTTTATAGCAAACTGTATACCAAATTTAATAAGTCTAAGTCTAAGCACACCAGAGATCTACGCATTGTATGATTTGTGCTGGAACTAAAACAAATATTTGCATCTACTTAAAATTCTCAGTTGGGTGTTATCTCTAGCTAACTACATACCAAATTTATTAAACCTAACTCATAGTACACCAGAGATCTAAGCATTACAGCCATAGCTTATCTTACTTAATAACATCTTTCTTAGCTAATAAAAACCTTAAAGCGCATCGAAACCCGCAAAAAATTGGCTTATTTCTTGTTTAACGTTTGAGCTGCTTTGGTGACCAATTAGATTATGTTGTGCCGACAATCTTCTTGCTTGCGGTTGTTTGTGTAACTCTAGTCCATTTTAATGGTATTTTTCTGTGCCTCTGGTATTGCTTCCTTCTCTTTTTTCTAGCTTTGTTTTTGGGCTAAAAATAAAATGCCTTGTTGCGGTTTGGCTTTTGGAGAGCTCAGCTTAAATCTAAGATTTTAATTTGGCGCATAAATTTCATTGAGTCGGAGCATTTATTTATTTATCGCCTCAGTTTTATGTGTGCCACTTAAGGGATTTGTAATTTGTAAGCTTGCCATCCACTATCTCGGGGTGTTTAGTCCGAATCAGAGTGTGACCAGAGTGTGAGAGTGTCAGTTGGTAAGATGGGTAATTGCCTCATTTGTTATGTATAACTGGGATGTGTGATGTTTTGCAATTCATATAGTCTGAGTGTAGGTTTAGGGCATTTTAATTGCCTGGCAATTGCGTTAGGTAATGAGGAAATTCCATTTATTTACCTAGAGCAGCATATAATGTTTAACTACAACATTAATATTTAGTAATAAAGCCATTTCATTTGAAATGCATAACTTTTAATCAGATGGACGAGCAAATAGGTTTGTCATCTGTTGTCAAATAAATAGCTTATTATACAGGACTTATTTGAGAAAGAATTTTAGAAAACCTTTTTTCGATATTTCAAGTAAATTAGAAATTTTTTAAAAAGTTTTTTGTTGTCTTAAATTAAATTATAAATCGATATCAATTTTTATGTATTTCTCGAAAAGAGCAGTTAGTTTCAAGAGTAATCCCACCTTTTCTTAAAAAAGTATTAAATGATATTCTTAGTTTAAGAACTTACTCAACAAAAAATTTAGTTTTAGTATTTTTAATGACATATTCAAGTAAGAATATTTTTGATTTATATTTATATTGAATTGAAGAATGATTTTTTAAATCAAGAAATATCACATCAATACCATTCACAAACAGCTTTCGGATTAATTCAATGTTTACAATTTCAGAAAGTTTCTTAAATAAACATTTCCAAAGACGCAAATCAAGAGAGATTAAAATCTGCTAGTAGAATTAGTTGAAAACTCAATGCCCTAAAGCCGACAGCTCTCGACGTTGTTTAAATATTGGCAATGCCACTGAGATAACTTAATTAAGCCACTGTTCAATTGGTTGTTTTGGCCACAATCTAGCCAATTTTTCCATGTCAATGTTAAATGCATTTCTATTCTATTTCAGCAGAGTGCAACAAAATACTTGACATTGGTGTCTGGCATTTTATTAACTGAAATGAGCATTAAATGAAGTGCCCGAGAGCATTTCACTGTTTGTACTTGTTACAGTTCTATATAGACACCACTCGACTCCGCTCGGTTGTCGGTGGGCATGGCATAGAATAGAACGTGCACAAGTTTATAATTAAAACAAAATATTTTAGTTTCAGCAGCAGATTCAACAACAGCCAAAGCAACAACAACAGCAACAGCAACAATAACATTTAATTGCAATTGCAATGCCAGAGCAAAAAGCCAGCTGAAAGACCGAAAAATAGCAAAAATACTTTGGCACACCACATAAAGACACACACAGAAATACACTCAAAAAAAAAATAATTTTTTTCTGGAAACAAAAAATTTAAAATACCGATACGTAAACGATTGTAATATTTAAAACAAAGGCAATAAATTAAAAATAAATGTTGAATTTATTGAAAAAATTGTAAAAAAAAAAAAAAAACATTCCATTTTAAATTTATATAAGAAAATTGAAAAATAATTTTTATGTGTAAGATTTTGTATGGAAATTAAAATAAAATTATTTTAAATTTCTTTACGATTTCTATTTCCAAACTTGCGGCAAAAAAATAAAATATGTGTGGTTTTTCTCACTCTTCCATAAATAAATAAATATTATTGAAGGCAAAACAAGGAATTTAGTTAAAATAAGAATGTTTAATTAAAATACACATCGAATTTTATTTTCATCTTAAAGTAAATAAAAAAACAGTAATATGAATTTTAAGAAATCGCTGAAATATACAATTTCTTTTTGAATCAAAAATATACTTAGTGAACTTTTGATACCGCTAAATTCGATATTCGAGTAAGAAAAATTCGTTCTTTTCTCTCAGTGCACGCACACACACCAACCACAACTCCATAGCTGAACTGATGGACAGCAAGCAGACACTTGCCATGGACGAACAGCAGGAGGCATACCACAAATGCGACTTTAACTTGTGGGTGCTCTTCTGTTTTCTCTCTCTCTCTCTCTCTCTTTCCCTTTCTCTTCTACTTTCTTCCCTTCCTTACTTCCGCCCCTTCTGCGAACACACAGGTGGTAAAAGGTTCTCTTGTCGTTTCGTTTTCCGAATGTGTCGGCGGTGCAATTTTGTGCTAAAATTTATCACTTTCCATGCGGGAAACTCTACCTGCAATTGCCTCTGGCCACAAACAATATAAAACAAACAAACGAGAGGGTCTCAGTAGAGTGTGCTCGAAAAAAATATTTAATAATCAAAAACAAAATTAATTTAAAATATATATTTAAAAAAAAAATTTCTTCTCAATTTCTTGATCTTCAAATAAAATTGTAAGGAACAAAATTTTATATTTTTTAATCATATCTTAATTGAATTTATTTAAATCTTAACTTAAATCTTTCTTTGGAAACAGTTTCGAATATGCCTAAGTAAATTTTTATGTAAGTAATTTTAGCTTACAAAAAATTATGCCTAATAAAAAGAAAACATTTTGATCTTAAAAGAAAATTTTGAATAATGATTTCTTCCAAAATTGAGAGAATTTAATTCTTCTTAAATTCTTAAGGCATGAAACATTCTGATTCAGAAATAGAAAATCATACTAAAATTTTACTTCAACTTGTTAAATATAAATATAAGGTCACATTAGTCCTACACAAACTCAGCATACCCCAACGTATATTTCTCGCATGCAGGGCATTTAGATAAAAGGTATATAAATAGCTCATGAGCGGCGAAATGGAGGAATTTAATGCTATCTATAAAGATGGCTAGATATACCTGTCTGCATCTGTTTATAAGCAAAAGTATGTTTATTATATATATATTTAAGTGTGCACCTTGAACTCTTATATCCATATATAGTATATATACGGCTTTCTTGAAATAAATATTATTATTATTTTTGCATTTTAATGACATCATTTGCGTTTTGTATTTAAAAAGCTATTTGTGAAAATTTTTTAATTTTCTGAATTTGCTTTACAATTTCAAATTTATATTTCTTTGAAAATTTGCAATAGATTTTCATTTGCATTTAAATTTGATAGCTGGAAATTTCTGGTGCACATGACATGTTTATGATCTAAGCAGCAATAAAATATTATCGAATTTGCATAAAATGCTGTCTATGTGTAAATAGCAACTGCTCCTCAGAGTTTCATCGATTTGTTCAGCCAAAGTGTCGACTTGAAGCGAGAATTATGAGCTGATTATGCAGCTTATGATAAGTGAAAGCGGAACAAGCAGAACGCAATGGGAAGCTGTAAGGCAAGCAGTACACTAGGAGAAAAAAATAAAAAAATTACTTGGTCTAGATAAGGACGTACTTAATTCAAGATACTCATTTTATTCAGAATTTCTTAATTAGATTCGGATAAAGAAGTACAGTCAAAATTGTTTTGAATCTATTTTATTTTAAAATAAATTGTTGTTTTTACTCAAATATATTCCCGTTTTGTGATATTTTAATCCCGGAAATTCATAATTTAATCCGATTAATTTTTTAAAGTAATCACTATTTTCTTATTACCAATTGTTTGAAGTATATATTGATTTCAATAAAAGAAAAATTTTTGCTTAAATGAATGCATAACAAAAAGAAAACGTACTTAAAATTTTTAAAGACTTTTTTCAATTTAATATTTGAATGGCAAGAAATTGTCTGTCAATTTTTTTCTAAGTGCAGGGGCTAACCTAAAGGCCAGTAGGGGTATTCCTTGCTGTCCAGCTTAAAATGCAAATGCCATTTAATAATGCATCAACTAAATGCAGCGTTTTAAGTTATCAAAAATGTTCTAAAGCTGCAAAAATGTATATTTAAAATTCGCTTTACTTTCGGCGTATTATTTTATTTACTGAGTGCAAGAAAAAATAAAAAAAAAAAACTGAAATTGCAATTTGCATTTGCCGACAGTTTATGCAGCATACAAAATTTATGAGCGGCAACCCCGTGGGGCACAAACTGCAAAGGCAAAAGATGAAGATAAAAAGCTTTGCTAAGGACAGCAAAAAAAAAAACCTGTAACAACGATGACCCAAAACCTGGACATAAAAGTGAGCCAATTTATTGTTATGGCAAAATAAGTGAAGCGATTTGTGGCCAAAACAAAAAATGGAATGGAAAAAAGCAACAAACTATATAACATGCTGAGGCAGAGGACAACAGGCGGCATAATAAAAATAAAACAATGCGTTAATTGCAATTCCCAATTGACCACAGCATGTACAGGCAAAGCAGGGAACAGTCGGGAGAGCAGGGAATAAAGGGAGAGGAGGGAAGGGAGGAAAGGTGGACAGAGCATAGAGAGCAAATTTGAAAACATCAAGTGAAGGGTCGCTTCAGAATCCCGCAGGCCATAAACCAGAGCGTTTTATTGCCAAGTTTATGCGTTGAATTGCAGCAACTGTTGAATTCACGAAAACACAAGACGATACAGATGAATACGTGAAATTCAACTGTCAGCGTTGCCAAACTGACAGCAGAAAAATCATACATGAATTCATGAAATGACAATTTCAACAGATGAATACATTTAATTAATATGTCAGCGTTGCCGGACATGCAGAAGACGATCATTATATGAATTCATGAAATCACATTTGCTACTGTTTATGCGACACAAATGAATTCATGAAATTAGTATGTCAGAGTTGCCAGATGGGCAGCAAAAGGTTTAGAAAGTAGGGAGGGTCAAATATAGATATCAATATCGATTTTATAGATATTTTAAATTTTGGAAAAAACAAAAATCGATATTTTGATTTTATTAAAGAATGAGGTTATGATAGGCTCAGTGTTGCCACCTAGTTGTGGGGCTGTTAAGTTGGTTTCGTCCTATTTTGTGAATTAAGACCGAATTCATAAACAAGTTTTTTTCATTTCAAATTTTATTCTCATAAATTGAATCATGTTTCAGCACACTTTTTTCGATAGCAAATTCATAAAGTGTTTGCATGAATTGCGCCTCGTATAAACGCATGAGCGTCTGTTAGTGTGTGTATAAGCGTGTATGTGTGTTATATGTATGTGTATGTGTGCCTGTCACATAAAGCAGCTAATTACAGTTAGTTATGTTGCCTGCCCACAAAATGCCATAATTTATGCGTCTGTGTGTGTGGTTTGTGTGCTCTCTTCCTCTCTTTCCCTCTCTCTCTCTCTCTCCATCACTCTTTCAGTATCTGCGTGTGTGTGTGTGTGTGTGTGGCAAGTGCGGTCACAACACCATCAAATGTCCTCTACATGCAATTTGTGCCTGTGTGTGTGGAGAGAGCTAAATGCTGTCAAATGAGCATTTTGCATGCGTTGCTCGAGAGTCAAAACAAAACCAGCGCAACATTTGTCAAACATGTTCGTACACTCAGAAAAAAATATATCACATTCATTCTTAATGGATTCAAGCTAAAACCGTGTTTGGAATTCACTTTATGTAAAGTGAATAATTCCATTAATCCCAATGTAATACTGAAATTCTTTATGTTAAGCTTTCGAATTTGTTAAGTACATTCCAGATTATTTAAAATCTTTGCTGTCTTAAATTAAATTCTATTTTTACTTAAGCCTACCAATAATTGTGCTTAAATTAATCCTGTTTATTTTAAACTAAACCGTATTAGAATTTTATCCTAATGTAATCCAGAATCTCTTGATTTTAAGTACTTTTCTGCAAAACATTTATTGAATTGATTTAATCTTGAAAATTCAAGAAAGTTTCTTGCGGCTTTTCTCCGAGTGTATGGATGCGTATGTGAGTGTGTGTCAAACACACACAACGTACAATTTTTGAGCAGCTTTTCATTAACCCAATTCGCAATTGAAAATGTTACTTTTCGCAGCTAAATGTCGCTATGCTCAAAAGCGAATTTCCATTAAGTTGGAATTTCAAATAAAGCTGCAAGGCAAATAGGGAGAGAGCGAGAAAGAGTTACCAATTACTGCAGCCTGCTTTAGGCCATATACGCAGAACAATAACAACAACAACCTGCTTGTCCGTCCGTCCGTCCGTCTATAGCAATTGCACAAGCAATTTTACGCTCATTTATTCGAGAGCAGAGAGACATGCGAAAAAAGACGCCCAAAAGTATGCAGTAGAACTATTTAATTAGGCTAATCTATTTACATTGCACTATGGGGCATTTGGAAAGTTTTTTTGGCATTAATGTATTTTTTGAAGGTATGCAAATTACCAATGTTTTACTGTTATTGTATTAAGAATTGGTCACACTGTTATGAAATATACCGCAAATGTTAACTTAACAGTCCACTGTTAAAATAACAGCTGTTAAAGTCAGCAGTTGCAAGCGGTCGGCACTTGTTTACATTTGCTCTGGTTTTGTAGTACAAGTTTAAGTTCGTAATTCTTGAAATAAACGTCATTTATCATTTGTTTTTGAAATGGATGTTCATTATTCAGGTGTGTTCTACATGTTGCTACTAATTTGGTTCTTAATTTATGCATGTATTGCGGATTATATGTAAATTTAGCAAGTGATGTTTACGTATATATTTTTTTAGGAAAGTTTAACTTTGAATAGAGCTACAAAAAATTGGCCAGATATGGCAGATATGTGACTATATACATGTTGTAGCGTTATTAATTCCTAATCCATAGCATCCAGTCTCAATATGCGGAAACTGCGATTTCTCACGAAATTTCATTTTTTAGGAAGCAACCTCTCGATTGGCAATACGGCCCTATGGGACTTGTGACGTATGTTATTGTATGGCAGCGCACACTCAAAAAATTGTTTTTTTAATAACTCTTTTATTTACCAACCGATCTTGTTGAATTTTTCACCAAATATTTATATGGCTCTAAACTATGTATGTGGAAAATAATAAGCTTACGTGTTTAAAAGTGTGGGAGTTATAGCGTTTTTTTTATTTATACAGGATTTGAAGGCGGAAGGAGGCGTGGCACTAAAAATTTGAAATACACAAATTTTTTGTATGCTTTACACCTACCAATATATTATGCAATTTTGTTGAAAAAGGATTCGCAAGTGCAGGATATGGGTATCCTTACCCCTTAAAAAGGGCGGTACCACGCCCACTTCTTTAAAATAAATTATTTTTGACCCCATAAACCCAAATCAAAAAACCAAATTAAAAAATTTTGCTTCGTTCTCGAGTTATTAGTTAATGCCAAAAAAACTTTCCAAATGCCCCATAGTGCATTGCCAGCAGAACAGACGGAAGAGACGGAGGGGATAGAGGAGACAGAGGAGACAGACACGCCCAGACATTGCCCAAAAACTATTGACACTAAACCATAGAGATGAGCACCCGAAAAAACTACGACTAAAAGCTTAAGTCTTTGGCTTGAACAAGGGAAGCATGTAAAGTAGCAACTGTACTTAAACGGGATAAAGGGAAATATTATTTTTGAATATCGATAACTCAGTAATACCATCGCTAAAAACATAGATATAATAAAAAGATACCAACATGTATGGTGAAACAAAAACAAGACCTTGAAGACAAAAATAAAATAAATAAATAAAATAAATAAATTTGCGCTACAAAAATAGAATTATATAACCGAAAGTTATAAATAAATAAATCAATAAAAACACATTTTAGTAACTAAATACTTACTAAATAAATAATATTTTAAAGGTAACAAAAATAGCAAGATATCGATAACAGCAGTCGAAACTCTAAACGATTAACAATCGACATGCAACATTGTCAGCTCTGCCCAGCAAACACTTGAACTGCGAACGCCTAAAACTATGCAACGCATTGCAATACAACAAAAATGCGGGACACTGGGAGAGCAGAGAAGGAAGGTGGCAGGAGAACCCGACCCATTGAGCCATAGCGCTATCGAGGCATCGAGGGAGGGACGCAGGGAGTCAAAGCAACACAGTCGCATTAAGCACAATACAATTTACACACTGACAATTGTCAAACCGAATGCTTTTTGGGGGCAAGTGCTAGACGATTTAGATGAGTTTCAGTGTTCGAAGGGGGAAGAGGGAGGATGGAGAGGGAAGGAAGGCGGATGAGTCGTGTTTCCAGGTTTTATTGAATTTGCACAAAGTGCTTGTTTGTCTGACGTCTAAGTGGATAAACGCCAGCGAGCGCAGGCGATGGAGAGTTTTCGGCAATTTCGCGTATTATTCGGTTTTATTGTTGGAACACACTTGAAAAAGTCTCACATTTTCTGCTAATTGGCCGGTACTTAACAGCCATGACAACTCGTAAATGCCTCTTCCTACTTTAACTTTATTGTAATCACCATTTATAGCCGAGCAACATAAAGTGTCTATGTCAATTAGCACTTGAGCTGAGCATTTTATTATATATTTTTAGACATTTGGAGCACTCCAATTTGATAAATTGAATGCTAATCAATGGGCTTTACTAAAGATGTTTCAATTTAAATACAAGATTGTTATTACACTGTTCAGGGAATTAGAAAAAAGCAAATTTCTGTCGATTTTGGAGTTTCGAGCAATATGTCAGCCAAAAAGTATGCAACAAAAATATGTTTTTAGCATTTCAGCTCTAACTTACAAACTATTTGTTTCAAATCGAATTGGTTTGGTGTTCTGAATAGATTTTAAATGTATTTAATGATGAGTCTCACAAAGATTTTCCTGGTGATCAACATATAAAAAGTTACAGCTACATTGCTATAAAAAATATGCCCTCATTTTTAATTTGAAACAAAAGAGGAAATTTAATTAAAAACATATTTTATTATAATATTTTTTTGCAGCTCGAATGAAAGCAAAAATATTTAGTCTGTCAATAAACAATGCAGGAAAAGCCGTTAAATAATGTATTTACCAAAGCTATTTGCTCGTTTTTGACACTTGCTTTGTGCTAGCTCAATAAATAACAGCATTAACCCAATTGAATTACACAGCTAATTGTTAATTAATTGGTTTTTAGCGCACATTGTTGCATTTGTTGTTGCTGTTGTTAACGCTGCGCATGAAATTAATGAGGTGTGCAAGAGTGTGCCAATAATTGAATTAAATGCCAGCGCACACGTGGCGTATGCGTAATGCGCAAAAATACAGCTGCCAAATGCAAATAAAGATATGCAAGTTAAATAATTGTAAAATAGCAGAAATTGTAAAATGCAGCCACAATTATTGGCCATTACAAATACAGCAAAGTTTTTCGTTTACAAATGCTCATATATTGCGCATACGCCACATGCGCCCATCATTTCAGGCTGGCAAACATATTTTATTTGATTAGCTCGACTTGCAGGCCAGACAATTTGACCAACGTTCTCGTCTGTGGTTAACCGCATGGCATTTAGATGCCCCTCCCCTTTCCGCTCTAACGGTATCTGTATCTGAAATGAAGTTGAGCTGTTTGGCAAATACAAAATGCTGACTTTCATTGCAGCCACAGAAGTGTTTGCTGATTGGCAGGCATATGACGAGGTATCTTGTGGCAATCTATGCCCTGTAATATTCGATTTATGTTTTTTAGTTTTAGTATTTTCTTTTAGTTAATTTATTTACTGAATTTAGCATATTTAGCCATCTGTTTTTAATTTTGTTATATGCGTTTGCAACTCTAATTATAATGAAACACTTTATGCAAATAATCTGCCTAATTAATACGTTTTTTTCACTTTTTTGTGACCTTCTTAGCCCTCATTATTTATATTTATATTTATAATTTATGTGTGCACATTAATACAAATTCTGTGCTTGCATAACATAAACAAATTGCGGCGTTTGCCATTTATTTATAGCACTTTTTCCTCATTGTTTTAGATGTGTTTAATCAATCATGCTGTGGCTTGTTTGGGTTTCAGCACTTGGCATAAATCCATATTATTTGCTTTAATTACATGGCATTCATAACCATTTTTCTAGCCAAACTAGGCAGCGAATCAGTTAATAAATTTATTCACATAATTAATTACTTTGCGATATAAATATGTAAATAATTTGAGTTTTGCAATTTGTAGAAATAGATTGTAATTAATTCAGCTGTCATTAGCATAAAGTTAACATCAATATTGATGCAATATGCCAATGTAATCTTATCTAATCAAGCGTATTAAAATAATTGATTGATAGAGCTAAAAAGGCTAAAATAAATGGAGGTTAGGTCAATTAACATAGCATACTTATAAGGGCCGACTTTATATATCTGCTTGTGGCAATTTAAACCAATGAAATTTCAACTATTATTTTGTGTTTTTATGCTATTTTGAGTTTGTTTCAATTTTAATATTAATTTAATATGCCAATATCATTTTAGTTTATCAATTTTACTACAATACCTTATTAATAGAGCTCAAAGGCAAAGGCTTGCCAAAACGAAGCTCTAGAAATAAACATAGCATACTTTTTAGAGCATATTTTATTCAATTTGCTAATGGAATGTTATCAAAATGAAATTTCAAATAATAAATAATTAATTGTTTTAACTTTTTCCGATTTTAATTGTAAGTTTGAACTTGAAACAATTTTCGTATATTTCTGATTTATTTAACGATTTTAAATGTGTGATTAGTAGCGACAAATTCTTTGGTTTCCTTATTTTCCAACCGGTTTGGAGCAAAGTTTGAACTGAAAAACCGGCTTGCAGATCTATTAGTAATGACAAACAGAAAAGTATGGTTATTAGAAAATTTCCTATTTACTGCATGACACAGCACACTCGACTGCAGCTTAGTTTCGGTCAGTTTTCGTTTAAGCCAAGTTTGTCACAGGGCATTTAACGTTGTGGTCGTTATGCTTATGAGCAACAGCGAAGCGCTCTATTCCTGTTGCTTCTATAACTGCCTGTGAACAGTTTGTTCAACCCCGTACTCCCTGCACTTCCCATACTCCCTATAGTCCCCCTTCCCCCTAGTGACTTCACATAAATCACGTGGGCGACATGTGACAGGTTTTTGGCTGGTTGCCCGCTGGTCGCTTGGCTTGACTTGTCACTCGCTGACATTTGCGGCCTGACACTTGACATTTGTCTCCTCAGTTTTTTTTTTATCACTTCAGTTTTGGCCACGTTGCCTGTCGTCTTGCCAACTTCAGTTTGAGAGAATTTTGATTCGCGCCGAGACAGAAAATATGAGCAGTCATCATTGCTTTGGACAGCCAACAGCTCACACGAGATAGCAAGATGGAAATTCTCAACTGACGTTGGCAGCGATTTATGGTTGCAATTTGCAGTAACTGGCAATAGTGCAGTTAACCGTATGCAATTGAAATTTGTTTACTACTTTCTACTTGGCTTTGCCGTGATTTTCGATTTGAAACTACAAAGCTAAAAACACATTTTCTCAAAAAATCAAATCCTTGCCTTTTGTTTAAATAGATTAAAACCTAAAAATGTAAATAATTTTAATAATTTTTTAATAATTTTCAAAAGCTAAATTTAGTATATTATTTTATTCTTCGTTTTTTTTGTTAATTTTTCGTTTTTAAACTCCAAAACAATACGCCTTTAATCAAATCTTGGGAACAATTTGCTTTAGCGAATTATAAAACATTTTTTATTTCAGGTAATACTATTATTTCAGGACATTAAATATATATGATCTATTGATCACAAATCCTTATGGTGCCAAGGCACATAATTTATAATCAGCTGCTCTATAGAGTGCATAATTTCGAAATTATTCCGTGAAATTTAAAACTAATAACGTAAAGTTAGCTCTACACTCTCCCCTTTTCCCTCTACTGCCATTCTAGTGTCAGTGAATGACATTCTAAGCGGCAAACTTCTGCCTTGTGGTTGGCCTTTGACATTAATGAGGTTGCGTATACGCAGCGTTGGCCTAGCGAGCATATGACATAAAGTTGCCCAAAAAGCGTTGCATACGCACAGGCGCATGCCAGAATTCCGAATGCGCTTTTAATTAGACTGTCAGTGGAACAATGCGCCTGCCTGTCTGTTATCTAATGCACAGCAGCTGCATTCAGTCTGAAAATTTGTGCCATTCGAGCGGTTTGCGCATTAGACGTAATTAAATTTCCATATCACTAATTGACAGTGCAGCAGACACTGTAGACACTGCACAAAAATCGATAAGGCAACACTCGAAAGCCAATCGACGCCATTGCCAACGCTCAGTGTCACATTCATGGCCGATTCACTTGAGTTATGTGTGAGTGCTTAACATATAGTATACAGTACTTGCTCTACAGACACAATATATATACACAGATATACTACATAGCATGGGAAGGAAGGCTGGACACTTGAGTTCGACGACTTTGAGCCCTAATCAAAGTCCTTGGCCAGTGTCAAGGCGGTCAAGGATAGCACAGTTTACGGCTTTATAAAAAATGCATGCCGTCAAAGTTTTCAACAAGACTCAAGTTTTATGAATTTACAAGCAGACAAAATTTGTTATCACAAATTTATTACAAAGTAAAATTTAAAATGCATAATTCGAGTTAAATTTGAGAAGGGCTTTAGCGTTGATAAATTGCAGTTTTTTATTTAAATTCTCAGATTTAAGCATTAATTTTTAAGAGGTATAAAATCTGTAGTATTATTGTAAGCATAACTTCTAGAAGTTTATTTATTCAGAAGTCAAATTTGCGAAGTTTTTTGGAGTTTGATAACTTTTCAGTTAATATCGCAGATTTGAGCATCAAAGTAAATTGAATTTTTAATTTAAGCGTCAAAAATTTGATTATGAAGTAAAATTAAACATTAAAAAAACGATTTAAAATGGAGAAGGTTTTCAGCGTTACTAACATTTCAGTAAATTTTCTTCAAGATCTCAGATTCAAGCGTTGATTTTAAATGGTTATAAAATCATTATTATAAATTAAATTGAATTTAAATTTAAAATTAATAATTGATATATAATGGAGAAGTTTTAGAATAGACAACTTTCAGATAATTTTTATTAAGATCTCAGATTCAAGCATTGATTTTAAATTCGATTTAAAATGAGAAAAAGTTTTAGCATAGACAATTTGCAGATTCTCTTAACGATTCAAATTCAAGCATCGATTTTGAATGGGTATAAAATCAGTATTATAAATAAAATTTAATTTAATTTTGAAATTGATAATTCTTTTCAAAATTGAGAAGAGATTTAGCATAAACAACTTCAATTCAATAATTTTTATTAAGTATAATTTAAAATAGAATGGGATCTGATAATTCAACTACTCAAATTCAAGCATCGATTTTAAATACGTATAAAATCAGTTGAATTTATGTAACGATTTCCTCAACTGGAGCTTATGAAAACTCTTGAACTTTTGCCATCTAATAAAACTCTTAGTTATGTCCGCAAATAGTATAAGTTGAGCTGAAATTCGAGCATGGCGGGAATACAATTTATATGTTAAACATCAGAATTGCATTAAGAATTACCATAAAAATGAAATGTGCAGCGGCAACAGTTGCAAAAAAGTTGCAAAAAATATTTGTATATATAGAGAATGAAAAGTAAGAAAGACAAATTTCAACGTTGACCGCACCGTTGGCTGAAGCACTTGGCCAAAAGGTTGGGATGATGAGAAGGGGAAGGGGATTGGAGTAGTATTTTTCCCGCGGCATTTCGAGTAGAATGTTGGCCAAAACTCTTGGCACCAAACAGCAGCCAAGCGCATTTGTATTCATTAAGAAATTTCCGCAAGTTTCTTCCGAGGTTTTTTTTTTTGTATATTTTCCTCGACGTTTCTCGTATTTGGCTGGCACTTTTTATTTTTTTTTTTTTGTGAGCCTCAAGTTTGTTGCCTTTTAAAGCATTTGCTCCTTGCACTTTTGCTTAATAAATGCTGCCCTCGCTTCGTCTCGCCCGAATTCTTAGCGGCTTTCACGCTCTCCATTGCCATGGTTGATTAAAATGTCAAATGCCGTGCATATTTTAAATGCCGTTGCGCGCCAGCGAGCATAAAGCACAGACACCCAACAAAAAAAATGAAAATAACCAAAGATGACTTTATTCAAAGAAAAAAGAAAATCAAGTGAAATGGCCAAAAGCAACAGCACAAAATGGCGCCTCATACAACGGGGCAATTAAGACATAAAAAAGCGAGCAAAGCCAGAACGCAGCAGAGCTCAGTTCTAGCAAGTGGCAAGTGGCATGCGTGCCAAGCCGCATGAACTTTCATTTAAATACTAAGTACACAAAAAAGAAGTTGCGAATGCCACAGTCGAGTGTGCTCAGTAATAAGAGTTTACGCTCAGAATTCGATAGAGAAATAAATTTATGAAAACTTAAAGTTTTAATATATCTACTTCAATATTATTACAATATTTATTACAATTTATTACAATTCTATTTTAATTTATTTAAAATAAATTTTTTATTGATTTCCCCAATTTCCTTTTTCAATTTTTTATTTGTTTCTAATTTTTTTCACATCTGTAATTTTTTCATTTTTTGCATATTTACTTAATTTCTTTCTATTTTTAATTTTGTTTTGTTTTTTATCTGTTCACAAACCTCTCATACCCAGCTATACCCCAACTCAACGTTTGTATTAAATTAAAAAACAACAGCGAATTTTCGCTTAATATTTGTGTTGAGTTTTCTTTGTGGTTTTTCAAATATTCATGCAGCCAATTTGCACTTGAAACAATATTTTTGTTTAGTTGATAATTTATGCAGCCAACGGGTTTCAATTAATTGCACAACTCGGCGCTTAAGATAAAGTTGAAACAGACAAGTTAAATACTGAAATATTTCAGCTGTCATTTGGGTTTTAATAAATATTTATATAAAGACGAAATAAATATCTGTCAATTTATTTAAATTTTACAGCAATTTCTGGTGCAGTTGTTATTTGTGTTTAATTGAAAAGTTGCTGACAAAACTTTTAATTACAGCATCAATTTATTTTTACTTTATTCATGCAGTTCGAACTTTTGCTTTAAACATTGGCAATTGCTGGCAATTAGCTGGGAATTTTTAATGATAAATAGAAAGAGTCGAGGAAAGAAAGAGCAGAAACAGAGAAAAGCAGACGCAAAGAGCTAAAACTTCATTCAGTTGCCCCTTTTGTAGCGAAATTCTTTTCATGCTGGCAAGTATTCGATTTCAGCTCTCTACCTTTCCACATTTTTCAGACAACAAAAGCCGAAAAAAAAAACGCCAGAAGGTAGGTTGAAGCATAGAAGCTAAACTTAAACAATAAGATGTAGAAAATTGCAGTCAAACTATCGGGACTCCAGCTTCTGAGCAGTTGACTACATTATTGCGGCGATGTGATTTATTAGGAATCCCACTCGAGCTGCTGAATACTTAAGAGAAAAACTTAAATACATTCCATGGAGTTAACTTGCGTTGCAATCGGAGAATTCGAGGGAAAACTAAAAAGTTTTAAACAAAAAAAATGTAATTTAAAAACAGAAAGAACAAAACAGAACAGTTGAAGCTGCCCAACTGTAAAATACCCCTTATTCTATATTTGAAATATATTTTTAAAAATATAATATTTAAAAACAACAACAATTTAATTAGTTATTTAATTGCAAACGTTCGAAAGCAGCCGACAATAATAATAATAATAATAAATAGCCAAAAGTAAATGTAATTGCTTATTCGATAAGCATAACTTTGATGCATAATAACTCTTAAGATCGATTTGTATCTTCTTAATAGGCCTTTTTATTCCGTCAATTGTCGGCAACCTTAGAAAATTCACAAATTCCTTATTTAAATTGATATGTCTATAATTTCAACTCCTCAATTTTCAAGATTATTTTGCACTTTTAAATTTTGATGATAATATTTCATAATTTATAGTTTACACTTGAAAAAATCAATATATTAAATAAATTCAACCAATATTTTTACCATTTATGTTGCTCAATTTTCAAAATAAATTTTTATAATTTTTATTTTATTCAGCAATAAATTAAATATATTACTAACAAATTCAACCGATATTTCTACTATTTCTCTTGCTTGATTTTCTAGATAAATTTTTATAATATAAATTTGCATTTAATCAATAATTATTATTATTAAATATTTTACTTCAACTTTAACAAATTCAATCGAAATTTCCACCATTTTTCTTGCTCGATTTTCTTATTAT
>JAWNNJ010000391.1:0-10656 GCA_035045125.1 Hypselothyrea guttata | reverse complement strand
GCAAGTGAAGTTGCAAGTGCAAAACCCCGCCCCCTACAAAACATTGGTCCTTCGAGCCGGATACTACAACGACTTGGAATACTCTTTCCCCCCTACAACCAGCTCGCTCCGTGGGATTTTATCCAGCAACTTTACCACAAGTTAAGTACGAAACAATTTCCATATTTATATGTGCATATATTGGTGTTAGTTTACCCAAAAACTCTCCATACACACAAACATATGCACATATCTCCAGCCGGCAAACACCGAACGGAAAATATATGTACATATATATATGTGCTTATATATTTACACATATAAATATATATATCGTCCGCTGTGCAACTATATCGGCACGTATGTACGTTGCAATTTCGCGCCAATTTTATATTACTAACTACATACATATATGCATGAACATATAAAATTGCTGTCCGTTTTGCATATTTTACATACCTACATACACACATACACACATCTGACTTTTTCTTTCGCCTTTTGTGTTCCATGCATGTTCGTTCCAACTGATCGGTTGCAACGCAACAAGTGCACGGCGAACTAAAAGGGTTTTTTGTGTGTTCAATTAGCAATTAATAGCAACTAAATTGACTATTGATTGCCTAATTGTAATTATATATATATATTTAATCCCCATTTATGTGTTTCCCCTCTTATATAACTGCGTGTGTCAATATATATTTGCCATTTTAACTTCGCGCCAATTTTGTTAATTTGCCGCAACATAGCAGTTGGCAAATACATAAGCGAACAACTGGAGTTCCATAGTGACGGCATCGTGAGTCACGACAATTGCTGCTGCGACACGATTTTATATTAAATGCGAAAAGTGTCTACGACAAATAAAGAATTTTAAATAAAATACCAATTCCATATAAATAAATAATTTAAAAATATACAAAAAAAAAAATAAAATTTTTTTTTTTTCTTTTGTGCATTATTTTTATTTTTATTTTTTTTGTTTAAGCGTATTTTATTTCATTCCATTTTATAACACACCTTGTCACGTGTTTTATATTTATATCCCCTGGTGCACATCTGCGACAATAGAGTGCCATTTTTTACCAGATCCGATTAAAAATTAATCGCTTTTCGATACATATATCGATAACCACATCTTTGTTGTTCCCACTGGGTTATATTCCATCCATTCTCCACTTGTTTTTGTTTATTGCAATACTCTTCGTAGATTATGCCCACTGAGACTGGTAGCTCGAAGCCAAAACGACTATCAATTCCGTCTCAACGTCCGATTAATCGAAGTATCTCTCCTACCACTTCGCTCCGACCAAAGGTCGGGCCTGTTTCAACGTCAGCCAAACTACCATCAAAAGGCGAGTCGCTTACATCGCAACCCGAAGTTCCCTCCATTATCTCGCCGGCAACTACTCGATCTGTAACATTTCAAACACAAGCCAACTTCACGATGGCATTAAATGATTTCATTAGCGTTTCGGACAAACTGATCCATTTCGAAGACCGTATCAATCGGTCCACAAATGATATCCCAACTCTCTACACCCTGCAGGTCCGCCGTGATCATATCAAATCCCTTTGGGAGAAGACTGAGGTCGAATATGAGCGGTGTTCCAGGACCCTTAACCAGGGGAGTAGTAGCGATGATCTATCGGCCATGGAAGCCAAGTACGATCATTGCTATTCCATATACGAGCGATGCACAGCGTTATTAAGTCAACAAATTGACGAAGCATCAGCTGCAATTAGGTCGGTTGACGCCCCACCACCCCCTCCTGTCTTGTCGAGTGGTTGTCGACTACCTCCATGCGATACTGAAGTTTTTCATGGCGACTACCTTAAATGGCCGACTTTCCGGGATCTATTCACTGCCATTTATGTGAACAACCCGCGGTTGACCCCAGTAGAGAAGTTGTTTCATTTAAATGCTAAAACAAGCGGTGAAGCAAAGTCGATCGTTTCAAAATCTCCTCTAACTCACGAAGGTTTTGCCTCCGCTTGGGATGCCCTATGTGAGAGATTTGAAAACAAGCGACTCTTAGTGAATAGTCAACTGAAGATCCTTTTTAACTTATCAGTTGTGACTATCTAATCCGGAGCGGCTTTAAAGGAACTACAGACCACCATGCAAGGGTGTCTGACTGCCTTGGAGCACTCGCATATTTCGATAAAAAATTGGGATTGTTTGCTTATTTTCCTATGCTCATCAAAACTACCAAGGCTCACCCTTTCGTTGTGGGAGCAATCGCTTACGAATAAGTCTGAAATTCCATCATGGAATGATATGAACTTATTCCTAAGCGAGCGATATCGCACGCTCGAAGCGATAGAAGACGTTAGATCAAGCAACCAATCCCAAACAGCTCAAACCTCCAAATTTCCATCGAAGACCCAGGGAACAAGAAACATAAATTCCTTTGAGATAAAAGTAACTCAAAAACCCATGTGTGATCTATGTTCAAAGGAGAATCACCCAGTACGTGTGTGTCCTCGTTTTCTCCAGATGTCCGTCGAGCAAAGGTCGGCATACATTAAACAGAAAAAGCTTTGCTTAAACTGTTTCGCACGAGGTCACCAACTGCGAGAGTGTACAAGTGCCCACAATTGCTTTACATGCAAGGGACGCCATAACACACTTCTCCATCGCAGCGATTCTTCTTCTTCAACCGCTCCAACCGGAGCTCCTTTTACGTCGTCAGCTTCTAACCATCTTTCCAACCAAATACAGTCCACTACTTCTACTAATGTTCAAACTTACTTTGCAGGAAACACGCGAGGCGTCCTTCTAGGCACTGCCATTATAAATATATGTCATTTAGGCGTGACATACCCGGCTCGCGCGTTACTCGATTCTGGTTCAGAAGCTTCCTTCATAACTGAGCGCTTGGTTCAGTTAATCAAGCTCCCATTCCAGCCTATCCAAGCTCAAGTTTCGGGGTTAACTCAATCTGTCGCTGCCCAACCTTCCAAGCTATGCCACTTCAGAATAGAATATCCCACTAAACCGAGACTTCACATAGAAGCATCAGCTTTCGTTTTGCCTCATCTAACTGGTCATTTGCCGTCAGATACCATCCCCCAAAGTAGTTTAAAAGATCTACCCAATCTCCAGTGGGCAGATCCAACGTTCCACATCAGTTCGCCTATAGACGTCTTAATAGGAGCAGATATTCTGCCGTCCATCTTACTGGGCGGCTCCCAAGCCAACATCTGCGGCACTCTTTGGGGTCAAGAGACTATTTTCGGCTGGACCCTTACAGGACCCGTTTCAAACACAGTCTCTAGGTCCATTTCCTCCTTCTCGACTCAAATCACACTGAGTGCGAGTGAGTTTAATGAAACTTCCCTCACAAAACTCAAGGACGAGGATGGTATTCCGAAACAAAACGAGGGCGACAGATTTACTACCCTACCACTTTTAAATCCCGATCACTCTTGTTTAGAAAAGTCTTGCTCCATCGCTTTTGCGCAAGAGTCTCAGCATGAGACACGTCGGAAACGAGATTTTCCCATTAAAGAGCAGTACGACTCCGTCATAAAAGACAATCTGGGCATGGAACACATGCCTACAGTTTCCTCACAAGGCACCTCAGTCAACGTCTACTTGCCTCTACGTGCTGTCTTCAATCAAGGCAGCACTCCCGTATCTCGTTACCTAGTTCCACTGTCATCGTCAATATCATTAAGTATATGTGATCCTAATGTACTTCATAAATACTCATACACTTATTCTCCTTTCCTTCATTCCATGACAATGGGTCCAAAGAGATCCATCATCAGCGGTGTTCCAAGGGGTTCATTCCGGTGCTATGGCTGCAGAGGAAGCCATGCGCTGCGCAAGTGCCAGCGCTTCCGACGACTGACGGCTGCGAAGAGGCTTCGAAAAGCACTTGCTAACCAGGATTGCCGGAACTGTCGGGCTTCTCACCACCCAAGAGGGTCCTGCCATCGTCGTGCTCGTTGCCAAATCTGCAACAACACGCTCCTGCTTCTCAAGGCCGAACCAACCCGACAGTCATGTCCGACTCACAGGATACCCTCGTCCCCTATGAAGGGTACCGAATGTCCGCCTCGATCTTCGGCTCCAACTGGACATCACTCTCCGTCCAAAAGTCAATCACGGCCCACTACCAACGGAAAAGGGACACATCCGACGACACGGACAACTCTTCAGCACAGGCGCAACCACAATTTCCCTATGGCGCTGGACACACTTGACACAGGCGTCAAGATATGCGACACCAGGACTATGCTCGATCCTTGCTGTGCCATGAGTCGCATCAATGCTTCCTTGGCAAATGTCTTTGGGCTATCCGTCACGAACATTGGTGACGTCTTCGATGGCACAGCACATAGTCCTGGTCCCGCTTAGTCCAACATATTGAAAACAGCACTCTGTAATTCCAAATCCCGCATCCTTTTTGAGCCTTTAATTTGCAACTATATTGCAAGGGGGCCGGGATGTTTATGCCAGATAGACAGATCACCCTGTATAGGGTTTGCAGAAATAACTGCGCATAAATTGGAATTGGTACACCGCTTACAGAGTCAGCTGTCGTCCCATCTGATTTCAGTTACCAACGTATCGTCTAAGTGCAGAGTCACATTACGATCGCTTCTACATATCTACAACATCGACATACATACATTTCTACAAACATTTCTACAAACATATATCCATACAACATCACAAATTCTATAATAAACACACATTGAAACATTAAATTTAAACGAACATAAAAAAGTGTGTTTTTCTTTGTGCTTAATGGTGCAAGTGAAGTTGCAAGTGCAAAACCCCGCCCCCTACAAAACATTACACAACATTGAAAACATGCAAAATTTTTGTCACAATAATTGTGCCCCCTACTGTAGCATTTCCATGATAAATGAATAATTGAAGTTGCGATATTTTATATGAATATTGAAACAAATATGAATTATTTATTACGTTCAGACATTATAAAATCATTATCACAAATCGATTTTAAAAACCGATCAACATCCCTAATATGTCAGTTTTATTTTATTGACCAATTTAACAAAACAGAAGAAAGGACACCATATCGCTCGTTTACCAGAAGAGTGTCATAACTCAAAAAAGTGCGTTTCGAGATAAACGCGTTTAAAGTTTTCAAGCGCCATGTATCTCCATACAAGGTGGAGCGACACATTCTCTTCTCACGCTGTGTGTATTGAAGATAGGATAATGAAATTTTGACACAAGAAAGATTAATACCCTACGAACATTACTGCATCATTAACTCAAAAATCGCGTTTTTTGAGTTATGACACTCTTCTGGTAAACAGGCGATATATACATAAATGGGAATGTATGTACACCTTATTTTTGATAAACATATTATATTTATTTGATGAAATAGCGATACACACAAGAACAATGTACAAACATACACATTTGCTCTGCCTGCCAGTGTTATGCCCATTTATTGGGCATGCCCATTATTTATGGCAAATTTTGATTTTATCGGTGCATAATATGATTCATCTCAAGTTTCGATATGCTATTAGTAGTAAGCACAGACGCTACGGGAAGGAATTCAATAGTTGTAGAGAAATTACCACTACTATTATATATATACGTGCTCAGTAGGCTTATACAGTATCTAAAATGTTTGTTTCTCTGTGTAAGTGGTTGTGGGTGTACCTATGTAGTTTAATTAGACCCTTTACTTTAAAAAAGTAAAAAGGGTCTATTAGTTTAGTGCAAAGAGGAAATGTGTGTAACACCCAGAAGGAGGCGTGGCAGACCCCACAAAGTATATATATTCTTGATCAGGACGACAAGCCGAGTCGATATAGCCATGTCCGTCTGTCCGTCTGTCTGTCTGTCCGTCTGTCTGTCTGTCTGTCTGTCTGTCTGTCTGTCTGTCTGTCTGTCTGTCTGTCTGTCTGTCTGTCTGTCTGTCTGTCTGTATGAACACCTAGATCTCAGCAACTATAAGAGCTAGAGACACCATATTCGGCATTCAGGTTCCCCTATTCAGTAAGCAGCACGAGTTTGTTTTAGATTTTGGATACCTCCCCCCCTTCCCCCACAAACCGCGAAAAGCTGCTGTAGCCACAGTTTCCAAGCTATTGATTTGTAATTTGGTATTTAACTAGTTTATGACATTCTCTATCGACGCTGTGAATTTTGTTTCGATCGGATAAGAAACAGCGAACATATGCCACAGACAATTTACCGCACTAGGCAGAGGGGGGGTGGTGTGCCTTGCATACGCGGGTAGCTTAGTGTGTGTGCGTCTGATTGTGTTTGTGTGTACATATGTATACTCAAAGTAAAGGGTCTCCTACGGTCGGTTACGTCCGACTGTAGCCACCGTCCCACTGATCTGCCCCGTCCCTATATTTTTTTTTCATAATAAATCAAAAATTGTAATTTACATACGTTTCAATGCTGGTTAGAAGTGTTGTTGATAATAATACTAATAGTAGTAGTAGTAGTAGTAATAGTAGTTGTCGTTGTTGTTGTTGGTTTTGTTATAGTTGAAGATAGAAGCAATAGTAGTAGTAATAGGTGTACAAGTGGTACTAGTAGATAGTAAGTAGTATAAAAGTCATAGACATAGTAGTAAGTAGTAGGTAGAGAGCTCGTTTTCTTTTCTTTCTCGCTTGCTTTTGTTTTCATTGATGCATTTATTTATTCGATTAACGACAGCTCATAGATGTAATCGATGTGATCGAGTAAACCAGTTAAATTTAGGCTGGTCGTAAAGTATCTCATTTAGTATATGTGACGGTCCTTTTTCGGAGCAATCTGGACGTATACACTTTAATTGTGATAGTAATTATCTGTGTCTGTATTTTATATGTGTATGTATATTTTGTAACAACTATTCTAACAACTATTCCATTAAGACTATTCGTTAGTTACGTAGGAGTATCGTCTACAACATGACGAAGCTAGCGCTTCATACAATTTAATATTGTTTGTAAATCCACTTTATATGGTGGGCATTTGTATATACAAATATTTATTAGGATATGATATAGCCACTTTATAACAATCTTACATGGAGATGCATTGAAATCCAAAAGAATAGAACACGATTAAGTCATATTTTGTGTGAAATTTTTTTTTTGCAAAATTTTTAATATTAAAATTTTGATTGCGAAACGATAGCAATCCATTTAAGTAATAGGGCGCGAGTTACCAACCTTGGCCGAATGGTAACAATAGTTTGAGTTTTTAAATAATTAAAAGATTTATTTTTATGTTTTCTAAATTATTTATTTTAGTTATTTTTGGAAAGAGTTCAGAGCAAGCAGGTCTGTACTCATTGAACGATACTGTTAGAATGCTTTCTCTATTATTCGAAATGTAGTATATAGTCAACGATTGACATCTGGTTAGACCCTTTACTTTAAAAAAGTAAAAAGGGTCTATTAGTTTAGTGCAAAGAGGAAATGTGTGTAACACCCAGAAGGAGGCGTGGCAGACCCCACAAAGTATATATATTCTTGATCAGGACGACAAGACGAGTCGATATAGCCATGTCCGTCTGTCCGTCTGTCTGTCTGTCTGTCTGTCTGTCTGTCTGTCTGTCTGTCTGTCCGTCTGTATGAACACCTAGATCTCAGCAACTATAAGAGCTAGAGACACCATATTCAGGATTCAGGTTCCCCTATTCAGTAAGCAGCACGAGTTTGTTTTAGATTTTGGATACCTCCCCGCCTTCCCCCGCAAACCGCAAAAAGCTGCTGTAGCCACAGTTTTGAAGCTATTGATTTGTAATTTGGTATTTGACTAGTTTATGACATTCTCTATCGACGCTGTGAATTTTGTTTCGATCGGATAAGAAACAGCGAACATATGCCACAGACAATTTGCCGCACTAGGCAGAGGGGGGGTGGTGTGCCTTGCATACGCAGGTAGCTTAGTGTTTTTTTTTTTTTTTTTTTTTATTTCAAAGTATTAGGGAAATTAATAATTTACAAGGAAAAGAGAAAAAAAAAGACGGTAGACGGTACTGCCGGTACTGTGGTACTGCCGTTAGGCATTGCGTCGCAGGACCGGGCAGGGATTTTGTTAATTAGCGCGTACGCGCCTTCGCTCCTGTTCGCTTTGTCGCAGTTGCCTCATCGTGGTGTTTGCAAAGTTGCAGACCGCGTTCCAGTTTTTTTCCTCGTGAAGCATAGTTTGGATGATATTGTCTGGAGTGATCCTTTGCTCGCAGATGGCTTCCAGCGTCGTTCTCTCCTCCTCGAACCTGGTGCAATCACACAGCACGTGTTCTGCGCTCTCTGAGAGCCCTCCGGGGCAGGACAAGCATAGGGGGCTGCTCTCATGGCCGAATCGGTGGAGGTAGCTCCTAAAGCACCCGTGTCCGCTCAACAATTGGGTGAGATGGAAATTCACGTAGCCGTGTTTGCTTAGTGTGTGTGCGTTTGATTGTGTGTGTATTTTTTATATAGCCAACTATGTTAACTTCAATTATATCATTATAAATACTAGTCTCTCTCAATGCGTCGTTGGGTCGTGGATGGTAACTCGCGCAGTTCAAATTGTGCAATATTAATTACCATGTACTAGACTCTGTACATATTCGACAGTATATAGCTTAACTCTTGAGACACCGCAAATACCCTAATGCCACAAATAGAGACGTTATTATTATGATCAGGTTTGAACTAATGGTAATTGGCTCATAAGGCTGATGATTACCTACAAATAGGCCTAAAACTATGGGACTTTGTATATACATATGTATCTAATCTAAAACTATGTAATTCCATAAATCCGAGTATGTATCGCATGTATGTACGTATTTGACTTTAGGGTTCCCTTACTTATACTTATATACATACTTACAACTGTACATATATAAATACATATGTATATACAGTCATAGTCACAATTATTTTCTTAAATGAGATTTTCGTGCATGCCTCACTTTCGGAGCCTCGTGTTGTTGTTGTGTGTGATGAAATGCAAAAAAGTTTTTGTTTTTGGATAGTTCGATCTATGCTGAAGCAAATGAAAAAAGAAAGACAAAAATATCTGTTCTTACGCGAAAAAGAGAAGCATGTGAACTGATGCTTATAAGTTGTCAAAAGTATTTTCTCACACTTTATGCGCGTCAAAATTATATTCTCAAACTTTAGTTAATTTAATTAATGTTAAATGTTAACTTAAACCAAAATAAATAATTTATTGTAATATTAGCGCAATTAATGTCTATTTTAAAATTAATTTTCTGACAAATTAACTTAAGTTGAATTTTATTAATTTAAATTAAGATTTTATAGTACTTTTATAAAAATTGCAAATGTTTGATCGTGATATCATCTAACATTATCCTTTCTATAGTTTCCATTAACTTTACCGTTATTTTTAGCTTCCGCTTGTTTTTATACCCTGTGCCCATTTGAAAAATGGGAAAACAGGGTTAATAACTTTGTGCGAATGTATGTAACAGGCAGAAGGAGGCGTGGCAGACCCCACAAAGTATATATATTCTTGATCAGGATGACGAGCTGAGTCGATATAGCCATGTCCGTCTGTCTGTCCGTCTGTCCGTCTGTCCGTCTGTGCGTCTGTGCGTCTGTCCGTCTGTTTGAACGCGTCGATCTCAGCAACTATAAGAGCTAGAAAAGTCGTTTTGGTCATTTCTGAAAGGTGTATACCATACGCAGATCAAGTTTACTTCAAATCTTGGATGCCACTCCCCTTCCGCCCACAACGAGCATAAAAAGAATTCATTCGCCAATTTAAGAGACACAAATCGAGTTATATAAATTCTGTTTTCAGGTTTTTGTAGGTATACATCAGGCGCAGATAAGGCTTTTTTCAAATTTTGGATGCCACGCCCCTTTTACGCCCTAATTCATAAAAACTTAATAACAAGCGTAATATTGAACATACAACGTTGTTATTCGGTATATATACTCTCTTCTATTATATTAAACTTTCCTGAGAAGCGCATTAAAATCTATCAATAAACACAGGAGTTATAGGCGAAACAATATTGCAGGTGTTGCCTCGCTCGCTCACTAGCAGCGCGGCCAATTAAGCGGCACATATAGGAAACGTAGCAGAGACAGCATTGCTGCTACGCTGCATATGACAGTTTTATAATATTTTGTTTTTAATATATTTAACTATCTTGAAAAGCGCATTTAAATTGTTTAATAAACAAAATATAAATAAATTAAATTATATATAAAAAATGTTAAATTAAATTATATACTGTATTTGCGAGCGCGCAGCGCGAGCTTTGGCACAGGGTATAAGACAGTCGGGCCCGTCCGACTGATCTGCTCCGCCCATTCTGGTTTTCAGCTTGCATAAGGGCGCAGAAATGGCCAACTTGCATGAGGTCGTCGCTGTTTTCTGGCTTGCCAAAGACTTAACGCTAATTTTTTGCCACAAAATTATTATTGCAGTGCATTGTGCTGGTTTCCTGCAGCTAACCATGTGATGTCGCGCAAAAACTTGCCGAGAATGTTTACGTTGGCTATTAAGTGTTGGTTTTTTTATACCATGTACCCATTGAAAATGGGAAAAACAGGGTTAATAACTTTGTCAGAATGTATGTAACAGGCAGAAGGAGGCGTGGCAGACCCCACAAAGTATATATATTCTTGATCAGGTTGACGAGCTGAGTCGATTTAGCGATGTCCGTCTGTCTGTCCGTCTGTCTGTCTGTCTGTCTGTCT
>JAWNNJ010000390.1:0-11755 GCA_035045125.1 Hypselothyrea guttata | reverse complement strand
GTTTTTTTAAACGTAAGTCATTTTCACAATGTTTTTATCAAAACGTATTTAAATATAATATATAAATTTTTTATTTTCAAATTCAATACTTAATTCTTGTATTCAACTGTTTCATATAATTTATTTTATTTTTTTTTAATTATTAGTTTTAGTCTTAATTTTCAACAGTTTCGGTTTGACTGTTTTTGAATTTTTTTGCCATTGGTAGATGTATTCAATACGCAGATCAGGTTTATTTCAAATCTTGACCACGCCCCTTTTACGCCAAAAAATTACTAGAGCCCTCATAACTTCGTATTTTTATACAGAAAATGTTTTATAACAAGTGTAATATTGAACATAGAACGTTGTTATGCAGAATAAATACTCTTTTCTATTATATATAACTATCCTGAAAAGCGCATTGAAATCGGTTAATAAACGCAGGAGTTAATAAAGAAACATTATTGCAGGCTTCACTTTGCTCGCCTCTGGCAGCGCGTTTTCGTTTTCCTTTGAATTCTTTCTTAGTTGCGCTGTTTCGTATGTCACTTACGTCTTTTTCGCGGGCACAGCGCAGCTCGTGTGATGGTTACGTCTTAATTGACAGGCTGATATCTCATTTTTTGTGTAGATTAGTTGGGTGATTATGAATATAATTGCATCAAAAACCGAAAATCGAAAAAATGTTGGTTACGTCTTTTTCGCGGGAAGGGCTCGATATACTGTATTTACGAGCACACAGCTCGCACAGGGCACAGGGTATAAGACAGTCGGGCCCGTCCAACTGATCTGCCCCGTCCAAATTTTTATGGTAAAATATTTTGACGGGGCAGATCAGTCGGACGGACTCAACTGAAGAATACCCTGTACCATACACTAGTCGGCAAGTATATTTTGACGAAAAATTACATTTTTTTCAATGGCGGGTATTTCAGATTCTAAGTGAAAACAGTTGGTTGTTTTAATTTTTCTAGATAGATATATTGTAGTTGTTTATAAAAATCACAATTTGAAAATTTTCAAAACATTTTTTCTGTTTATTTTATTTTGTTAAACAAAAAATATTGCATTTCCAACGCGACACAAGTATTTTGACCAAAACATTTATATCAAATTTTAATGGGAAATTTTGATATCTAATGCAATTTATGCCTAAAATTAATAAATTTTATATTCTTCTTTGCATTTAAGCTGTTTTGGAATAGATTTGGAACTCCATCGCCCAAGGATTTGACCAAATCCTTTGAAATCCTGTTCCATGCAGATTTTATCGAATATTTGGTCTAATTCTTTGTCCTTAGCAAATCCAAGGATTGGATTCGCTTTATAAGTGCCTTACGATATTAAAAACATTAAAATTTTGGAATTTTGGGTTGAAAAACTTAGTTTTTGAACGACAATTCTACTCAAAAACGCAAGAAAATTGTTATATTGGCTTGCAAGAATCGTCCTGGAGCCCTATCCTGATGAAAAATGAATCCTGTTTCGATCAATATTTTAGCACAGGGATCTGCTCAGTCGTTTAGGAAGCTAAAACAAAGATTTTAATGCGTTCAAAACTAAGATTTCCACTGTAGTGACGGATGCAGCTACCCAGTATATGCCACTACTGCCTCCTGGGCTCATATATGGGCTTTCACGTCGAATCCAGTTGAATAACTTACAAATTTAGTTTTAAAACTGCTTGGTTAATAGGTAGTACTCAAAAAATTAGTGCATAAGCGAAATATTTTTGCAAGTGAGCCCAGGAGGCAGTAGTGGCATATACTGGGTATCTGCATCCGTCACTACTGTGGCAACCTTCGTGCCTAACAAGTTTTTAACGCATTAAAATATATGTTTTAGTTTCCTAAACGACTGAGCAGATCCCTGTGCTAAAATATTGATCGAAACAGGATTCATTTTTCATCAGAATAGGGCTCCAGGACGATTCTTGCAAGCCAATATAACAATTTTCTTGCATTTTTGAGTAGAATCGTCGTTCGAAAACTAAGTTTTTCAACCCAAAATTCCAAAATTTTAATGTTTTTAATATCGTAAGGCACTTATAAAGCGAATCCAATCCTTGGATTCGACAAGGACAAAGAATTATAACAAATATTCGATAATATCTGTATGGAATAGGATTTCAAAGGATTTGGTCAAATCCTTTGGCGATGGGATTGCAAATCTATTCCAAAATAGCTCAAATCCAAAGAAGAATATAAAATTTATTAATTTAAGGCATAAATTGCATTAAGAAATCAAAATTTTCCATTAAAATTCGATATAAATGTTTTGGTCAAAATACTTGTGTCGCGTTGGAAATGCAGTATTTTAGTTTAACAAAATAAAATAAACAGAAATAATATTTTAAAAATTTACAAATTGTGATTTTTATAAACAAATACAATATATCTATCTAGAAAAATTAAAACAATCAACTGTTTTCAATTAGAAGCTGAAATACCAGCCATTGAAAACATGCCATTTTTCGTCAAAATAACTATGCCGACTAGTGTAAATTAATATCATCGGTGGAGAATACCTTACGCTACGTACATGCCAAATTACAAGTCTGTAGCGCTATTATTGTAGCTGCTGTGGCGTTTATAGTTTTCGAGATTTTTGAGGTAGGTGTAGATTTTTGATGATTCGCGGATGAAGGAGGTGAGATATCAAAAGTTTGAAACAAACTTGATCTGCTTGCATTAGCTGACTACCTAAATCCGGAAAGGCGGTGTCTTTAGCTCTTATAGTTGCTGAGATCTAGGTGTTCATACGGACAGACGGACAGACAGACAGACAGACAGACAGACAGACGGACGGACAGACGGACAGACGGACATGCCTATATCAACTCAGCTCGTCGTCCTGAGTCAGAATATATGTATATACTTTGTGGGGTCTACCACGCTTCCTTCTGCCTGTTACACACAGCTGTCATTTGCACTAAATTAATAGACCATTTTATTTTTTTTAAAATACAGGGTCTAAAAATCTTTTATTGACAGTTTTAAATACGCTTCTGCGGAAGACGTCGCAGATGGCACGGAGAGAAGTGACGGCGGCGCGGGAGACGGCATAGCCAAAATCAACGATGGAGCGTGCAAACGGTGAGTGCATAGTAATTTATTAAAATGGCCGGAGCAGATCAGTCGGCCCCGCTTTTCAGTACAGTTAAGTACAAAGAACAACCTTGTGTGTTTAATATTACGCTTGTTATTCAGTTTTTATCGATTAGAGCATAAATGGGGCGTGGCATACAAAATTTTAAATAAACTTCATAAGCGTTTGGTATAAACCTACCATCTAGTGAAAACAGATAGATGAGTGTCTTTAATTGGTCAATTCGGCATTGCAAAAATCTTAGCTTATAGGAACTGCGCAATACTTCACTTCTCTTTGTTTTTCAATAAAATACTTAATTTATTTGTGAAAAAATATTTTACTTATATTTATTAATATAATAAAGCCAGTTATCCAAATTTACAAAAATTTCGGTTTCCCCAGTTTTAAATATATATCTATCAGATGGCATTACTTTTATCCAGCAACTCGTTTAGCGGGAAATCATTTTTGCCCTGCCAAATCTAGCTATTGATCTACTGTGCGGCGTATTGAATAGTTTATGTTAACAAAATTTATACTTGTGTGATTTGTGCGGTTAAATTGATAAATCATAATATAATATTAATAAGGTTAATTGTAATTTAAATAATATTAATTTAAATAATATTCATTTAAGTAATATTAACCTTATCATACTATAACTTTTTCGATGTAAAACTCCTCGGTTGAGTCTTCATCTGTGATGGCGTCGTCGATGTTGAGCGGCTCCCTTGCCAAGCAATTGGATGGCGCCTTGAACTCACTCGAGGAAGATGGGAGCGAAGAGAGCTATAATCACATGGACAACGATGACGGTGATAATTTGGACAAGGATGATGATGATGATGCGGATTCTGTGATGCTACCTCCTCCTGCTACCGCCTCCTTGGTATTGTCTCCGGTGAAGATCCGCTGCTGCTCAGCTAAGAGGCGGCGGCAGCGCCAGCTGCCATTGCTTTGGCATTGGTAGACTGCAAGGATTGCAAATGACGGCTGATTGACTTGGAGCTATTATAGTCCTAACTAATTTAAGTTTTAATATATTGTAACGAAAGTAGCTGCCAGGTGCGATAGCCATCGCCCGCCAACACTATTTGTTATCGCCCACCCGCCACCGCGATCGATAGGACTCACTCTTGATCGCCCGACCGCCACATTTGCCGATCTCCTTTTCACCGTTATTCCGTGCTCAGCAGCGAAGCTAACTTCGCGTATTTTTCGGCAGCGCAGCCAACTTCACTTATTTTTCTGCAACGCGTGCGTTAGACGTAAAATTTTTGCTAACAGACTTGTTAATTGTGCGGCATTACTTTTGTGCGGTTTTCTATAAGCAATAAACGCCGTGTGAACGCGGCTTTGTGCACATCAGCAGCAGTTTGTTTTCTTGACCCGATATTTTGCTGACATACGCAGCTCCTGCTGCCCCTGCTGTCCCTGCTGCCCCGTTATCTTTTTCCTGCGTGTGCGGAGCCCAACCTGGCAAGGATTGCCACCGCTCGGCCAACCCGTGGCGAAGCAACGAAGCCTACCAAGGCTCAGAGGCAAATTTCGCTACATTGGTGTCAGGTGTGGGGTTTGCGTTCGGTTTTAACCTCAACCACGATGCCGTCTAAACGATCGGCACGCCGCCAACAGGAGAAGGAGATAGAAGTGAATGCTCAGCCAAATGAGCTTACTTTGGCAATGAAGCAGTTTACTGCCGCAACTGCGGAGATGACCGCGCGCTTGGAGGACCGCTTCGAGAACATGTGGGCGTCACTAGAGCGCTCCTGGACAGAGGCCATGCGCCCACGTGTGGAACAGACAGAGAAGGTGGCCCCACGAGCCCAGCTAGGGCCTACCCCAGTGCGGCCCGGAGCATCGGCTGCAGCTATGCCATGCTCAAGCACGCCGGCAGGCCTAGGCGCACCGCAAGGGGAAACAGCACGTGAAGCCGCTGCTTTGTACTACGGTACCACTTTCTCTGCGCCAATGATGGAGCCGTTTCCTACTTTCGATGGAAATAAGCCCTGGACGGAGTTCCTGCAACTTTTTGAGGACATGTGCATGTCCTATGGTCTGCCCGAGCGCATGATGTGCCTGAAATTGAGGTTAAGTTTGCAAGGTCGAGCCAGCCGGTATTACGCCACGTTGCCAACGAACACGCGGCACTCATACCACGCGCTGACTGCAGCCCTGCAGGAGTACTTCAAGGTCAACACACCAGCAAACTACATCAAGTTTCACAGCCGCTCACAAGGAGCAAAGGAATCTTTGGAGGACTTTGCGCTGGAATTGGATCGCTTGGGCCGCGCAATTTTCAACAATGTGCTGCCGGATGCCTACGACGACATCATCGTGCAGCGCTTTATTGACGGCATGCGCGAGACAGCACACCAGACACTGGTGGTTTCTGGCAACCCAGCGACACTGATGGACGCCCTGCATCTGGCCATGAGGCTTGAGGCTCAATGCCGACGCCGCCCAGTAGGCACAGTACTCAACGTTGCAGTTAAGGCGCCTCCGTCACCACCGCCTTCCCCTAATAGCCACCATAGACGCCGCCACCGAAGTCGCCAGAATTCTTCTGGTTGTGCTACAGCTTCACCCGTATCGGAAAACTAAGTGCCGCCAGTCTCAAGGGGCAGAGTCTGGCTGCGTCCCAAAACGCCCCACGTGATCAGCAGTCTACGCTAATCACACCCACAACGACGCAGGGCAGCACCCTGCATGATCGCAGCACATTCGAACGCACTCCAACTGAACCCGACGTTTGGTCGCACTCCAGCTTGAGCCTGCTTTTCGGATCGTCAACGAGCGTACACAGTGCTCCTCTACCCAGAGTTGAGCCAGTACTGCGCGGCACGATCGAGAGCCATATGCTCGCAGGAGTGAACGTGGAAGATCAGGCAACTGACCCACACCAGGACCTCCGGCCAACTGAGTCTTCGCTGCCTGATGTGAGCCTACTGCCAGGATCGTCAACGGACGTAAAATGTCATTCTCGAGGTAGAATCGAGACAACGTCGTCCGGCACGACAGGTGGTCGAGCGCTCCGCAGACGCACCAAAGCTGTAATCACCGACGATGAGTCACCCTCCATCTTGAGCCTGCTTTTCGGATTGTCAACGAGCGTACACAGTGCTCCTCTGCCCAGAGTTGAGCCAGTACTGCGCGGCACGATCGAGAGCCATTTGCTCGCTGGAGTGAACGTGGAGAGTCAGGCAAATGACCCACACCAAGACCTCCGCCACGCGACCGAGTCTTCGCCGTCTGACCTGAGCCCACTGCCAGGATCGCCAACGGATGCACAATGCCCTCAAGGTAAAATTGAGACGGCATCGTCCGGCATGACCAGCAGCCGAGCGCTTTGCGGACGCGCCAATACTTTGGACTCGGCAGCTGCAGCTGAAGAGCGGAATGACGAGGACCTTGAAGGAGGCGTTCTAGAACGAATTGCCCACCGAGGGACCCCTACGCCACAGTTGCAAGCTAAGTACAATTTAAACACAATGAGTCAGAGTAATTTACATTGTGTTCTGTTTATTCAGAAAAGTCCCGCACCGGACATCGTCGATACCGGCGCCGCTGTGTCCCTGCTCAAACGCCGTAATCTACCCAAGCCGTTGAGCACTACGCCGTGCCAAGTCACGCTGCAAGGACCGTCATCGGAACAGTTCGTAGCCACTGCCCGAACTGTCACACGCCTGATGATTGCTGGCCGCCCGTTGATGCACGATTCCTCACTGGTTGACAATGGCGTCCCAGTTTTACTAAAAGCGGACTTTCTGTTGCGACATCAAGTCGCATTCAATTCGAAAGCCATGCAGTTTTGCTTTGGCTTGGAAACACTACCTCTGGTGATGTTCCTGGGACTTCGAGGGAGCAGAGAAGGACTACACGTAGGCTTGGAGAAGAACGAGACTGGAAAACCGGCCCGACCCCGCACCGCTCACGTGAAACCCCTTGCGTCCTATCGAACGTCGTACTCTGGATTACTCGGCCAGGAGGCTCGAGGCTAAACAGGGGGTAATGTAACGAAAGTAGCTGCCAGGTGCGATAGCCATCGCCCGCCAACACTATTTGTTATCGCCCACCCGCCACCGCGATCGATAGGACTCACTCTTGATCGCCCGACCGCCACATTTGCCGATCTCCTTTTCACCGTTATTCCGTGCTCAGCAGCGAAGCTAACTTCGCGTATTTTTCGGCAGCGCAGCCAACTTCACTTATTTTTCTGCAACGCGTGCGTTAGACGTAAAATTTTTGCTAACAGACTTGTTAATTGTGCGGCATTACTTTTGTGCGGTTTTCTATAAGCAATAAACGCCGTGTGAACGCGGCTTTGTGCACATCAGCAGCAGTTTGTTTTCTTGACCCGATATTTTGCTGACATACGCAGCTCCTGCTGCCCCTGCTGTCCCTGCTGCCCCGTTATCTTTTTCCTGCGTGTGCGGAGCCCAACCTGGCAAGGATTGCCACCGCTCGGCCAACCCGTGGCGAAGCAACGAAGCCTACCAAGGCTCAGAGGCAAATTTCGCTACAATATGTATTGAGAAATGCTATGAAAAATGAATTCTTTGAGAGAATTAAAATAAAATAAAATAAAATATTATAATAGAATATTATTGAATAATATTTTATAAATATTTATAAATTATATTGAAAATTGAGGATATAGGGTATTCTACAGTCGGGCGCGTTCGACTGATCGGTTCAGTCCCTACGCTTTTTTATCGAACAGTATTAAATTACTATTGTTTTTATATGAATTTAAATATGATTAGAGAAATACAATAGTAAGAATTATTTTTTCATAAAAAAAATTTAATTTTAATCAAATTGCCATAATATTAGCTTTTATATTAGCTAGTGTAGACTGTACCTAATCAGTGGAGCCCAACTAATTGTTCTAGCGATAATATCGTATCCAGAGCTGTTTTGGAAGGTGTAAGTACCGCTATTATCTATCACTTAACCCCTGTTTTTTGTTGTTGTTTGTTGTCTGTTGTTTGTCGCTTATTAACACTCATTATTGTCAGTCTGTGTTTTGGGCTGCGTTTATTCAATTTGACTTTCACTATCTTCTTATCTGCTTATCAGCTTGTTCGGAGTTTTGAAGCAACTTCGGTTTAATTACATGAAATTACACAGGAAACATATGCTAAAAGGCAGAAGCAGCGACAAGAAGGTGAAGAAGGTGAAGAAGATGATGATGAAGAGCAAGAAGCGGCAACGGCAGAGAAGACAAAACGCGTCAAACACAACAACAAACACTTTCTAACAATTGCAGGGGAGCTGGTGATGAAGGAAGGGGGGCAGGGGGCAGGCGAAGCTGACAGCGTCAAAGTTCGTTCACTTGTAAATACAAAATGAGCTCCAACTACAAACAACAGCGCAGTCGGCGTCGGCGTCGACGTCAGCGCCGCCGCTGTGCAGCAACAATGAAAAAAGTCTTTTAATGCTGCTCAACTTTGATGGCTTTTATTAAACAAGCCGGCAGTGCTGCCAAGTTCGCTTTTTTCCGACAATTCTAGCTGTTCGTGAAGAGCTACAAGACTTGTGAAACTTGTAAATTCAGATAATTTCTAAATTCTAATTTAACTTAAAAATTTATTTGAATATGTAAATATTAAAGTTTAATAGTAATGTAATGTAGTAGTTGAATTCATTACTTTAATCCAATAATAAAAAGTAATAATTTTTAATACTATGCTATATTAACTTAATTTTTCCGAATTAATTTTTTTTTTGCATATTTGCATAAATATTTTTGAAATTGAAAATTTTAATTTTCAAAGTAAAGTAGTAATTTAATTAATTATTTCAATCAAATAATAAAAATAATATTAATAATTTTTAATAGTATGCTATTAACAATAATAATTTTTTTTTGCATATTTGCTTTATTTTTTTTTAGATTTTTGTAATAGAAATCTGGCTATTTCTGGCAGCACTGCCAGCAAGCCGGCGACGCAGGCAAAGCAGCGCAGCCAGCGTGAGCAGAGAGCGCGCGGCAGCGCAAGAACGCCGGCTAAACCGGTAACACTTGTTTACAGCCCGCAGAAGAGTGTTGGAGAGCGGGAGCGGGGGCAGCGGGAACGGGTTGGAGGCTACATAAAAGCTCTCGCGCAAGAGTGAAAAATATGTTAAAAGTTTCTGCATGCCATGCTGAGAGCTGGGGCCACAGGTGACAAAGACAGAGACAGCGACAAAGAGAGTGAGAGGGGGAGAGGGAGAGGGGCTAAGCTTGCTCTAATGTCATCATTATTGTCAATATAACAAGTTTATTGACTGCAGGTCATTAGAGAAATGCCTGGAATAGGCCAAGTTGGCTGCAAGTTGTTCTAAGCGCAGATTAAGCGCAAGTTAATGACTTAATTAAGAGTGAGCAAAAACAAATGAACTGCCGGAGAGCGAAGAGCGAGAGAGCAAGAGAGCAGATGCGCCTCTTATCCACTGTTGCCAAATGCGCCTTTTTATCGCCAGATCTGGCTGTTTTTTAATCGCATTTGCTGGATTTCTGCATTTCTGCCCTTTCGACCAAAAAACTGTTTTCAAAAATAATTCAGCTTTTTATGAGTTTTTTTTTTTGGTTTGGAAATTATTTTGATCGATATTTTACCCAAAACCTTTCGTTTTTAAAGCAAATACTTCGGAATAACTTAGATGTGCTCAGGATTGTTTATTTAAATTTATGTTTACAATTATTTTTTTGCTCTTTACGCCACAAAAAAGATTTTCTCGAATAAAGTTGTCAACACTGAGCTAAAGCTCTTCTAGTCATCATAACCGATTCACGCTAACGGTTATGGGCATTTTAACGGCATAGTTGTGTTCCCAGCATTTAAATATCGCTTCGTTTACATTTCTCACCTTTTATTTCCATTTAATACTAATCTTTAATTAATACGCTGAGCGCATCATTTAACCATTTGTTGCTGCCTTCCCAGCTGAAGCTCAATCAACAGGAGCTCAACGCCAAGCCGCTGCCGGCATGGACGGCGACGTCGACGTCGGCGTTGGCGTTAGCGTCGGCAGTACAGCTTCCAAAACAAAGCGTTTAACAGCCCTGTCTAAGTTGGCGCTCTCTCTCTGTCTCTGCCTTCGCGCTCTCTTCGAGTGCATTGAGCAACGAATTCAAGGTCGCCCCATGCAGCGCAGCGCTTATGGCTGAAGAGCGCGCGCTCTCTCTCGCACACACATATTCAGCAGTTGAGCGAGAGCGAAGCAAACAAGTGACGACGCCAGTGTTGACAGTTTGGGTTATTATAAGCTAGACTTGGCAGCGTTTAGAATTTGGTGGGTTATAGATTTAGGCTTTTTATAAATCCATTTGAAAACAGAATTATTTTTAATATTTTATTTAAATTTTAAATATTGTACATATTTTATTTTTTTCAAATTGATTAAATCTTCAATCACCATAACTAAACATAAAGTACAGAAAATAAAATAAATAAATATAAATATAGGTGATATAAAATTAAACTAAATAAAATAAAATAAAATATAGTACAAATAAAATATAAATAAAATAAAATAAAAATATATATATTTTTTTAATTTAAATAAATAATTTAACTGAAAACACTTGTACATGACATTTGCCGAGAAAGTATTTAGATTAAACAAAAATATACAAAATAAACAATAATATTATGTATTTAAATTTATTTAATATTTTAGAAAAATCTATTATTTATTTTAAGCATATTTTTAGTGCATATCCAGCTAACGCGCGTGCCCAAAAGCTGCCAACACTGGCCGACACAACGGCTGCTGTTGTCTGCCGTGCGCGCTCTCTCTCTCTCTCTCGCCGCCCACCACTCACCTGCGCGCGCTCTCTGCCCACAAGCGGGCCACTCGGCGTCTGCTCTCGCCTGCTTCTGGTTAGTTTGTCAGCGTTTGCCCTGCCGTTCGGTCGTGCTCTCGGTTGAATATTTGGAATTCACAGTGAGTGGAAGGCGTTTTTGTTGGCGCGCGCGTTTTACGTAAAAAGGTTTTGCAGCTGCAAACGGTACTTTTCCCGTCGGATCAGCCGGCAAAACAAAAGCGCCGCTAAAGTGCCCAGCGAAAAGTGTGTGATAAAAAGTAATTGCCACTGCAATTGAAATGGAAATTTAAAGAAAATCCAATACATGTGACGTGCACAAAAATCCCAGTTAAAGTCAAAGTAAAAGCCTGAAAGTTAACCGTTACTGGAAATCTTGTTAAATATTATTTTTTATCGGCGTCTCACGTGTATCTCCGTCTTCGCCTCCGTCGTCTCTGCCGCCCCCGCGTGTGTGTGTCAGTGTGAATTTCCCAAAATGCTGCAGCTCTAGAGTTACAGCGGAAAAGCTTTTAAAATTTTACTTAAGAGAGGGAAATATTTTCCAAAAATATTTACAAAATGCAAAACAATCTAAAACTGCTGCTGCCCCTGCTGCTTCTACTGCTACCCTCCCTGCAGGAGGCGGCACAGCGTTACGATCAAGCGCCGATTGGAATTTTGGGGAAGCTCGTATTATCGCAATGGCGGCGGCGCCATTTCCGGCTCCGAGCTGTCCGGCACCTCCGCCAGCTCCCTGGACGGTTTTCCGCATCACAATCGCTGCGAGCCCATCACCATATCCATTTGCAAGAACATACCCTATAATATGACCATTATGCCGAATTTGATCGGGCATACCAAGCAGGAGGAGGCGGGTCTGGAGGTGCA
>JAWNNJ010000387.1:0-19022 GCA_035045125.1 Hypselothyrea guttata | reverse complement strand
CTACATATATGCCAAATTGCAAGTTTGTAGCTTTATTATTGTGGCTGCAGTGGCACATATACGTATTTTGAAATAGATTGTCTCTTGCATATCTTCGCCAATTCAAATTCAAATCATAAATAAATTAATAGCATCGGTGGAGAATACCTTAGGCTACGTACATGCCAAATTACAAGTTTGTAGCGCTATTATTGTGGCTGCTGTGGCGTTTATAGTTTTAGAGATTTTTGAGGTAGGTGTAGATTTTTGATAATTCGCGGATGAAGGAGGCGAGATATCCAAAGTTTGAAACAAACTTGATCTGCTTGCATTAGCTGACCACCTAAATCCGGAAAGGTGGTGTCTTTATCTCTTATAGTTGCTGAGATCTAGGTGTTCATACGGACAGACACACAGACGGACAGACGGACAGACGGACAGACGGACGGACGGACAGACGGACATGGCTATATCAACTCAGCTCGTCGTCCTGAGTCAGAATATATATACTTTGTGGGGTCTACCACGCTTCCTTCTGCCTGTTACATACATCTGTCAGTTGCACTAAATTAATAGACCCTTTTACTTTTTTAAAGTACAGGGTCTAAATATAGGGACGGGGCAGATCAGTGGGACGGAGGCTACAGTCGGACGTAACTGACCGTTGGAGACCCTTTACTTTGAGTATATATCAAACACAATCAGACGCACACACACTAAGCTACCCGCGTATGCAAGGCACACCACCCCCCTTCTGCCTAGTGCGGCAAATTGTCTGTGGCATATGTTCGCTGTTTCTTATCCGATCGAAACAAAATTCACAGAGTCGATAGATAATGTCATAAACTAGTTAAATACCAAATTACAAATTAATAGCTTTAAAATTGCGGCTACAGGAGCTTTTTGCGGTTTGCGGGGGAAGGGGAGGAGGTATCCAAAATCTAAAACAAACTCGTGCTGCTTACTGAATAGGGGAACCTGAATCCCGAATATGGTGTCTCTAGCTTTTATAGTTGCTGAGATCTAGGTGTTCATACAGACGGACAGACAGACAGACAGACAGACAGACAGACGGACATGGCTATATCGACTCGACTTGTCGTCCTGATCATGAATATATATACTTTGTGGGGTCTGCCACTCCTCCTTCTGGGTGTTACACACATTTCCTCCTTGCACTAAACTAATAGACCCTTTTTACTTTTTTAAAGTAAAGGGTCTAATAAAGAGAAAGAAGCTATACTGTCTACACTTCATGACGATCCAACACAAGGAGGTCATACAGGCATTACAAAAACCTTGGCCAAGGTTAAAAGACATTATTACTGGAAAGGTATGACTCGTGACATAACACAGCATATCCAGAAATGTCAAAAATGCCAGAAGTCAAAAATAATAAAACATAATAAGACTCCATTGACCATAACTGAAACACCAGTAAAAGCTTTTGACAGAGTTATAGTGGATACAATTGGTCCATTACCAAAGTCAGAGCAAGGAAATCAATATGCAGTTACACTTATATGTGACTTGACTAGTAGCTATACCAGTTGCAAACAAAAGTGCAACAACAATAGCAAAAGCAATATTTGAATCTTTTATTCTCAAGTACGGTCCAATAAAGACGTTCATTTCGGACATGGGAACGGAATATAAGAATTCAATTATAAATGATTTGTGCAAATACTTAAAAATACAAAATATAACATCAACTGCACATCATCACCAAACTGTAGGAACAATAGAAAGAAGCCATCGAACATTTAATGAATATATACGATCCTACATATCAGTTAATAAAACTGACTGGGACGTATGGCTTCAATATTTTGTTTATTGTTTCAACACGACCCCCTCTATGGCACATAATTATTGTCCATATGAATTAGTATTTGGTAGAACTAGTAATCTACCAAAGCATTTTAATACAATAAGTAATATAGAACCTATATACAACATAGACGATTATGCTAGAGAAAGCAAATATAGATTAGAAGTAGCTTATAAAAGAGCAAGAAATATGCTTGACTTAAATAAGCATAAAAATAAGAAACTTTACGATACAAAAGCGAAGGAGATACATTTATCCATAGGAGATAAAGTTTTACTGAGAAATGAAGTAGGACATAAGCTAGATTTCCAATACACAGGGCCCTATAGAATAGAAAAACTTGAAGACAGAGATAATATCATTATATCCGGAAATAATAACAAAAAACAAACAGTTCATAAGGATAGAATAAAAATGTTTAATTCTTAATTGTTAAATATTAACTATTTTAAACTTAAAACAATGCAAAAATATCCATTTAAAAAAAAAAAAAAAATTATATACAAAAAAAAAATAAAAATTTTTATACACAAAAATAAAAATTTTTTTATACTATAATACAAAAAAAAATAAAAAAAAAATTTTTCTTAAATTTAAAAACACAAAAAAAAAAAAATTTTATATATATACATTCAAAAATTTTATTATAATAATAAGAATAAACATAATAAGAATTAAAATAACTTCATTATATTACGTTATTTTTCAAAAGGAGGGAGATGTAATATGCATATATCGAGAGTACACTGTATTTAATCTATAACAGCAGCAACACATTGTTGCAATATATATATACATATAAACCAACTCAAGTGAGCGAGTAATATGATCGCACACTTGAGTTCGTTTATGCTTATGCTGCGTCAGCATTCCCACGCTGACCACATACGCACATACATATTTACATATGTGCATAACACTCTCTCTCTCTCTATATTAGCTGATAAGCAAAATGTATGAAGCAGCTCCGCTGTTTAGGCTTGAGCATGAATTCAATAAAACATTCTAAAAACTATATCCAAACGGCACAGACGTGCCAGTGTTTCGCTTAGCCCCCAATTATCACACGACTCTACCTCCTCCTCAAGCGATGAGAGTGAAGACTCACCGCGTTGGACCACCGTTACGTCCGCATCGCCTCGCAGTTCGTCCGCGAGCTCTTGAGAGGACATGGGGTCCTCGTCGTCGACGACCATGTCTTCGGCTTCCTCTGGTTCGAGGGTCTTGTCCGCCTGCGGGTCGTCTTCCGCCAGGTCATCCGCTCCGGTCAGCGGTATCGATAGAGGCGTTGTGGACCTCGTCTCGGTCGTCTCTGCAAGTAATCCTGCGGGAGGATGTGTGGGGGGTGGTCCTGCCTGGCTGGATGGTTCTGCAGCCTGAACTCTGGTGGGTTTCTCCACTCCTGTCTTTGGCCTCCTCAAACCGCCTACCGGGATATTACCATAGCGGAAATGGATAGTGTATCCATTAGCCACTATGGTATCCCGACTAGCCTCGTCGATGCCAATCACAAGAAGGACTCCTCCACCTTCGTTCTTTCTCGTCATCACCTTCCACGAGTCGACGTCGAGTCTATTCTGGGCCTTCACCAACACCAGAATGCGGTCGTTGCTTCTATCCACGCTGCGTGGAAAGAAGACCGAGATCGTGTGAGGGGAGGGTATGTTGTCACCCATCCTCACTTCGAGCCGTACTCCCTTCCACGTGCGTAGAATCGGCGCAACCATCATCAGCCAGTCGGCTGTGTCCTCATCTGCGCAATCCACGATGAGGTGCCCAATCCTGAAGTGTATCCCGGAAAACACGATGGGTTCTGCCCATCCGAGGCTCTCCATCTCTTCCATGATGGATTCCTCAAGCACCGAGAGGTCTCCGTGGCTGAGGAGGACCTGTGGATAGTCCGCAGGTAGCACGGCTACTCGCACTTTCTTGGCAGTCGCAGCGTACGAAGTGCCAGGTGCGGTGGCCGATGTGGCAGGTGAGGGGGTGGTAACCCTCGTTGAGGTTGCAGGGGTGGTACTTGCAGCAGCAGCCTGCTTTGATGTGGAGGGTTCCACGTTGGAGGCAGCAGTGCACGTCCTTTTGGGCGTGGCCTCGGGTGGCGTGAGGGTACTGCTGGCTCGTTTGGGGGCAGGTGCAGGTTCCGAGTTTGGTCTCGGCTCCTTGGCCTTTGCGAAGGCCTCGTCCTGCGACATACCTTGTTCGAGGTAGCGCAGGTACCACTTCGTGCGGGATCCACACAGAAGCCTCCTGTTGGGGTCATCTCGTCCCCCCGGTTGTCCCGGTTCCGGATGGAAACGATGTTTCCTCGGCCTTTGTCCTGCCCTGTAGGACGAAGCATAGGGCTGGTATATATACCCAGCCGCAGCCCCGCGAACAGGGGTGGACGAGGTCGCTGAAACAGCGCGTCCCGCCGGCTCCGAGCGTGGAAATGGGCGTGGAGCAGGGCGTGGTGCTGGGTGCACCCTACCCTCTTCCATTCCTCTCCGTCCTGGTGCGGAGGCATGACTGCGTGGTGGCTGAACCGCCACGGGCCGTACCCTGTCCAGGTGCGCATCCTCAAACTGACGCGCAACTGCTGCCGCTGGTAAGTCCTGCGGTCTTAGGTTTTGTTTGTTTTTTTATTATTAATTGAACTCATTATGTCCCACGAGTTGCGGTGAAAGAAACGGTCCGCCCGGGCAGAGAACCGCCGTACCCGGGTAAGGCTGAATAGAACAGGCGGTCGCCATTTGCCTGAGCACACCGTTCACGACTGAGCTATTTGTTAACCCGGGCCCTCAGCCAGGCTGACTATCAGCACGGTACGATTGACACTTTCGTCCGGCCCGGGGTCACGTTGGGCTGAGAAGCTTTTTCTGTAGATTGCCTTGGCAATTCTACTTTTTTATTTTCTGCGCAGAATTTTTGTCTACTTTGGTACCTGGTAGTGACTTTCAGGATTTTATTTTGTATGTCTTTTAATTCGTTTATTGTAATTCTGGATAGAGCGCCTGCTACAAAATTGTCTTTTCCCTTTAGATACTCGACTGTAAAGTCATATTCTTCTAATTCTAATCGCATACGTGTCAACTTTGAACTTGGGTTTACCATAGAAAATAAATATGTTAAAGGTCTGTGATCCGTTTTAATTATGAAATGTTTTCCATATATATATGGTCGAAAATGTAATATCGCCCAGTGAATTGCTGCTAATTCCTGCTCTGTAGTGCTTTTATTGCTTTCACCTTTTGTGAACGCTTTCGATGCGTATGCAATTGGAAGTTGGAGTCCGTTAAAGTTTTGAGTTAAAACTGCTCCACATGCTTGCTTACTTGCATCAGTGATTATGCAAAATTCTTTGCTAAAATCGGGATATTGCAGTAGGGTTGGTTCCATAAGTTTCTTTTTTAAATACAAGAATGCTTTTTGGCATTCGTCTGTCCATAAGAATGGGACATTCTTTTTATTTAATCTAGATATGTGCCGTGAATAGTCGGCGAAGTTTTTTATGAAACGTCGATAATAGTTGCAGAATGCAACGAATCTCCTAGCACTGTCCCCATCGTGTGGTACGGGATAATTCATGATGACATCATACTTTTTGTCATCTGGAAGTATTCCTTTATCTGTGCACTTGTGACCAAGAAATGTCACTTCGTGCATAAAGAATGAACATTTTGTGGATGTAATTTGAGGTTATTTTTTCTACAGAGTTCAAATACATTGGTTAGGTTTTTGAGCATATGTTTCTCTGAACATCCAATGACGATTAGATCGTCCATATAAAGGAATGCTTGGGATGGTTCTAGACCCGAGAATGCTATTGTCATCATTCTCTGAAATTAATTTTGTGCTATTTTTAAACCAAATGGCAATCGCGTGAAGCGTTATGATCCATTGTTTGTTGAAAATGACGTTATGTTTCTTGAGCTTTCTTCTAGCTCTATTTGATGAAAACCTGACATAAGGTCAAGGCATGAAAAGTATTTAGCTCTACCTAGTTGATCTAGAATGTCGTCGATCCTGGGTAGGGGAAATTTGTCGGAAAGTAATTTTTTATTTATTTGGCGATAGTCTATTACTAATCTCCATTTCTTAAAGTCTGACCCTGGGAGTGATTTTTTGGGTACTAGTAAAAGAGGGCTATTATATTCGGATACAGATTCTTCAACTATATTGTCTTTTATTAGCTTATTTACTTGGTTCTTTATCTCTTCTTGATGACTATGCGGTGTTCTGTAATTTTTGATGTACACTGGTTCTTTATCCTTTAGTCTTAATTCTTGTTTGTAAAAATTATTCGTTGTTATTGGTTCGGATTCAAGTCCGAATATATCGCTATATTTTGAACATATTTCAGTTAGTTGTGACTTAAATGGTATTGGAAAATTTTTCTTTAATTGAGATATGACTTCTTCTGTTCTTGAACTATTGCTTGTTTTAATTATTTCATAATTTGAAAGAGGTTCATAATTGATATTATTTATGTCAACTAATTGATCGGTACTAGTTGTATTTAGTAAACGGACAAATGCGTCATTAGATGTTGCCACTGTATTTGCAGCATAAATACCAGATGTAATTTCTTGGTTAGGAATTAAGACATTATCTTCTGTTGAGTTAATGTCTAACTTTCGGACAACTTCGGATCTTGCTGGTAATAGTATTAAATTATTACCTGCGCTGAATTTTATTGGAACATAAATGGGATATTTTAGGTTATTTGACCTTAGTATGAACCAATTATTTTCTGGTTCACAGTCTATTTTGCAATTAAAGGTTTTTATGAAGTCAAGTCCTATTATTCCATCACATGGTATTGCAAAATCTTTAGGAACTAAATGGAAATTATGTGGAATAATATATCTGTCTGTCTGTAGCTCAATTTGGATTAAGCCATTGGACGTGAAGATGCCATGTCCAATGCCTTGGATATTTACGGTTTTTTCTTTTTCGATATTATTAAATGCATCTGAGTTTTCTTTAATTAGTGATATATCTGCTCCTGTGTCGAGCAGAAATGTGAGAGTACTGTTTGTAGAAGTGTTCTTAAGGGTTACAAACATATTCAGACTAAGGTTTACTGTGTGTACTTTTTTATTTAGTTTTGGGTACCTAAAGGTGTCTGGCAGTTTTCCGAACTGCTCTGTGTTACACGTACGTTAGAGGGTTTATTGTTACCGTGGCCGCGACTTGAGTTACCGCGACCCCTGTAATTTCCTCTGTACTGTCCTCTGCCTCTATTATTGTTATTGTATGTATTGTAACGGCGATTGCCGTTGTTGCTATAATTGGCCCTTCCTCGGTAACTTCCACGGTTACCTCTATTATTGTTTTGTTGCCCAGTAAAGTACAGGACGCTATTAGCGTGCCCTGTTGCTTCTGTGCAACTATTAACAAACTTTGATGTGGCCTCGTCCATGGTGCTGAACGTACCAGCTTCCATGATATATTTTACTCTGTCTATTGAGCAGTTTTTGACCATTGCCTTAACAGCATGTGCTGTGCTGTATTTGGTAGCTATTTCTAAAGTTAGCCCATCATCGATATAGGCTCCTTCTAGGGCTTTTGTCAACTTTTCTACTTCTTGGACATATTGGTTGGCTGTTTTCTGTTTTTGTTGTAAATTCAGTAATTTTGCTGAAATTACTTCTACTGATTCTCCTTTTACTTTTTAGTCTATCTATTATGGCTGTAATTGTCACTTCATTTGTTATTAATTTTCTTGCATGGCCTTTTAATTTTGTCTTTATTAGACTAATAGCAACTGTTTCATGAGAACCTTTCATTGAATCAATTAGACTCAGACTGTCTATGAAACTCGTTAGGTTTTCTGCCTTTCCATCGAACTCAGGTATTATCGATGAGGCTAACCTTAAATATTCTACTTGGGTCATAGCCATGTTTACTGTTTTTTGGTTTCGGACTCTGATTCTAATTCGGATGGCTCTGGTAAAACTATTACCGCTGGTATTGTTAGTCTGTAGATCTTCCTTTTATACCTTGCATTTGAAAAATGACAGGGTTAATAACTTTGTCAGAATGTATGTAACAGGCAGAGGGCGTGGCACACCCCACAAAGTTTATATTCTTGATGGGAGCAAGCTGAGTCGATTTGGCGATGTCCGTCTTCTCTCTGTCTGTCTGTCCGTCTGTTTCCGTCTTCGTCTGTTGATTAGACGTCAATCTCAGCAACTGCAAAAGCTAGAGATGCCGTTTTGGTTGCTATAGATCGGTAATTATCTTACGCAGATCAAGTTTGTTTTAAAAATTGGATGCCACGCCCCCTTTTCGCCCAAAAATCAATAAAGCCCAAACGAACCTCGTGTTTTTTAACATAAAAAGTTGAATAACAAGCGTAATATTAAACATAGAATGTTGCTATTTGGAACATAAGCTCTCTTGTATTATGTTTAACTATCCCGAAAAGCGCATTGAAATCGGTTAAGAAACTCAGGAGATATAAGCATCACGATAGTTGAACTTAAAGTTAAAACAAGCGTAATATTAAACATAGACTGTTGATATTTGGTACATAGACTCTATGCTATTATATTCAACTATGCTAAAAAGCGCATTAAAATCGGTTAATAAACAAAGTAGATATAAGCTACGCAATTGGCAGCGCAGCCCAGCAGCGCAGCGCAGTGCAGCTGACGTAGGGAAGAAGAAATACTGTTGATACGCTTAGAGTGACAGTTTTATAAAATTGTATATAAAATAAAAGGCACAGGGTATTCTACAGTCGGGCCCGTCCGACTGATCTCTCCATAATCTCCCTGTCCAAATTTTTTATTATATTTTCTGGATCACTTGCAACTTCGGAATCGCTAACAAAGTCTGTATCTGTATCTTCTTCGACTACTGCTGGAGTGTTCAATATTGAGGGTATTGTTATATCAAGTGAGTACTTTGTTTTAATATTATTTAGATTATTTTTATACCCTGTACCCATTGAAAAATGGGAAATACAGGGTTAATAACTTTGTCAGAATGTATGTAACAGGCAGAAGGAGGCGTGGCAGACCCCACAAAGTATATATATTCTTGATCAGGGAGACGAGCTGAGTCGATTTAGCCTTGTCTGTCTGTCTGTCTGTCCGTCTGTCCGTCTGTCTGTCTGTTTGGATGAACGCGTCGATCTCAGCAACTACAAAAGCTAGAGATGCCGTTTTGGTTGCTATAGATAGGTAGTTATCTTACGCAGATCAAGTTTATTTCAAATCTTGCCCGCCACGCCTCCTTTACGCCCAAAAATCAATAAAACCCACACAACCTCGTGTTTTTTAACATAAAAAGTTGAATAACAAGCGTAATATTAAACATAGAAGGTTGTTGTTTGGAACATAAGCTTTCTTCTATTATATTTAACTATTCTGAAAATTGAAATTGGTTAAGAAATTGGTTAAGAAACACAGGAGATATAAGCTTCACAAAAGTTGAACTTAAATGTTCAAAAACAAGCGTAATATTATTCATAGAATGTTGTTATTTGGTATATATACTCTCTTCTATTATATTTAACTATCCTGAAATGCGCATTAAAATCGGTTAATAAACATAGGAGATATAAGCTACTCAATACTGCATGTATTGCTTCGCATGGGCCCTGCAGCCTAGCAAGTGTATGTGTGTATGTATAAACAGAAAAACACATACATGTAGAATAGACGAATACCATATATGTATGTGTGCATGTACGCATGTAAACAACACCAATTGCAAGGTGCCAAAATAAGATTGCGCAATATAACAAAAGTCTGTGACGCGTGACGTCAGAGACCAAGCGACAAGTGTTCGAGCGCGACCTTCATCGCCATACCATGTGCCAAATTGAGTTTTGGCGGTAGCGTTGCCACCTCGTCAGATCGTTTTAATCAAGATAGATTAAATTATATTTAAAGAATTTTATTATATACTGAACGGGCGAGCGCGCAGCGCGATCTGTGGTACAGGGTATAAGACAGTCGGGCTTGCCCGACTGTCAGGTCGAGCGCGCCAGAGCGCGCGAGATTTTTAATCTATGTAAAAATCTTGATACATACGACCAATGTTGAGTATTTAGTTTTTCTCTGTTGTCGTGTATCAATGATCGTGCTTGGTTGAAACAGGCAACTAATATTGTTGCGTGCTTACTTATAGTCACGTTTGCAATATTCCTATTTTGCGTTAAGCATTTGTATGATTTATCAAATTTTAATTTGATTTCAACTAATTCGGTATTAAGTAGATGCCATTCCATTACATACTTATAGGTTCTTCGATATTATTTTAAACGAAAGAACAAACATAAGTTGGATAAGAATATATTTATTATTGTGAATTAAACCCTTTTTATATATTGTTACAATGCAAAAATATATTTTACATTTTGTTCTATTCAATCTTTGTTTGTTTTGCAAAAATTTTTTTTTTTTTTATTTTCTTAAATTTTATCCAGGTCGTTTTCCCGGCTTAAATATTTTTTTTTAGGCACTTATTGTGCAATTTATAGATTTTATAAAATACATTAGCGCACATTATTACTACAATGATAATCAATAATGTGGTTATTAAACCCATGTCTTGATTCTCAACTTCAACTTTGTTAATGACATTTGCAGTGGAGTCCACTGTTTTACTGTCTATTAACCCCATATCAGTTGGATAATTTGATAATAATAATAATTTGATATAATTTGCCATGTGCCATTACATTATTTTCCTGCCTAATGTGTTCGAATGGCTTTGCGGGCCAAACGTCATGCCGGTCGACTCAATTGTCGTCGGGCATTACAATTTGTAGTAAATTTAAATTAAAAAAAACATGCAGCGTAGTGCATTTGAAAAAATTTTTGCATCGCAGTGCAAAGTATTAATAGTATTTTAAAATTATTACTGCTCCACCCTTGGTGTTTTCCATCGGTTGTACAAGGGGCGGATTGCCTCTCGTACTTACTTCTGGTCCAGCGCAGGTCGCTGGCACGTGCTGGCGCTCTAGTTTTGGCAGTTCTCTGGGGGATTTACGTTCGTTATAAGTTATGTTGTTTGGCATTTAAATGTATCTGAAGTGAGGGTGGTTGGGCTTTTATTATTTTATTTATTTTATTTATTTCAGATGAATATTCCTAATGCTACAAGTAATAGTACTTATAAATTATTGCATTAGTCACTATAAACAAAAAAAAAACATTGAAATTGAATTTAATTAAATTTAGGTAGATAAATGTATATTATAAATTATAGATTAAGTGAGGTTTAGGTTTAGGTTTAGTTTTTTTTAAAGAAATTTGCCAAGTTAAAATGGTAGTTCGTTTAAGTTTTTAAGTTAATTATTAACAGTTTGAAGGTGTGTGTGTAGTCTACTTTTGAATAGCGTTGCACTCTTGATTATCTTAATTTCTACGGGAAGTGAGTTCCAATGACGGACAGCTGCAATAAAGAAGTGATGGTCAGATTTGGCGATTTTTGTCCTGGCCCATACAATGTTTAAAGTCCTTCTAGAAACACAAAATCTAAACATTGAGAACAGATACGAAGGCTCTTTGGTCGTTATTAGCTTATGTACGAATACGAGGGTCCTAAGAATAATATAAAAGTCTAATTTTAAGTCAAATATTTTGTTAGCGAAGCTGGTAATACTGTCCGTTCGTCTTTTGTTGAACACATAGCGGGCTATGCTGTTGTATGCCACTTTTATCTTATGTTGACTAGCTGAGTCGCACTGCCCAAATAGCTCAATGCCATAAAAAAGGGTAGGAGCTGAGTACGATTTCGCTAATAGAATACGTATATTTAGGGGTAGGCATGTCCGTGTGTACGAGAGGGCTCTTAATTTGCCATAGGTTTTTCCAACAACTTTATTAATATGTTTTTTCCAGGACAAGTCATAATTGAGAGTGTACCCTAGGTTGTCAGCATTATCTACAAATTCTATGGGTGTATCTTCTATAACGATTTGTGGTAGGCTGATTGTACAGAATTTTTTCTTATATATTAACATGCATTTTGTTTTTTTAGGATTTAAACATAGACCGTTACTTTTTGACCAGCTACTTAAACATGACAATTCACTATTACACACATTGATACATTCATTAATTTTGGACAAAGAGCTACTTAAATACATTTGGACATCGTCTGCATACATATGGACTTCACTTCTACTTAAAACATTGGGCAAATCATTAATATACATTGAAAACAGCAAAGGCCCTAGAATTAAGCCTTGGGGTACACCACGTTTAACAGGCAACATTTGGGAAGTTTTGGACAGGACTACAACGGACTGACGTCGATTGATGAGGTACGATGACATAAACTTAATTGAGGAACTAGAAAAATTGAACGTGCTTAATAGTTTGAAACAGAGTAATTTGTGATTGACCGTATCGAATGCTTTGCTAAAGTCTAAAAGCGTCAAGAGCGTTATGCGGCTATCGTCCAATTGTTGTCTGATGTCTTCTGTAACTTTGAGTATTGCTGTGGTTGCGCTCCTATTATTTCTGAAGCCAGACTGTTTTTCATTCAGGAGGTTATTTCGGCAGAGATGACCTTTAATCTGAGATGCCATTATTTGCTCTAATATTTTAGAAAAATAGGAGAGTGTTGTGGGCCAATCCCGTTGAAGCACAATATATAGAACGCGCTTATATCATTTAAAGTAACAAACTGTTTTATTCAATATTTTGAGTATGTTTGATGTTAAATTATAAGTTTACACACAATAAATAGCGAGCGGTTTATAAATTAGTGCGTCGCTCACGCCATTTGCCCAATAAGTGGCCAGATCGATGTAACGAACCGATCGGTATCGATACTCTGCACGAACAGTGTGGCCCTATCGTTTTCAGGTTCAGGGCTACAAAATACTATGCATCTGTTATATATTCAAATTCAAAATTCAAGACACAACATCCCGCCCACCGTAAAACGACTACAATCAAGTTTTACCATATACGTCGAGAACAGCCAATTTTGATACGGGGCGTTTTAACAAACCAGTTGAAGTTTGAACCTCTGCAATTCTGACATGACCGTCCTTAGCTTTTATAGCGTTCACGACAATACCCTTCTTCCAGCTACCTCTAGCCTGATTATCATCGCAGATCAGTACCACATCTCCATCCTTTATTGGTTTGACTGGAGCAAACCACTTTGTGCGCCTGGTTATTGTGGGCAGATATTCCCTTATCCAACGACGCCAGAATGTATCTTTTATTTGTTGCGCAATACGATATTGCTTACGAAAAATGAATTTTTCCAATTCGCCTGGGGTCTGCGTAGAGTTCATAGTTCCCAACAAGAAATGATTGGGCGTTAGTGGCTCAGGATCATCCATACTTACAGGAACATGCGTCAAAGGTCTGCTGTTAATTATATTTTCAGCCTCGATTTGCTAACTCAACTTTTGGGAATTTCTCGTTCAATGTAGCCTTAAGTACACGTTTGGTAGATTGCACCAATCTCTCCTAACATCCTCCTGAACTGGGATTAGCGGGGCAATTAAATTCCCAACCAATATCCTTAATTGCCAGTTCAGCCTTTATATACTCCCGGTCAAACAAATCCTTGACCTTCAAGAGCTCATTTTTAACTCCAACGAAATTTGTTCCCATGTCGGAACGAATAATACTGGTAACGCCACGTCTGTTAATAAAGTTCCTTATAACCAATATACATGCATCCGTTGATAAATGCTCAGCAAGCTCCAAATGTATGGCTCGGATTGTTAAGCATGTGAAAAGTGCTACCCAACGTTTTTCATGTCGCCTGCCTACAGTTACAATAACTGGGCAAAAATAGTCAAGTCCGGTAAATGTAAATGGACGCCTATATGGAGTTACCCGGTCAGCAGGTAACTGCCCCATAATCGTGGGCATAGGCTTTGCCATTTGATTCTTACAATATTGACAAGTCGCCTTTGCACTCCTTACCATAGCACGTAGATCAATTATCCAGAATTTCTGCCTTATTTCATTCACTATCAGTTCATCATTCTGGTGATGATACATTTTATGATAGTACTGCACTAACATTCTAGTCAGTGAATGTTTCTTCGCTAATATTATAGGGTGACGAGCTCTCTGAGACAATATTTTGGCGTTGTCAAGTCTTCCATTTAAAACTAGTAGTCCTTGCTCATCCAGTTTGGGTGTCAAGGTGTATATAGAGCTGTCTTTGGCAATCGTATTCCTTTCTTGCAACTCGCAGATTTCATTTTGAAATGTTTGCAATTGTGCTAATTTGCATATTTCTACTTCTGCTTGTCGTAGCTCTGATAATGTCAACTCACCCGTACTTCCATACGCCCGTGGCTGACGCAGCAGACGCAAGTATCTCAAGACCCATCCTACAGTCCTTTTCAGTCGTAGATAATTTGAAAAGCGTTCAAAATCTATAATTGGATTGGAGAACATCCCCAACACTGTCTTACGCCGCTCGGCAGAGTCATCCATTGCGATGTTGAAATCTTGTTTGGGCCACAACACCTCATCCAACTGAAGAAACTCTGGACCCGTAATCCAAACATTTTCTGGTTTGTAGCTAGGACATTTGCAAGTCTTTGTAGCTTTGTCCGCTGCATTGAGATGACTTGGTATCCAGCGCCAATCGATTTCATTTGTAGTCTCCGCTTATACGATGTGCCACAAACTGCTTATACTGACGATGATCAGATCGTATCCAAGCTAATACAGTACGTGAGTCTGACCATAAGACTACTCGTTGTACTTTGATATCATGACATCCCAGAATAGAATTTTTAAGTCGAGTGCCCAGTACAGCCGCTTGCAACTCCAGTCTTGGCACTGACAGCAATTTCAAAGGAGCGCATTTTGTCTTTCCGGCTATAAAAATTACTTCCACGTGTTGATTAAACTCGATGCGCCAATAAGCAACTGCAGCGAAGGCCTGTTCGCCTGCATCAACCAAGACATGAAGTTCTATGTTAGCATCCGTAGCCAAAAACTGTAAAGAATAGCAACGATTAATCTTAAATTCTTTTACGTTGTCCAGTTGAGATATAAACTGCTTAAAACGATCAAACAAAGCATCTGGCAAAAGGTCATTCCAGTGAATGCCAGTGCGCCATACGTCTTGCACCAAAACCTTCCCGTATACCATCAGATCTGCAAGCATGCCGAATGGATCATAGACGGACATAATTAGACTGAGCAACTGCCTCTTAGTTGGTCGTTTTAATCCTGCGGCTATGTCCTTGTCCACGCGATTCATTTTAAGGTCAAAAATGATCGTATCCAGTTTACTGTTCCAGTACATACCTAAGATTTTATCTACACCTTTGTCATCTAGTTTAATCGTGGCTTCTATAATATGGGTGTTGACGTTATTATTAAGTTTATCTTGTAAATCCGTTGAGTTGGAGACAAACCCTCTTAAATCGAAACCTGCAAGAGCGTGGACTCTTTTCACTTCATTACTGATCCTATATGCTTCTTGCCCTGAAGCAAAACTGGCAACAAAGTCATCTACATAATGTTTTGTTTCAATCGCCTGGACTACTGCGTCGCTGTCGCTGATATCAGCATTGCGTGCGTTCAGATTTTTAACGTATTGAGCACAGCAAGGGGAACAGGCAGCTCCAAAAATCATAACCTGCATTCTATATGTCTCAACTACGCCATCAGCCAAGTCCTGTCGCCATAGGAACCGCAATGAATCTTGATCCTCTTTCCGCACATGAACTTGAAGAAACATTTCGCGGATGTCTGCACAGACGGCTACGTTTCCTTGTCGAAACTTGTACAATATCTCTATTAATTGCGGATTCTCGTCGGGGCCTTTTAATAGCTTGGAATTCAGAGAAATTCCCTCTACTGTTGCTGCAGCGTCAAAAACCAATCGCATTTTCTTTGGTTTATTTATATTCCACACCCCAAAATGTGGTAAATACCAAGTTCTTGGGCTTGTCATCGCTGCTTCCTCTGCAGACAATTTTACAGCATAACCTTTATCCACGAAGTCAAGAATAGCCTTTTTATATTCAGAATATCTTTCAGTACCACGTATTTTGTTTTCCACTGCTACCAATCTTTTTAATGCCATTGCATAACTGTCTGGAAGTTGTGCGTGGTCCTCAGCCCATAAAAGCCCAGTCTCGTAAGCGCCACCATCCTTTCGTGTGGTATCTCTCAGTATCTTTCGTGCTCTTGCATCATCAGCCGACTCCAAAGGTTCCTTAGGAATTTTTACGCCGAAATCTTCCGTTGTAAAATATTTCGAAATCATCGTATGTACATCTTCCATATCGTTATCCTTAACGTGAGCATGAAAGACAACAGACACTTGCGCCGACTTCTCTGTTCGATGCACATCTGTAGAGCCGTATATAAGCCATCCCAAGGGAGTTTTTGATGCCATTAAGGCATTGCTTAAACAAATGTTTTTAATTGTCTTCAGCAAATGACAGTTATCGAGTCCAATAAGTATCATGGGCTCCGCATTTATATAGCCATCAATAGGTATATTTCTAATCTGGCGGTACTTCGACCTTACAGTTTCCATGTTTAAAGATTGAATGGGCAACTCTAATTTGGCGAACTGTACTACCAGTCAATCTCAGCCAACTGTTGTTTCCTTTCGCTGCACGTGCACGTAGGTTGCACTTCATCGATGATACATCTCTCGTATGTCGGCCTATCCAGTTCAACGATAACCTCTCACGATGCTCTTTGACGCCAAGATTGTAGGCCAACTCTTCACAGATCAATGTCGTTGATGATCCATCATCCAAGAAAGCGAATGTTTCTATGACCTTATCGTTGCCTTATTTATGTCCACTGCTAATACATCTATCCAATTGCCAAAATGCCTTAAGTCTGCATAAGGACGTATTGTTGAAGCGTACCGTGACCATTCTACCCGAGTCCGTAACGGAAGTTTGTTAATAAGGTCGTCCAATAGTACAGGATTATGTAGATGACGAGCTGCATTTGCCGATTCTAAAAATATTACCAGATTATTAACCTTTGCTGCAAATGGTATAATTTTATCCAAATTGTTTTCTGAGATTTGAGCTATCTCAGCTACTTTTTCCAGTTGTCTTTTTATAAGTAACTCGGGTTGCCCGTACTTCATCTGAAGACGTCTCATAATGTGGTCTACATTATCCGGATTTATCAACATACCAGCTACATCGTCTTTGGCTGGACCTTTCAAACATTTCTGCAGACGTAACAAGTTTTCCAACTTAGTGTATCCATAAGCTGCTGTAGTCTCCCTATACATACAACTAAAAACAGCCCAATCTTCTGCGTCTCCATTGAATAGTGGTAAATCGATGACCTTCTGTCCCCCATATACTCTTTGTATATTGCTAATATTATTATTAATATTACCTGAATACTGTGTCCTATACACATCAGATGCACAGTTACCCTGCAGCACCGTGGCACCGAAAACAACATTACCTTCTTGTGCATTATCAACACCAAACCATTCGCCATGTGTAGATCCACGGGTCCCTGCGCCACCCTGTGTAGCGCCTGTAGAATGTGGTACACCATGCACAGCGCCAGTTGCTGTAAAGCCATGAGTACCAGCAGATTCCAGTATGCCTCGTCCCGTTGTAGTATCTACTTTCCCTGTTGAATTGATTTGTGATGCCATGACGCCATGTCTAGAGCCAGAGGCGACGCCGATAGCCAGATCGGCTACACCCTTCGCGCCGCGAAGATCAGCAATGCCGCACAGTGTTGTGTCAGTTGTCCCGGTCATCTGGACCGGCTTCGCACCATGTGAATTGATTGTATCCCTGTCTCCCTGTGAGACAATGAAGCTTGAACCAGCAGCGTCATACCCATGAGTCAAGTTCTCATTGACGGCACCTGGAACTAGTTCATTATTAATTTTTACCTCTGACAAAGACTTTACCACGTTTTTGCATGTAGCTAGCTCTTCAGTCAACGTCGCCATCTGAATACCCTGTGTTTGCTTCATCATAGCCAGCTCTGTCTGTTGTTGAAGCATCTGAGCCATTTGCGTCTTTTGCATCGCCAATATTTGCTGCATAAGGCCTTGCAGCTGTGCAGTTGATGCATTTTCAACCATTGTTGCATCGCCATACGCACTAGTGTTGTTCTCCTCCTCTTCGTCCTCGGATCCACCAGGTGAAGTGTGAATCGGAGTCGATGTCATCTTTTTTGTGCTCATTTGTCTTAGCTTTTTCCCACTGCGCAATTACATTTATCACGCATTTTTACCCAAGCCAAATGTCACTTGAATCACTTAACACAAGTGCGAGAGAGACGGCAATAGCACACACCAAGAACCGTTTTAGGCGTCTGCTCGACGAATTTCACAATTCATTGCAACAGCGTGATCATGTCCAATAATTTATAAAAATGTTGTGGGCCAAGCCCGTTGAAGCACAATATATAGAACGCGCTTATATCATTTAAAGTAACAAACTGTTTTATTCAATATTTTGAGTATGTTTGATGTTAAATTATAAGTTTACACACAATAAATAGCGAGCGGTTTATAAATTAGTGCGTCGCTCACGCCATTTGCCCAATAAGTGCCAGATCGATGTAACGAACCGATCGGTATCGATACTCTGCACGAACAGTGTGGCCCTATCGCTTTCAGGTTCAGGGCTACAAAATACTATGCATCTGTTATATATTCAAATTCAAAATTCAAGACACAACATCCCGCCCACCGTAAAACGACTACAATTAAGTTTTACCATATACGTCTAGAACAGCCAATTTTGATACGGGGCGTTTTAACAAACCAGTTGAAGTTTGAACCTCTGCAATTCTGACATGACCGTCCTTAGCTTTTATAGCGTTCACGACAATACCCTTCTTCCAGCTACCTCTAGCCTGATTATCATCGCAGATCAGAACCACATCTCCATCCTTTATTGGCTTGACAGGAGCAAACCACTTTGTGCGCCTGGTTATTGTGGGCAGATATTCCCTAATCCAACGACGCCAGAATGTATCTTTTAGTTGTTGCGCAATACGATATTGCTTACGAAAAATGAATTTTTCCAATTCGCCTGGGGTCTGCGTAGAGTTCATTGTTCCCAACAAGAAATGATTGGGCGTTAGTGGCTCAGGATCGTCCATACTTACAGGAACATGCGTCAAAGGTCTGCTGTTAATTATATTTTCAGCCTCGATTAGCAAACTTCGGAGTGTCTCAACTTTTGGGAATTTCTCGTTCAATGTAGCCTTAAGTACACGTTTGGTAGATTGCACCAATCTCTCCCAACATCCTT